>PUQB01000027.1:692491-1051808 GCA_003024785.1 Selaginella tamariscina
GTTAATGTCAAGTAGACTGCAAAGCAATTTGTTGTTTGCATTCTCACCGATGAAGAATCTTTAGCTTTCTACGGTTGCTTACAATAGATCTTGGCAATTATATTAATGTAAGTTATAGTATATATATATATATATATATATATATATATGACACAAAGTCGTATGTATATAGAGTTACAGTGATTTTAAGTGGAATTTACTGTTAAAGGTAAAATATTAGGAGCATAGGACATCTTACTGTAGAGAGAATAAGGGTAGGAAGGTCCGTAGTAAGCATGGAAGGAAAGGCTGTGGAAGAGGAAAATCCTTACCGAGAGGAAAAGGTAAGGAAAAGGAAAAGGAAAAGGGTAAAGGATGACGTGACGAGAGGAAGAGTAGTTAAGGGAAGTTAGGGCAACAAAGGAAGGGTCTCCATTTGAAGTTCTAGCAGGAGATAAAGGTTCTCTACACTTTGTCTCTTGTATTCATGTTAGTAATGAAAGGTACATATTAGAGAATTTTGTGTGTGTGTATGTCTACTCTCAATGAATGGATCTAACAAGGCAATAGCCAAAATCCGTTCTTGCCCTTGACTTTGGAGACCAGTCGTAGTGGCACTGGGAGAAGTCTGATATATATACAGATATATTAAGAGTTGAGAAAGGAAAGGGTGTAGCCTTTCTTGTACGTTGTATGAAAGGTTTCCTGTCTGCGTGAAGGAAACATGTTAAATAGGAAAAGGTGAGGCAGAGAGCCCTTTTCCTGTTTAACAATTGGCGACCACGGAGGGATTTTGCCATTGCTTTGTTAGCATTCATTGAGAAGAAGAGCTTAAAATGATAGAATTCTCATTCTGAAAATGGCTCGGAAGGTGTAGAGCCGAGAGTTAAAGGAGAAGGAATGAATGGAACCTTGGAGGAACCATCGTCCTGATCCAGCCTTAGCTGATCAAAGGAACCAAAGGCAGGCCAATAGAGTGGCTGTCAACAGCAACCCGAAACTGACGAAAATAGACGTCAAAATATCCTTGGCAAGATAGTAGAGGATATTGCAGAAACAATACAGAAATCTGAGGCTGATCCAGAGAATTGGAGGCAGTATCAAACAGCTGGTTTAGAGGAAACAGTGAGAGGAGGAGTGCCTGTTCATATACCGAGATTGCAAGGAGAAGGATTTCCTGAGAACTCCCAAAGAGGAAGGGAGGAAGGTGTAAGAGGAAATACACCAGAGCAAAAGGATTATTACAAATATGGCACTTTTACCGGGAATGTTTGGGGGTACGGTGATGTATCCCACATTCTCTACAGGAAAGAAGGAAAATCCGAAAAGGCACCTACAACAGTTTGAAGAGGTAGTAAAACTGTATAAGGTGACGGATGCAGAAAGGCTGCTTATATTTCCACATACATTGAAAGGAAATGCCTCTGATTGGTATTATGATTTAAAAAGGAAGTCAGAGAGAATTATCAGAAGGTTACTGATGCATTTAAGGAATATTTGGAGAGCTACTGTCATGGCACTTGGTGCAACTCTCGAATATAAGGGGCTATAACATGATAACCCACATATAGAAACTTAGAAAGGAGGAATTGCCGGAGGAACATTTAGAGAAGTTAAGGACTATCCTTCAAGGCAAAACAGAAAAGTAGATGAATATACACACCGTTTTAAGAAACATGAGAAAAAGTGTAAGGCATATGTAAAGATGGATGCCTTATTGCAATGGTATAAGCAAGGGTTGCTAAAACCATATAGAGATCTAGCACTTACTATCAATGAAAAGGATAGAGAGGATCTCATTAATCAATTAAAAATATATGAGAAGAAGAGAAGGCAGATAGAAAAGATTGCAGAAGGAAAGCTGAAAGTATAGAAGAAAGGAAGAATCCTCTGATGAAGAGGAAGAGGAAGCTGATGTAGTAAAAGTTCGAAAATATCCTATAGATGAGAAAGCATTGGCTCAAATGATGAAAACTTTAAAAGGAATGACAGTTAAAGAGGAGTTAAAGGAAAAAGTATGGTGTACTAAATGTAACAATCCGGGCCATACGGTGGAGGAATGTAGGCTGCAACTGCCTACATGCCAAATCTGTGGAAAGGAAGGACATGTAGCCCGAAACTGCAGACATTTCCTGAACCAGAATGTGGCTAGTATAGAGAGAGAAAGGAGAATGGATGAACGTCCACCTCCTAGAAGGTTCCCACCTAACAGGAATCGTGGGAATGATAGGAATGATAATGTCATTCCTTATGAGAACAGGAACAATGTGTATGACAGAAGGAATGAAGTTCCTTATCAGAACAGGAATACTGGATATTATGACAGAAGGAATGATAATCCTTACGAAATTAGAGAGGAAAGGTATTATGCAGGAAGAAATGGTCCATATAAGGCGTGGCAGAATGATAGACCTTATCCTGAAAGAAATGATAGGCAATATAGAGGAGAGGAAAGACCATATCAAGGTCAAAGAGGCAGAAATGATTCCTATAAACAAGGAAATGATAAACAAGGACCACAGGGTAGGAATTTTCCTTCCCAGGTTTGTTATACATGTGGTGAAACAGGACATATCTCTAGGGAATGTCCTAGGCGGAAGGTACAACCTCCTACTTCCACCAGAACGACTAATGTGCAGCCTACAACACGGCTTATTCAAATAGAGGAGAAAAGGATGAGTACCCCGTTGCAAGGGCAGTTATAGCTCTTCAAGAGAAGAAGAAGGAATCCTCTTGTTATGGAGAAGGAGAGGTAGTTATTATTCCTAACAAGAAGGAGAGCTTGTTACAGGAAAATGTAAGCAAGCAGGAGCAGGATCCTGACCAGAAAGGTCAGACTGATAACGAATCAGAAGGTACAGACAAAGGTGATATAGATAAAGGTGAACAAAGTTTTTCATTATTACCATTACATGATAAAACAATGGACTATGTATCACCAAGCTATAAATCAGGAGGTAAAGGTTACGCTTGGACAGTTGATAAAGGTAGCTCCTTACATAAGAAACCAGATATTAAATGCATTAAGTTTAGTTCAGCAAACATCACCTTCACGTGAAGGATATACAGTTTGTAAAATGGAAAGGAAGTACTGTATGAAGGTGATTATGATGGACATGTTCCTTGCATCACAGTATATGTGGGCAGGAATAAGTTAAAGAGAGTATTAATAGATGGAGGTTCAGGTGTGAATTTTATTGAAGAAGGAGAATGTAAAAGATGGGTTTAGGACCTATCCAACCGGCTCCATTTAACCTTAAAATGGCTGATCAACGAAGTGTAAGACCATTAGGCATTGTGAGAGCAGTCACTATATCCGTTAAAGGACTTAAATACAAAATATCCTTAATTGTCCTACGAATGGAAGGACAGGATGCAACATATACTATGTTGTTAGGACGACCTTGGCTTAAGGTGGCCCAAGCGGTGCAGGATTGGGGCTCAGGAAAAATGACAATAGAACAAGGTGACTTGAAGGTCGATATTCATACTTATGCTAAGGGATACTTAGCACAGAAGGATCGGCCAGTTGCATTGGAAGGGTATGATTGGGTGCGGGGCTTGGATGATCAGGAGGAAGAGCAAATTTTAAAAACATATCCTGATCTAAAAGCTCTTGCAGAGATTGATTTATATGCCATTCTGAAGGAAAGAAAAAGCATCTTTCAAAAGGAACAGGAACAGAACAATCTGGGCTTGCAGGAAAAATTTTATAAGTCTGTTCCTTATGAAATGAATTTGCAGGAACAACCTGCTGAATATACATATATCTACACGAATGATCCTTTAGAGCAAGTTAATATAGGTACAGAAATGGAACCTAAGATATTAAATATAGCTCAAGGATTGGATCCTGATTTTAGGAATAAAGGATTGATGTTGTTAGCCAAATACAAGGATGTATTTGCATGGTCCTATCAGGATCTTAAAGGAATACCACCAGAGATATGTATGCACACTATTCAATTATTGCCGGGATGCCAACCGGCCAAACAAAGTGCATACATGAATAACTATGCTAAATTAGTGAAAGAGGAAATTGATAAACTGTTGAAGGTTGGCTTTATATATCCTATACAAGGAGCGCAATGGTTGTCACCACTCGTGATCGTCCCTAAAAAGAATGGGAAGCTAAGAGTGTGTGTCAATTATAAAAAGCTAAATGATGTTACAACTAAGGATATCTTTCCTATTCCTTTCACAGAGGAAATGCTGGATAATGTCGCAGGCCATGAAATGTATTCTTTATGGACGGCTTTTCAGGATATAATCAGGTGATGGTAGCTCCAGCAGATCAACATAAGACGGCTTTTATAAGTCCGTGGGGTGCCTATGCCTATAGGGTTATGCCTTTTGGCTTATGTAATGCACCCTTTACGTTTCAAAGAATTATAACGGATACCTTTCGTGAATACCTTTTAGATTTTATGAAAGTCTTTATGGATGACTTTAGTGTGTATAGTACAAAACAGGAACATTACAGTGTTTGGAAAAATGTTTCCAGAAATGCAGACAAAATTCAGTTGCTTTAAATCCAGAAAAATGTAACTTTTTTGTTAAATCAGGAGTCCTTTTAGGACATGTGGTTTGTAAGGAAGGAATATTGGTTGATCAGGACAAGGTTAAGGTTATCCTTAGCCTACAACCACCACAGGATATAAAGGAGTTACGAAGGTTTTTAGGCAAAATAGGCTACCATAGGCGGTTTATAAAGCATTATGCTAAACTCGCCAAACCTTTAACCGACTTGCTTAAGGTTGATGTGCCATATGTTTGGACTTCAGAGTGTCAAGAGGCATTTGATAACCTTCGAACGGCTCTTATTAAAGCCCCCATATTGGTTAGTCCCAAGTGGGATCGGGAATTCCATGTACAAGTTGATGCCTCTGATATTGCTATAGGAGCTGTCCTTACGCAAATGCAAGAGGACGGTAAGGATCGTCCTATTTATTATGCTAGTCGCAGGCTCACACCTGCAGAGGTAAATTACACTACTACAGAAAAGGAAGCATTGGGTATGGTATATGCCATCCACAAATTTAGACATTATCTTTTGGCTAATAAAGTAAAACTTTTTGTGGATCATAAGGCTTTATTATATTTACTTAATAAACCTGTACTTACAGGAAGGTTAGCCAGGTGGTTCCTACTTTCCAGGAATATGATTTTGAAATAATTCATAAACCTGGAAAGCAACACGAACAGGCTGATCATTTAAGTCGTATTAAAACAGGCGAACTTCCTATTCGTACTATGGATGACTTTCCTGATGCGAGTTTATTTCGTGTGGATGTTCCATTAAGGTGGTTAGATCATATTACACAATATCTAGCCACTGGAATAGTACCACTTACTTATAAGACGCCGATGAAAGGAAGCTCTTTGTCGTGAGGACACGACACTTCTCTCTCGTGGGAGGAAAGCTGTATAAACTGGGGTCCGACGGGGTATTACGAAGGTGTGTAGATCCTTAGAGGCCCAGAGGTTCTTAAAGAGGCTCATTCAGGCCTTGCAGGAGGACATTTTGCAGAGGAAATAACAGGAAGGAAAATCCTTCAGGCAGGGTTATGGTGGCCTACTTTATGGAGAGATGTAAATAGATATTGTAAGGCATGTGATAAATGCCAACGTGCACAATTGCCTCCAAAGAAACAAATACAACCTTATAATCCAGTTCTACCACTGGAACCTTTCCAAAAATGGGGAATGGATTTTATAGGACCAGTTAATCCTATAAGCTCAAAAAGGAATCAATATATATTGGTTTTAACAGATTATATGACTAAATGGGTAGAGGCAGAGCCTATGAGAAAGGCTGATGCATATAGTACAGCGAAGGTTATATATAATACTATAATAATTCTATATAATTCTATATAATATAATATATTAATACTATATAATACTATAATAATATATATATACTAATAATTCTATATAATTCTATATAATAATTATATATATACTATATAATACTATAATAATTCACAATTCTAATAATCTTAATTTATTTCTTTTAAATATTGTTACAATTTGCTATATTTACAATTAAATTTTAAACAAAGACTACAAATTTCATAAATTTAAAGACAACTACTCTTGATGCACTGGTCTTATTATATAGTGTCCTCTGTATGATATTTAATAGGAATTGGGTATTTAAAACTTAATATATTAAAAAGGCTTAGTAATTTAATCTTGAAGGTAATGTATAATTTATAAGTACATCTATATATATATATATATATATATATATATTTATTCTGTAATCTATTTCAGCTTAATCTATTTTAAATTAAGGCAACTTATGAAATTAATGTATTTGTTTTGATAATTTATTTTAAAATCATTTAGTTATAACATGAAAAATGAAGATCAACAATATTGAATTTAAATAATGACCAAAAAAGAGGCTTGCATGGTTAAATACAAACGGTTTATAAAGCGTGACTATGAACTCTAAAACAATTTGAAAACTAATATATTTAGTATTCTAGAAAATCGATTCATTGAAGTATCAACATGAAAATTTAAAAAAGGAAAAGAAAAAAATAATAATAATTCAATTATCATATATCATATAGGTTTGGAGCAAAATAAAACCCAGGCCACAAGTATGCAAGCCCTTCCTTGATGATGACTTGCGGATGGGTATGCATGGTTTGTTGTATAAAAAACTTATAAGAGGACCATATGTGTTCGTCAACAGCTAACACACGCAAATAACTTCCACCATGATTCTGTGTAATAAAAATGAAATTAAGATAACTTAGTATAATAATAACTAAACTATCAAAGTTACCATTATGTGCTCCAATGTCTCTTGCAAGATGCTACAATAGTTAATGTCGAGCAGACGGAGTGAGGTACTAAGTGCAGGAAATAACAAAGAAATCTCATCATGACCTAATTGTTTGCATCCTCCCATATGAAGAATCTTTAACTTCCTACATTTGTTGACGATAGATCTTGGAAATAATAAAGTAATGTAAGTTAAAGAATATATACATAGATATAATATGATACAATCTTAATAGTTAATTTTATTTATACACACACACCTTATAGAGTTGACAGTGATTTTGCAGCAGTATTTTAAACACAAGATTTCAAGATCTTTACAGCCGTCTACCAAGTCAGCTATACCGGCATCCGTCACGGAATACGAAGGCCAAGGATTGGATGGACGAGACCACCACTCTTCCATACGCTTCAAACAAAATCAAATTATATTAGCCATGTTTGTTTATATATCTTGAGTTAACTCTCATACTATATGATGTATAAGTAACCTATATGTATACATGTATAAGTCACGTACTATATATAGATGAGATTTATAATATGCACGCACACACACTCTCACATATACCTGAAAGCGAAACTCAACAAGTCTTAGGCGTCCTTCACCAAATGCCTTGAGTACCTTGTCATTTGCAGTTGGGAGACCAATTCTCTCAAGAAGAGGTAGCCACCGTGGGATGCGCCGAAGGTACCACTCTTCCAACTGAAATCGATTGGTCACAAATATTAACTAAAATAGCTAATTAATTCTACATAATCAATGTTATTATATCCTAAGTACAATAGATATACGAGATATACACTTACCTTAGTGAGAGGCTCCAATGGAGATCTATCAGTAGTAAGATCCAAGACTTTGAGATTTTTACACAAGCAAGGTATGCGAAACCAGTTAACAGTAGGTGAATCATGTGCATACATACTGCGTAGTTGGTTTCCATTCTTCAGCAGCATAAACAGAGGTGTTACCATACTATAACGAATGCAGCGACTTGCATTGTTGTGAATGGTATGAAGGCGTAAACAATGAAGATTTGATGGTAAACCAAACAGCCACGGCCCTTTACTACGACGACGCAGTGCACCTGAAAACAAAGAGACGCTCTCCAGACCTCTACATGCTTGGAATATACTATTCACATCAGGCCACTTCACAGAGGAGGACTCAATCTCAAGACGTGTAAGACAAATAAAACCTTGTAGGGTACTCCAATCTGTATGAACTATATCGAGTTCTAGACATTGCAATAAAGGGCAATGCTTAAGCAGAATATGAAACAAGTTAGTAGGAGTGTCCGGAGGAGTCTCTTCAAGTACGTCACTTGTAACCAAACACAAATATGTCAACTGCATAGGAAGTGATTCTACAACGTTTCCAAAGCCCTTAATGGAGCATTCAGTTGATAGGCTCTTAAGTTTTTTAAGCTTAGAGATTATTGTAATGAGTTCATCATCTTCCCAATGCATCCTGCAATAAATAAACAGATAAACAAAATATATATATATATATATATATAAGTGTGTGTGTATAAGTATGTATACACATTTAATCATTAAACATTCAATACTATAATAAGAGGTGATATAATATACAATATACTCACTGGCAAAGGTCGAGTTTTTCAATCGTGGAGTGGTGATTATCAATGAGCTTCATGATTTGAGTATTGTCCAGAGCACTCCTCCTTGGAACATGTATAGATGATACTTCTCGAACCTAGATTTTTAGTTAGTATTATTACGTAGTTATTGTATGGAATAATTCTCTCTCACACACACGCAAATCTTGCAATATATATATACAAGCCCTTGAATGTACAACCACGGAGTAGAACTATTACATAGACATGTATACATAAAATGAAGTAGGATATGCATATACAGCTCTTCAAATAAAGTCATCCCACACCAAACAAAAAAATAGTAATAACATGTACTCACATATGCAATCCAGCATGTCCAGATTATATAAATATAACACATTATAAAAGATCTTCAAAGAATAATTAAGGGGTTTTGACACTTTTTTACAAATTAAACTGTACAAGCAAAAGTACTGAAATCTACTCAACCGCAGCCAATCCTTGCAAACAAGAGTAACATGCGTTAGCACGAATTCAGTGTGTAGACGATCAAAGATTGTCTCTAGAACTTCACCAGGCAAAACATGAATGAGAACCTCTTCTTCCTCCGACCCTTGCGTGATAGAGTTCTTGTTCTGGGTGTCCATACCACACCTACAACTGTGAACTACACAACCCTAGGGCTAGAGCACAAAATATATAGCAACCATATAGTATACCCTCGTGTGACACGTGGAGCCATAAAGAAGGGAAATTTATCATCTATTTGGAAATACATTTGTTAATTGAGATAATTAGGGCATATCCTATACAGATCTTGTGCTTAAAATACTACTGAAAAATCACCACATCCCTATAAAAGATCAACAAGATATAAAGATCTGACAAGACCGTCTACCAAGTTAGATGTACCCATATTGTCACATACTATGAATGCCAATGATTGGACAAAGAATGAAAAGCCTTATCTTACAGTTCCTACTTGGCATTAGACCACAAATCTTGCATACTCTTAAGTCAAAATCAAATTATATTAGCTACGCTTGTTTGTTTACATAAATCTAATAATAGCATATCGAATGCAAAAGAAACACTAGAAGAGTTCATCTTAAATAATAACATACCGAATGCAAAAGAATAAATGTTTAATCTATCAAATATAAGTTATGTGTTGTTGCCAATGACGATAGTGAGTTACTCTCGTTAGAGTACACAACAAATTAAGTTTATTTGCACTGGCATGTACAAATCTGAAAAAATAAAAAATTACAGACAGTGGTTGATAATTCAATTTGTGTGTCAGTCAATAATAAAAGTAGATGTCTTTACAAGAAGCATCTTGTGACACAACATGTGATTTATTTTCTTTAGTACTAATTTATACACAATACATGTCATACATACAAGTACATAATTATATAACTAGCATACATGGCATGTTTATAGGATTGGTAAATATAAGTGTCATTTGATGGAGGCGTCTAGAAAATGCGGAACACCAGTGCAATCTATTGAACCAATTTTGCAATATTGTCTCAGTTCTCCCTTCATACTACCAGACCTCTACCAAATTAAATAGCTCTATTGTTTAAGGTGTTTGTTCGTTCTCGTTTGATTTGACAAAATGTCGTCCTTGTCCTTGTCCTTTGTCATTTGCAATAACTAGAGAATGTAGTGCTGAACCATGTGTAATGGATTTCCCTTGTATCGGCTGGATTTTGTTAAAGGGATCATATTTTTAGTGCATAGTTAATTATTCTTTCTTATGTAAGTATGACTTACCGTCCACAAGTAAATTACATAACTTCACTTTGTTATCTTTCTTAATTTTAAATTCACATACATAATATAGTAACATTACAAAATCAAAACCAAAACGATACTATTTCTTTTAAATCTATTAAATCTTGTTGAACTTTATATTTCTAACTTATATTTTAAACAAGAAAAATATATTACGTATGAATATGAATATAAAAGCAATAAATATATTTATTTAATGATTTATAAAATCTATAAATTTTGAAATGCATATGTACATAAAAGTCAGCAAAGTCTAGACTTTGTTCTAGTCGAGCTATCAACTTTAATAAATATCTCATTTTAAAAGCTGGTAAACACGTAATTTTCTCGACAATACAAAGTCTAAACATTTACTAACTTAAATATACATATGCTATTAAAAATTTATATTTTAAAAATCAGTTAGTAAATAAATGTGTTACTCTATATTTATATCATATATTAATAATATTTTACATTTCAGTGTTAAAATACAAATTAGAAAATATAAAGTTATAAAATATCTACATATACGTCTTAATAAATTCAAGATATATAATGTATATTTTATGATTGACTAATATTAATATATTATCTATATTAATTTAAAGTTGACAATGTAAATAACAAAGTAAAAATATAAAATTTACATGTGAATGATGAATTAACTTACTAAGGGCAAAAAAATAATTCTTTGAATTCAAATCATTCCAATTGATAATTATGCATGAGTGTATACAAACGACTAGAGATTACATAAAAGTTATAGTTTAATAAATGTTGATTGTGTTCGTTCATGAATATAAAATTGTATTTATGAAAGAATTTAAAACTTGTTTTAAGGAATGTATATTCGAAGAAAAAGAAGTTTCACAACAATTTGGACTCAAACTAATTATTAAAACTTCATAATTTTAAGGATGATCCAAATTAAACACTGATCTTTATGTGAACGAGACTGAGTATTTAATTGGAAACAATACTTAGAATGGTGAAGTTGAATTCCAAATAGCTGTATAATCTGGGGTAAAATACACGATTAAGAAAATTAAATTAAATTAAATGTATGAGGCTATATGTCAGAAGTTCATAGTTGAAGTATAAGAATTAATGTATCTTGTTGTTATTTTGATATACACCCACCGCATGAGTAATAATGCCAGCTAAGAAAATTATCTCTACTCAATGGACTCCTAATTAAAAAATTACTAAACAAGAATTATCTTGTTTTAAAAAAGGATGAGACACTTAGAGCTACATACTTTTAAACAAAAAAGAAATGAATGTTTAAACAGGCACATTTCAAAATTCAAATGAGAAGCATCTCATTTAAAATAAGTAATGATTTATATAACAATAGTTCTATTATAAAACAAACATCACAATGTTGGTAATATTGTAATGAGTTGTAACTCATAAATTTATATGTACTACTAATTTGAAATAGATTTTATATATTATATATATGTGTGTGTGTTGTAAACTGCTTATAAGTTAAACATTACTCCAAGATCAATCCTAAGCCTTTTAATATATTAGTTTTTGCTACCCAATTATTTAGTCAATTTAGTGCATAGGTAATTATTTTTCCTTATGTAAGTATGACTGATCTTCTATAAGTAAATTATATAACTTTACTTTAGTATTTATTTTGTTAATTTTAAAATTTACATATATACTATATGAACATTAAAAAATCATTAAACAAGAACCATAATTTCATTTCACTTTATAAAAGTGTACATGTAATCTTTTATAACCTTATGTTTTCTAACTTTTATTTTCAATAAAGAAATGTTAAAAGTTATTAATGTCTAAATAAGAATATAAGAGTAAATCTTTAATTATTAATTGAATTATATATTTATATTAGTTTTTAAATGCATATGTATATAAAAGCTAATGAAAGTTATATTTTGTTTTATTTGAGCAAACTACAAATGTACCAGCTTTGATAAATAAGCTTTAATAAGCATCTTACTTTAATAATTGGTATATACCCCAATTTCCTAATTTTATATACATTTGCATTATAAAATAAATATAATTTATAAATCAATTATAATTATTGTTTCATATACATACATTAATAAGTTCTTACCTTTCATTGGGCAATAGTTAAGTGTCTTTAAGTATTATTCATTAATTAAGTAATGTTAAGAAAATGTACTTTGATACTATCTTAATCTTTGAGGCAGTTAAGTGAGTTAAATCTCTTAAGTTGCATCCACGCCAATTTAATAGTTAAGTGTTTAAACCACTTACATTTGCACTATTTTATAATACTTAATTTTAGGAGTTTGAAATTCAAAACTCCAATAACCCTTTTATGAATTTGCATAAGCAAATCCAATGGTATTATGCTTAAATGGAAAATGAATAAAGATTATAATGGACTTACCAACTCTTGCATTGTACAAAAGCACTACATACATATGCATTTTAAATATATAATATATATATATATATAAAAGTAACTAATAATCTTAAATTTTACATATATATAATTTTAAATAAATTTGAACACTATAAATGCATCATAATTTAATACTATATATATTATATATATAGATAAATAAATAGATAAATAGTGTGGTGTGAATAGATTCATTTATACCAGGATGAAGTTTGAAATCCATGCCCAATCCTGGTCCTACGATGCAGATGATGCTCCATTTCACACCAAAATAGAGCAGATTTTAGGGTTTCTGGATCCTTGCATAGACAAAGGACATGGCATTTGCACAACAAATGCCCCCTCCGCAAGTGAAATATAATTCACATTAGAATATGTTAATATATTGTTTATGTGTGATAGATACAAAGAGTTAAAAGTTAAAAGGACTCCTCAAGCCATAGTACAATACTGGCTCATATTTTAATAATAATGCTTAATTTGGTTTTGCATGTTGTGACAAGAATCCTGCAATGAAAAAGTAGATATGAATTATGAGTTGAGCTTGAGTGAAAGAAATGTAGAGGACAATTGTGATAGTGTGCAGCCTAAAGGATCTCAAAATAAACTATGCAATGTTGTTAACAAATTCTTGCTGAGATAGTTGATAACATGAACACAACAAGGGCAGCAAAATATGGGCGAGCACTAATTCACTTAACCTACTTGCAAGCATGGTTAAGTGATTTAATGTTTTTCCCTTGATTTTGGCACTGTGCTAGCAATTAAGTGAATTAAGTGGCAGAAATGACAAAAATGGTAATGAGATTGTTTTTTAAATGAATTAAAATTAAAAATTAAAATAAATATTGAGAATATTATAGAATATTATTGAATATGCTTTATTCATTAACTTTTAATTGATTGAACTAAAAAGTTTAAATGAATTAACTATGCAATAACCATGAAATGTGTTTTGTGTATCGTTATCGATAAAGGTAAAATATTAAGAGAATAGGACATCCTATTGTGGAGAGAATAAGGGTAGGAAGGTCTATAGTAAGAATGGAAGGAAAGGCTATGAAGGAGGAAAATCCTTATCGAGAGGAAAAGGTGAGTAAGGAAAAGGGAAAGGAAAATGAAATCTTGGAAATAAAAGGATGATGTGGCAAGAGAAGGGTAGTTAAGAGGTAGTTAGGGCAATAGAAAAGGGGTCTCCACAAGAAGTTCTAGCAGGAAAGAGAGTCTCCACAACTTTGTTCTCTTGTATTCATGTTAGAAATGAAGATATATATAAGATCTTGTGCGTGTGATATGTATACTCTTAATAAATGGATCTAACAAGGCAATAGCCAAAATCCATTTTTGCCCTTGAGTTCGGAGACCAGTCATTGTGGCATTGAGAGAAGGTGTTTTATATATAATATATATATATTATATATATATAATATATAATATATATATTTGTCGTGTGTGTGTGAAGAGTTCTGTAAAGAAAGAGTGTGTATCCTTTCTTAAAGGTTGAGAGAAAGGAAAACGGTAAACAGGAAAAGGTGAGGTTCCTGTTTCCTATTAATATTTAGTGACCACGGAGGAATTTCCCCATTGCAATGTTAGCATTCATTGAGAAAAGAGGCTAAAGTGACAGAATTTTCATTCTGAAAATAGCTCAAAAGGTGTAAAGCCGGATGTGTATAGGAGAAGGAATGAATGGAACCTTGTAAAAACCATCGTCCTGATCCAGCATTAGCTGATCAGAGGAACCAAAGGCAAGCCAATAAAGTGGCTGCCCAACAGCAACTTAAATCTAACGAAAACAGATATCAAAATATCCTTGGGAAGATAGTAGAGAATAATGCAGAAACAGCTTACAAGTTATAATATTAACATGAGTTACAAGTTGTATTCACGTTTTTAGCCTGCAAAAGGCAACTTTCATTGTTGGAATATTATTCTGGTATTTCGCACTTCAAACAATAGTTCCACGTGAAGAAAAATGAAATAATTTGTTGTGTTGATAAGTGTGCTTAAAACCTACACTTAAAACCAAATAAAAAAAGAAAAATAGAAATCAATCAGGGAAAACAAAATTTGTGGTTACCACCTTGGTGATTAGTGCTAGTGTTGTGCACTTAGAAACTAGAAATTTTATAAATAAAATTAATGCATTCTAAAAGACTAGAATGCTTACCTGCTTATGGCGAGAGTTTGGCGCTTCCTGCACAAACCTTTGCAATGCTTCTTACTACTCTACAGCAATGAGGCTCGTCCTCCACATTCAAAGATAAATGTGTTATAGCCACACGTAGATTTACAAGGACACCACTTTAAGATTTGTTAAACATTTTGGAGAGGAAGGGTGGTGAGAACTTGCCACATATTTCACTTGTTTTTGAAGTCTAATGAACAAGTGCGGCACTGTCGTAGAATATGAGCGATCTAAAGACTTCTTTAGACAAAATGGATATATTAACATGGCCTAGGCATTCATGGTGACAGTTGTCAAGGAACTTAGTCCAAAAGAAAGGAAAGAAATAAAAGAGCACAAATACTAGGGAGACATATGCAAGTCTTTTTTGGAATAGTGTTAAGAGGTACCAGACTTGGTTGTCCTTGCAAATAAGACATTGAATGTAATCATTACATACAATGGATGAGCATCATCAAGGATGAGGAACCTTATTGCTCTGACAAAAACCTATCATGTGTTGTTAAATGCCACTTGCTAGAGATGACAGATGCTTCTCAAAATGTGCCTCTAATCCAAGCTCTGCGGAGAATGAATGAGTAAGCACATGGTGAAATTCTTTTCTTTGCTACATAGTAAAGTTTGCTACACAAACACATCACATCCCAAAGGAGTTGCCAACAAAGACTTTATGCATTGAGTCAATGCAAAAAATATGGAAAACTTCGACTACTACCTCAAGTCGATATCACTGGAAGATAGGAAAGTAATCAACGAAGAAAAGTAGAAGTCAAGAGAACCATCTGGAACACTTCCAAATGCAGCACATATATTCATATTGTTTGGGGTAAGTTGAATAAATGTTGTTAGCTATTGTGATAGGAATCCTTAGTTACACATATTAAATTACATCTTGTGCAACCTGAATATGAAAAGATGAGAAAAATAGATTGACACACTATTGTCCAAGGGAGCAACAACACCAGTAAATATTCTAAGGCCAAGGCTGATGTGAGGAACAACTAGATGACAACCATGTCTCATCATTGATGAAGAAGTGAACAATGTAGAGTTTATTGAGAAGGTGAACACAATTCAACTAGTCGGTTGTCGGCAACAATCTCTTAGGGCTCGAGAAATGGACCACTTGCCAGATTACCCTTGAGAATAATCCCAAGGGATGCAATTTCAAGTTAAAAAATCATGAACATACTTTTCACAAGGCATCATCAAAACTTCAAAATCGATGCAATTCCTAAGGCTAATAAAGATTTCAAAGTAATGGCTCATGGTGAAATGAATGAACTGGAAGATGAAGTAGATCAATAGAGAAAGGCTTAAGAAAATCCTCAAGGATAAAAACGAGGAGTTTTCTTATGTTCAAGGAAATGAGGAATTCTCTCAAGGGGAAAAAAAGAAGGCACATGTGGATGACTGGTGCCCATACATAGTAAAGGTCTTTGCCATTCTCAAGAAAGATAAAGATCACCTTTCCAACTACCATGTGAAACAAGCCTTAGATAGCATAATTTTATTTTTCTTTATGATTTATTCACATCATTTTAAATTCCATACTACTAGCAGATTTGCCAAAGGAAACCAAAGATTTATTGATTTGGTAGCAAAATGGATCAAACCTGTGAGTAGACAGGCAAGTGAAGAAATTTGCCTTCAACTCGGAATTGTACTTGAAATTTCCATGAAGAGTCACCAATGAAGAGATAGAAGATGTTCTTTGTACCTTAAGCTACATTGTGTGCTGGACAATGGGCTACATTTTTTGAATGAGGTTGAGCTTCCGGTGGATTACTAGAAAACTAGAATAGAGTAACCAACCTGCATTCCTTGCAAGATCATTTCTCACTTGTTGTGAGGAATTTCTTCAAATGCAGGGGTTTGTAGTGTTGATCAAACCATGCAGAATCATCCGGCAAATTCGAGTGCATTTCATGGTAGTCGTGGTCTAGCGAATTTCAATTTTCAGTCCAATGGTCTAGACAAACGAAGCTATTTCAAACCCTAATGTACGGGCCAACACATTGGTGGAAAATATTAAATATCGAAAGTCATCAAATGGAAAATATTGGTATGTTGAGTGGGCAGTAAATATCACTGTAACTTACTTATTTAGTTTGATTACAGGCACTAGGGGTACTCTAACAAAACCAGCAACTACGTCCTGGATTCGTTTATGGGTATTGAGAAATTGCTTTCTATTAGAGCTGCAATGGGAAGGAACGTTTTAGAAGTGGATATGGATCAAGTAATTTGCTTGCATGTGAAAGGGACGGTGTTAGCAAACCTACTAGAACCCTTGCATTTCAAGTAAATGTTTGAGCTAGAGGAAGAGCCCAAAGAGACTTCAAGTAGTGACCCAGTATGAAAGCAATAATGATAAAGTTGATCATGACCAAGAAGAGGAGCCTGAACATTAAGATAAAAATCCACCAAAGGGAAGATCTAAAAAACACAAGGAATAGGAAGTTGAACAATTACAATAGACACAAAAGTCACCTAAGAAGAATAAATAAAAGCGGAAGCCTGCCAATGCACAAAAGGGTCCCAACACACAACCTCCACTTCAATTTTCAAATATCGAACATTAAAATATGCACAAGAAGAAGAAGAAGAAAATGGTATGGGGAACTACTAGTGATGAACTACAAAGAAGAACGTAATCAACTAACCTTCCATGGGGCATTGTCCACACAATGAAGACTAAGAAGATTGAGAGTAATGTTCCAAAGAAGAGCTAATGAAGGGTCTATGCAAACAAAAATATTTTTGTAAATTCAATCCTATATTTTTGGTACAAATTTAAAAAACTAATTTAACTTTTTGGAATTAGCTGCAATGTTTTGAATAATATTTACCACATTGCTAATGGAGTGGTTATTCAGGGGCTTCTGCATGAAATTATACCAGTAACTAAACTATATATGTATGTATATACCTGTGTACATGTACAGACACACACTTACATAATGAATGTATTATGTGTACAATTTAACTTGACACGGTTAATATGTATTATATCTAATTTTTAATAGGAGGAAGCTTTCATAGCTCAGTTGGTTAGAGCACCCGTTTAGTAAGCGGGAGGTCTTGAGTTCAACTCTCAATGAAAGCAATTTAGTGATGTTAAGGACACATCTATATATGTCTATGTACATAATATGTTTACATTTCATTTACACATAGTTCTAGACATTTTATGAACAATATGCTTTCTTTCATTTTAACCATAAATAAACTTTTTTTTACTATTGTGAAGTTTGGAGGTATGCATAACTATGTGTCATATACTGGAAACAAAACAATACGTTTTTAAACACTGTTAATATTTCATGCAAATAGCTATGCTGCTTTGCATAGTATATAGAAATTAAAGTGTGCATTGTTCATATATATGTTTTACAAATCCAGTTTTAAGTTTATGTTTGTACTTAGACATGGATATATACATATGTGTGTGTGTGTGTGTGTTATATGTAAGTGAACGTGTTATATTTGCATGTATGTGCTTTCAATTGAGATTCGAACTTGAAACCCTTCACTCACTAAACGAGTATTTCAATACATATGCATGTATACAACATAGACGCTTCTATCCTAAATATATGCAGTCACACACACACACACACACACACACAGATATGTGTGTGTGTGTGTAAAAGTGTAAGCGTTTTGTTTCTGCTATATGTTCGTTGTTTATTCACATTGCGAGGAGTTCATGACAGACACACATGCGCACATTGAATAAACTTATTCCATAAGATAGTACACAAACAGCTATACATTTTTATATCTTGTGCTTATTTTAATTACTGTTTGGCTTAAGAACCAGATATTATTACATATAAATGTGTGCGCATCTGCATAAGAAACAAATATCAACAAGATTATATATATTACTTGTGAAACTTCACTATTTATATATGTGTATACATATATATATGCGGTTTGTGTATGGATGATCGTATATGTACATGTGAAAATATACAAGTGCATACGTACAGATACAAGTATACGTGTACATTTTTTTATTATTATTGTTTAGTTTTATTATAAACTTATAATTACTTGATTATTAATGCATCATCTTTTAACCTTAGTACTATCATTTTCACTGTAGAAAGTGTTCATTTTTTAAACTATTACAACTTTCACTAACTCTGCAATGCAATACTAAATGTAAAAACTTTAATTTTTCGTTCTCAATAGCTAATATTTAAAGGCTTTAACATTTTTATATGTATATAACCACATTTTACAGATTTGACAAGATTAAGACGATTAAAGCCTGGCAGAATGCACAAGGTTAAACACATGCAGTCATACGTCATACATATAGACGTCGTCATGTGTGTGTAATAAATACATACATAACTGAATATTTCTTGAGTCAGTTTAGCATCTTTGGTTTTGAAACTTCTTCACGCCATACACATTAACACATCTGTGTGTTATGAATATGTGTGTGTTTTTATATCATACACATAGTTTCTTTTCAATTATTATTCTTTAAAGTCACATATTTCAAATAATACAAACTCCATGATTTTTCGTTATTCATCTATACTTTATTTTATTAATTTAATAAAAATATTCCTCTTAGCCATTGATATATATATTGTCTCATATTCTATTCATAGTATTTTTAAGTTTCTTAAAGACACTAATTCAATATCTTTAACGTTGTTAATAATGGCACTCTTTCATAAATACAAAATCTGCGATTATACAATTTATGTTAAGTCAAAAAAGAAAAACATTTATTTCCCAAAGGTCTCCTCACGTGAAGATGCTTTAAAATACATAATTTTATAACCAATGTTTAGTTGAGTTTTGAGCTATTTTAGTGAATTTAGGGTAATCTTTAATAAGATTTATAAAAGTATTTGCATATTTTAAGAAAATATGTGTTTGGTAGTTTAAAAATATAATATGCTATATTAAGTATGAAAGAAGAATTAGGGTAGAAAGAAAGATGAAAGTGATAAATGGAATTAAAATGCAATTATAAATTTATTAATTTAATTTCTTTTAAATTTAAATTTAATAATAAGAAATTTTTTAATTTGCTATGTGTAAGATTTTAGAAATGTTTTTGAATTTGTTGACTATAACAGTAATTTTAAATCATAAGAACGTGCAAGTGTGTGTATGTGTTTAATTATGTAGTTTTAATTTATTATAAATAGTAATTGAAATATGTCTCAGTGTATTGAGGTTATGAGATAAATTAGAATATTGCTTTATGTGTAATTAATCTTGACTGTTCATAGTCACTCACTGACAATACCACCCTATAATACTACCCTATATTCTTTAATGTTCAAGTAACATGAAAATCATCTCATATTCAACATTGAAATAGCTTATAATCATTAAGCCTTAATATATGGACGATGGCTAATATTCTAATGTTTTAAATAAGATAATTTTATATATAATACATGTATTTAATATGACACATATACCAGCGTATTTAAACTATGATTAGCAATAAGGGTTTGTGGCGATTTGATGTAAAGATATTTACATTTGCATGTGTGAGTTAACGTTATTTTAATTATTCACGTGTTATCACGTGCAACCCCTATATAATTTAGGGCTTTCTTACCTAGGGCATTCTTATCTAGGGTGATTTTAGGAATTATTAATATTTCTTCGTCTCATTTCCCTTAGTTTTTTTCTCTACTTTGTTCTTCGTTTTTTTTTTTTTACCATGGATTCAATGCTATATAACGACAATGGAATAGGTTGTTGTGGAGTGTTCGAGGAGTTGTATGGGACTAACTTAGTCTTGGTTATATTATCTCTTCTCGATCCGGAAAGTCTATTTGCAGTAAGACGAGTGTGTAAGGAGTGGCGCCGAGTGATAGCGTCACCAGAATTCCAGCAGATGTGGAAAAACTATATAGCAAATAAAGAATTATGGATTGTAGAGAGAAATCAAAAGAAAGGTGGGCCAACAATTGTGATGTCCTATATAATTGAAGAAAGAATACATTCTTAGAAGTTGAATATGTCAACAAAAAAGAGGAAGAGAACATCATATAATCAAAAGTTCGAATTCGTAGCATCATTTAATGGATTGATTTGTGTTAAGACCATTGGGATAGAATGGAACTAGCTATGGTGAATCCAGTCTTAAACATTTGGAAAAGGCTTATTACTTTATGTTGCGATGATGGGTTTGGAAAATGTGAGTTCGATATGTATGTCGATTATGATGGTTACAAGGTTTATGTCTTGCATGAGTTCAAACAAAACTATTCACATATGCACTACACTCTAGAATCAATGAATGGGTTGTTACCCCGTGCTTCAGTCTTCACACTAGTAAACAATATACAAGTTGTATGTCCCTTACATGTCCTTACAAGACTTATGGAGATAAGGTTTTTGTGACATACAATCAAAATGTCAACACGTGGTGTCATATGACTGTTATCAATTTTGATGTTATCTGGCATGATGTTCTATATGTACATATGTTAAACTACAAGGGAAGATGCATTGTGGCTAAATGCACTCGTAACAAAGAATTTCAAGTGTGGGAAATAGATTGGCAAAAGGCAATATGGAAATTAGTGTCTTCTAAAAGCTTGGATGAATTATATGGAGGTAACACATCTTCTGATATAGATGGATCTTGGGGGACTAAACTTCTAGGAGACATGATACTTTGGTTTTTGAAAGGTGATCGCAGACATTATAAAGCATATGACATTATTCATTGCACATGGACAACACCTGTGTTAAATCCAAAACTAACTATCTCATATAGCTATTTTACTCCAAGTTTAATTTGTCCTTGAATAAAGTTGTTTTTGAATTAATTTTTATGTCTAAATTTATATTTATATGAATTTAAAATTTGAGTGTGTCTTAAACAACTTGTTTACATGCAATACATCGTTATGTATAAGTTGGGCCATGAGTGATGTATACTCGTGTGTGTTACGATTAGTAACCCACTAAATAAAATATGTCACATATTTACTTACATAAATTTTTCATGATTTAAAAAAATGAAGAATTAATGTATTTTAGGAAGATAAACTTTGTACAAAAATATATCTAAAATTACTTATTAAAATAGATGAAGTATAATTTTTAAATCAAATCATATAAACTTGTATCAAGAGATAGTATAAATTAAGTAAATTATCAATTGTAACTAAATATGCTCTATCATTAAGAGTAAATGTGAAAATAATGTATTAAGCAACAAATGTATTAGTATTCAATTTTCTCACACCCTAGAAGAGAACCAACCATGCTCGGTGTTGTACGGCTAGCGAGCAGCACCGACATCATCGATTAAAAGCATGGGAGCATGGATGATTATTTGCTTGTTTTTATGTAGTAAATGACTCATATATATTCATGGACCCACTCACATATTTAATTAGTTTATATATAAATGGCAAGGTGCCAGTTTTACAACATACCCCAAACATTTCCAGAAAAAGTGCCATATTTGTAATAATCCTTTGCTCCGGTGTATTTCATCTTACACCTTCCTTCCTTCCTCCCTGGGAGTTCTCAGGAGATCCTTCTCCTTGCAATCTTGGTATATGAACAGGCACTCCTTCCCTTCCTCTCATAGTTTCCTTTAAACCAACTGTTTGATATTGCCTCTTATTTTCTGGATCATGCTCAAATTTCTGTATTGTTTCTGCATTATTCTCTACTATCTTCCCAAGGATATTTTGATATCTGTTTTCGTTAGATTTAAGTTGGTGTTGGGCAGCCACTTTATTGGCTTGCCTTTGGTTCCTCTGATCAGCTAATGCTAGATCAGGACGATGGTTTTTACAAGGTTCCATTCATTCCTTCTCCTATACACATCCGGCTTTACACCTTTTGAACTATTTTCAGAATGAAAATTCTATCACTTTAGCCTCTTTTCTCAATGAATGCTAACATTGCAATGGGGAAATTCCTCCGTGGTCACCAAATATTAAATAGGAAAACAGGAAACCTCACCTTTTCCTGTTTAACCGTTTTCCTTTCTCTCAACCTTTAAGAAAGGATACACACTCTTTCTTTACATGAACTCTTCACACACACACACACATATATATATATATATATATAAAACACCTTCTCTCAATGCCACAATGACTGGTCTCCGAACTCAAGGGCAAGAACGGATTTTGGCTATTGCCTTGTTAGATCCATTCATTAAGAGTATACATATCACACGCACAAGATCTTATAATATACATCTTCATTTCTAACATGAATACAAGAGAACAAAGTGTGGAGACTCTCTCTTTCCTGCTAGAACTTCTTGTGGAGACCCCTTCTCTATTGCCCTAACTACCTCTTAACTACCCTTTCTCTTGCCACGTCATCCTTTTTCTTTCCAAGATTTCATTTTCCTTTCCCTTTTCCTTACTCACCTTTTCCTCTCGGTAAGGATTTTCCTCCTTCACAGCCTTTCCTTCCATTCTTACTACAGACCTTCCTACCCTTATTCTCTCCACAGTAGGATGTCCTATTCTCTTAATATTTTACCTTTATCAATAACGATACACAAAACACATTTCATGGTTATTGCATAGTTAATTCATTTAAACTTTATTTAGTTCAATCAATTAAAAGTTAATGAATAAAGCATATTCAATAATATCTATAAATATTCTCAATATTTATTTTAATTTTTAATTTTTAATTCATTTAAAAAACAATCTCATTACCATTTTTTCATATTCTGCCACTTAATTCACTTAATTGCTAGCACAGTGCCAAAATCAAGGGAAAAATTAAATCACTTAACCATGCTTGCAAGTAGGGTTAAGTGAATTAGTGCTCGCCCCATATTTTGGTGCCCTTGTTGATGTTCATGTTATCAACTATCTCAGCAAGAATTGTTAACAACATTGCATAGTTTACTTTGAGATCCTTTAGGCTGCACACTATCACAATTGTCCTCTACATTTCTTTCACTCAAGCTCAACTCATAATTCATATCTACTTTTTCATTGCAGGGATTCTTGTCACAACATGCAAAACCAAATTAAGCATTATTATTAAAATATGAGCCAGTATTGTACTATGGCTTGAGGAGTCCTTTTAACTTTTAACTCTTTGTATCTATCACACATAAACAAATATATTAACATATTCTAATGTGAATTATATTTCACTTGCGGAGGGGGCATTTGTTGTGCAAATGCCATGTCCTTTGTCTATGCAAGGATCCAGAAACCCTAAAATCTGCTCTATTTTGGTGTGAAATGGAGCATCATCTGCATCGTAGGGCCAGGATTGGGCATGGATTTCAAACTTCATCCTGGTATAAATGAATCTATTCACACACACACTATTTATCTATTTATTTATCTATATATATATTAATATATAGTATTAATTATGATGCATTTATAGTGTTCAAATTTATTTAAAATTTATATATATGTAAAATTTAAGATTATTAGTTACTTTTATATATATATATATAATATATATATATATAATATATATATATATTTTTAAAAATGCATATGTATGTAGTGCTTTTTGTACAATGCAAGAGTTGGTAAGTCCATTATAATCTTTATTCATTTTCCATTTAAGCATAATACCATTGGATTTGCTTATGCAAATCCATAAAAGGGTTATTGGAGTTTTGAATTTCAAACTCCTAAAATTAAGTATTATAAAATAGTGCAAATGTAAGTGGTTTAAACACTTAACTATTAAATTGGCGTGGATGCAACTTAAGAGATTTAACTCACTTAACTACCTCAAAGATTAAGATAGTATCAAAGTACATTTTCTTAACATTACTTAATTAATGAATAATACTTAAAGACACTTAACTATTGCCCAATGAAAGGTAAGAACTTATTAATGTATGTATATGAAAACATATAATTATAATTGATTTATAAATTATATTTATTTTATAATGCAAATGTATATAAAAATTAGGAAATTGGGGTATACCAATTATTAAAGTAAGATGCTTATTAAAGCTTATTTATCAAAGCTGGTACATTTGTAGTTTGCTCAAATAAAACAAAATATAACTTTCATTAGCTTTTATATACATATGCATTTAAAAACTAATATAATATATAATTCAAATAATAATTAAAGATATTACTCTTATATTCTTATTTAGACATTAATAACTTTTAACATTTCTTTATTGAAAATAAAAGTTAGAAAACATAAGGTTATAAAAGATTACATGTACACTTTTATAAAGTGAAATGAAATATTATGGTTCTTGTTTAATGATTTTTTAATGTTCATATAGTATATATGTAAATTTTAAAATTAACAAAATAAATACTAAAGTAAAGTTATATAATTTACTTATAGAAGATCAGTCATACTTACATAAGGAAAAAATAATTACCTATGCACTAAATTGACTAAATAATTGGGTAGCAAAAACTTAATATATTAAAAAGGCTTAGGAATTTGATCTTGGAGGTAATGTTTAACTTATAAGCATGTTTACACACACACAGATATATATATATATATAAAATCTATTTCAAATTAAGTAGTAACATATAAAATTTATGAGTTACAACTCATTACAATATGTTACCAACATTGTGATGTTTGTTTATATAATAGAACTATTGTTATATAAATCATTACTTATTTTAAATGAGATGCTTCTCATTTGAATTTTGAATGTGCCTGTATTAAACATTCATTTCTTTTTTGTGTTTAAAAGTATGTAGCTCTAATGTGTCTCATCCTTTTTTAAAACAAGATAATTCTTGTTTAGTAATTTTTTAATTAGGAGTCCATTGAGTAGAGATAATTTTCTTAGCTTGCATTATTACTCATGCGGTGGGTGTATATCAAAATAACAACAAGATACATTTAATTCTTATACTTCAACTATGAACTTCTGACATATAGCCTCATACATTTAATTTAATTTTATTTTCTTAATCGTGTATTTTACCCCAGATTATACAGCTATTTGGAATTCAACTTCACCATTCTAAGTATTGTTTCCAATTAAATACTCAGTCTCGTTCACATAAAGATCAGTGTTTAATTTGGATCATCCTTAAAATTATGAAGTTTTAATCTAGACTTTTGCTGACTTTTATGTACATATGCATTTCAAAATTTATAGATTTTATAAATTATTAAATAAATATTTTTGCTTTTATATTCATATTCATACGTAAATATATTTTCTTGTTTAAAATATAAGTTAGAAATATAAAGTTCTAACAAGATTTAATAGATTTAAAAGAATAGTATCGTTTTGGTTTTGTGATTTTGTAATGTTACTATATTATGTATGTGAATTTAAAATTAAGAAAAGATAACAAAGTGAAGTTATGTAATTTACTTGTGGACGGTAAGTCATACTTACATAAGAAAGAATAATTAACTATGCACTAAAAATACGATCCCTTTAACAAAGATCCAGCCGATACAAGGGAAATCCATTACACATGGTTCAGCACTACATTCTCTAGTTATTGCAAATGACAAAGGACAAGGACAAGGACAAAAATATGCTCCTCAATGCATACATGCAAAGTACCCAGTACATCATAAGCACTTCCAACTACCATTTAATCCAAGAAATTACTGGTTGAAGAAGTGGTACTAGCAATAACCAGCACTTGTAGGAGGTCAAGAGTTTAAGGACATGTTTGTCAAATCAAACGAGAACGAACAAACACCTTAAACAATAGAGCTATTTAATTTGGTAGAGGTCTGGTAGTATGAAGGGAGAACTGAGACAATATTGCAAAATTGGTTCAATAGATTGCACTGGTGTTCCGCATTTTCTAGACGCCTCCATCAAATGACACTTATATTTACCAATCCTATAAACATGCCATGTATGCTAGTTATATAATTATGTACTTGTATATATGACATGTATTGTGTAAAATTAGTACTAAGAAAATAAATCACATGTTGTGTCACAAGATGCTTCTTGTAAAGACATCTACTTTTATTATTGACTGACACACAAATTGAATTATCAACCATGTCTGTAATTTTTTATTTTTTCAGATTTGGACATGCCAGTGCAAATAAACTTAATTTGTTGTGTACTCTAACGAGAGTAACTCACTATCGTCATTGGCAACAACACATAACTTATATTTGATAGATTAAACATTTATTCTTTTGCATTCGGTATGTTATTATTTAAGATGAGACTCTTCTAGTGTTTCTTTTGCATTCGATATGCTATTATTAGATTTATGTAAACAAACAAGCGTAGCTAATATAATTTGATTTTGACTTAAGAGTATGCAAGATTTGTGGTCTAATGCCAAGTAGGAACTGTAAGATAAGGCTTTTCATTCTTTGTCCAATCATTCATAGTATGTGACATTGGGTACATCTGACTTGGTAGACGGTCTTGTCAGATCTTTATATCTTGTTGATCTTTTATAGGGATGTGAATTTGAATGTGATTTTTCAGTAGTATTTTAAGCACAAGATCTGTATAGGATATGCCCTAATTATCTCAATTAACAAATGTATTTCCAAATAGATGATAAATTTCCCTTCTTTATGGCTCCACGTGTCACACGAGGGTATACTATATGGTTGCTATATATTTTGTGCTCTAGCCCTAGGGTTGTGTAGTTCACAGTTGTAGGTGTGGTATGGACACCCAGAACAAGAACTCTATCACGCAAGGGTCGGAGGAAGAAGAGGTTCTCATTCATGTTTTGCCTGTGAAGTTCTAGATCTTTGATCGTCTACACACTGAATTCGTGCTAACGCATGTTACTCTTGTTTGCAAGGATTGGCTGCGGTTGAGTAGATTTCAGTACTTTTGCTTGTACAGTTTAATTATGTAAAAAAGTGTCAAAACCCCTTAATTATTCTTTGAAGATCTTTTTATAATGTGTTATATTTATATAATCTGGACATGCTGGATTGCATATGTGAGTACATGTTATTACTATTTTTTTGTTTGGTGTGGGATGACTTTATTTGAAGAGCTGTATATGCATATCCTACTTCATTTTATGTATACATGTCTATGTAATAGTTCTACTCCGTGGTTGTACATTCAAGGGCTTGTATATATATATTGCAAGATTTGCTGTGTGTGAGAGAGATTATTCCATACAATAACTACGTAATAATACTAACTAAAAATCTAGGTTCGAGAAGTATCATCTATACATGTTCCAAGGAGGAGTGCTCTGGACAATACTCAAATCATGAAGCTCATTGATAATCACCACTCCACGATTGAAAAACTCGACCTTTGCCAGTGAGTATATTGTATATTATATCACCTCTTATTATAGTATTGAATGTTTAATTGATTAAATGTGTATACATACTTATACACACACACTATATATATATATATATATATATATATATATATTTGTTTATCTGTTTATTTATTGCAGGATGCATTGGAAAGATGATGAACTCATTACAATAATCTCTAAGGTCATACATAACTGAATATTCCTCGAGTCAGTTTAGCATCTTTGTGGTTTTGAAACTTCTTCACGCCATACACATTAACACATCTGTGTGTTATGAATATGTGTGTGTTTTTATATCATACACATAGTTTCTTTTCAATTATTATTCTTTAAAGTCACATATTTCAAATAATACAAACTCCACGATTTTTGTGTGTATGAACAATGGTAAAACAATTCTTCTCCACAAGAACTATACATATTTATATTCTATATATGCAGAAGATTTATAATGTAGAATGTAATTTAATTAACTTATAAAATGTAAAAGTTTCCGTACTTATGTGGTGCTCTTTATATATATATTTCTCTACATGGCTACATAGTATATAAGTTTATTACATTGTTACTATTTGTCCATTTATTAGTATATAGAGGCATTATTATTTCAGTTTTTATAATATTATCACAACTTCCTTGAGCAACTGATATATTTTACATCAAATTTATTAATTTAATATAGAATATTCTATATCAAATTTAGATGAATTAATATTCAAATTTTAGATTTAAATAATATTTATATTTCAAATCTTCAATATCTTTTAAATAATTAATGTCACCGTATGCTTAAGCATAAATATACTCAATATTCCTTGAGCTCATATATTCATACACGTACTAATATACTCGAAACAAAATAATACGTTTTTATTAAACACGTTTTATATGAGATCCATCTTGTTATTATTTTAAAGTATATGTTTTGCATTATATGTAGAAATAAATGTGTATTTTTCATATACTATTTTACCAATCGAGATTTATGCTTATGTTTGTAGTACTGTATTCAATTATATATGCTTTCTGGATACATACATACATACATACATATATATATATATTATATATAATGTGTGTGTGTTGTTTTCATACACACACACGCATACACATCCACATGTATGTATGTAAGTGTTGTTCATTTCTCTATATCTATGTGTACTGTACTTGATATAATTCTATAAGAGGTTAAATATGTTTCTATCAAGCTTCGACACACGTGTGTGTATGTGTATATGTATTTGTATCTGTATGTGTATGAAAACACACACACATATGTGTGTGTAAGTGTTACTATATCTATGTGTACTACACTTCGATACGAGGTTAAATATATTTCTATCAAGCTTCCAACTTAAAGACCGCTCACTTAAATAAGTACTTTAACATCTAATTAATATTGTAAATGTATGGGAAGTTTAAAAATTTATTCACGAGGCTAAGTACAAGTGTACATTAAAACATCAAAAGAGATTTTATATAAATTTACTCTTATTTTCATCCCTTAAAACCCAAGCATCCCTGAGTGTCCGAATAAGAAAATGATCGATTCAGATATTTATGGGTTTATTCTCTCGCCCAATACTATCTCGAGCTTCAATCTCCAAAACCATATCTCACAAGCACACACCAAAGCAAAAAAAGCAAACACAAACAAACGAAGCCAAACCAATCTGCAGCAGATGCCCAAAGTAGCTCAATAACAACCACTATACCATATCACATACATATCCACCAAGATCAGAAATAAATGCCTAAGGATATGCCCAATACGCATCAGAATGACCATTTATTACAAACACACCAAACCTCTTTGTAAACAAGGACCATCGTTGCAGTTACCCTCTTAAAAGATACCCATTAAATCTTAGAGCAATCCCCGTAAATTGTATAATAAATGCCCATCAAAGAAAAGTAACACTATACCAAAATAACCATACTTGTTTCCAAGCATGGCAGCCTCACGCTCAGGGTGTGCTAGGCTCAACACACACGCTGACAAGGCATAAATGGTGGTTCCTTACCACCTCAAACATGGGGCCGCACTTCCACTAGTAACTCAAATCTTAAGAAGCCGACTCAAAAAGATGCCACTACTGCAACCAGCAAAAGGCAATGAAGTGTGAAACGTAAATGCCTGAACCAACAAAGTGTATAACTCCTTCTAGACACCCAACCAGCAACACGTGTTCGGGGTCTTCAGTCTCTGACCATTCAGCACAGGCCCGTAGGCAGTGCCTAACCTGAGCAGTGAGCTAATCAAGTGCATATGAATTTGCCACACAACTTTGCCCATCACTGTAAGTGCCACAAGAAACAACCCAAGGTCACAAGGAACACGACCTTCAACATACACATACGCAAGTGTCAGCAACATGTCAGTCGGGTCTTCAGTCCTAAAATCGTAAATGTATAGTGTAGTTAAGTGCAGCACACGTTATGGATTCATGTGTGTTCACATTGTAAAATATATTAAGTATTTAAACAAGTTCTTAAAGTGAGGCTTGGAGGTACAGAACCACTTAAATAATATGTTTAATTAACTTATGCAACTATATAAGCATATATATTATTTCATATATCCTTATTGAAGGAAGGTTGAAGTTTTATTAAGGGGCGATCTACATATAACAAGTCCTCCCGGATTTTGCTCTAGCTTTATGCCTAGCCGCCTACCTATTTCTAATACTTAGTAAAAAATTTGTATAAGTCCCACGTCACTTCCCACGTCAGCATTCATCTCTATCGCCACATCAGCATCCACATCTTTGTCCATAGACACTTCACATATATATGTTTTGTATGTTATATATTTTTGACATTCATATTATACACTAAATTTGTTCTATGCTTTAGTGATGTACATTCTCCATTGTAATACGTATATGTACGTACCATTCATATATTCTTTAATTCATGCAACTAATGATGTATTATATATTCCCACATAAACACACATAATAATAAAATTAGATTTAAACGTTATTAAGTAGAAGCTTTCATAGCTCAATTGGTTAGGGCACCTGCTTAATAAGCAAGAGGTTGTGAGTTCGGTTCTCGATGAAAACAATTTAGTCACTATAAATTTATACAGGCTATGTTTATATGAGTATATGTGTCTAGCAAGATAATCGTACTTTATAAAACATAATAAAGTACATACACATAAGTACATACACATGCCTATGTGTGTGTAGCAAGAAGTAAGCCACGTATTTCAAATAAAATAAATCGCTTATACACATAAACATACTATGAGAAAACATACACTTATACACATAATAGTAGAAGCTTTCATAGCTCAGTCGGTTAGGTCCGGTGGAGGCGGAACCCCCCACGATGGCTGCTAGTGGCGTAGTAAGGTGAGTTATAGTTAGTCTTATAGTGGCGTAGTAAGGTGAGCTGTAGTTAGTCTTAGAACTCGCTCGGCCAGTCAGAAAGGTTGACAGTTAGAAACGCTCATCTAAGTTAAGGCTCAGACAGGAGGTTAATCTAGAGGCGGTGATCCTTTGCGACCTGGTTTTGTGAGGACGGCTGGGGCTCTGAGAACATGGACGAGCTCAATAGATGGGGATTTTATGGCAGAGTCTTTGGATCCCCCTTGAGGATGATTTCCCCTGTGCGAACCTGACTAAGAAGAGAAAGACTAGTTCGAGGCTGGAATGCTCACGTGGAGTTGAGGGCTTAGAACGAAGCTATAGAGCTCCTTAGTGCACTTCAGAGTTGTCCGAAGGAGCGGCTGACGTGGCTGGATAACATGGCAATCAGGTAGATGTCCAGTAGACAATGACGGTGGCGGATGACGTGGCAAATGGCGTGGAGGATGATGTGGAGGAGGACGTGGGCAATGAGGTGGCACTTTGTAAATAGAATTTTTGCTAGTCTTAGAGATAGGCAGGCGACATAGAGACAAAACGAGCAAGAGGTGGTTGTATATGCCATTGAATAAATACATAAACTTCTTTCATAGCTCAGCCGTTAAAGCACACCCGCTTAGTAAGCGGGAGGTGTTGAGTTCGATTCTCAATGAAAGCAATTTAATCACTAAAACCTACATCTATACACTTATACACATAATAAAGTACATACACACGCCTGTGTGTATATGAGTATGTGTGTCTAGCAAATTGTGACATATAAAGCACACACACTTATACACATAACAAAGTACATACACACGCCTACGTGTGTGTAGCAAGAAGTAAGCCACGTATTATACACATAAACATACGATGAGAAAACATACACGTATACATAATAAAGTAAATGCGTGTGTATTTAACCACCTACATAGCATACACATAGACACACACACACACGTGTGTATATGAGTGTATCAAGATAATGTTTCAAGAAGTAAGCCACGTAGTTTTAAAAAACCGTGAAACATACATAGACTTCGCACCTGCTGAAATAACTACAGAGACAATGACAATATTTACGTGTATCAACTTTCAAGCATAACAATGTTTCATTCTTGTCCACAGAAAATACTGAATATATATAAAATATATTATAAAACCAATTTACATATGAATACAATTAATGTATATTATAATTTAGAAACATATTTTACGTAGTTTCGATGTAACACATGCTCTTGTCGACGGGTCTTTAACGAGTAAGACTTTGAGAGGCTTAAGAGTAAAATAAGAGTGAATGCGACCTTACAACTTTAATACTTTATATTTTATTTAAAATAAATATATTTGCTGTTAATTCTGGACTTGACAAATGCCACGGGAAACTTCTACTTCTAGACCACTTGAATTCAGAGGGTCACTTGCGTACTCTCAATACACACATAGACAAATATAAACACACCTTGTGTGTATATATTATACGTTTACAAGGCTAGAGTGGGAATTATTCATAAATTGAACAACATGGAGTATGTGCCACTACTTGTTCTTTTATCAGTTGCGTTATATGGAAGATTAGTAGCAGCATCATATTTCGATCGAACACCAGATAATTATTATGTTGGAAACTGGTCGACAACGAGTGGCGTGAATTATACACAGTGGGCTCAAGGCAAGACATTCTACATCGGAGATACGCTTAGTAAGTGTGTGTGTGCGTGTGTGTGTGGGGGAGAGAGAGAGAGAGTTAGTTTACACTCCATCCTTTGATATACGCAAATATTCACACGACTGCATATACATGAGGCTATGCTGATAGTATCAATATATTAAATAAGCGTCTTACTGCATATATGTAGTTCTACACACATGGTTTTCTTTAAAGAAGAACTAAAAACGTGTGTGTATGTATGTATATTATGTATAGTGTCATTTCTATATACATACATCTAAAATACATACATACAACACTTCTGTATACATGAACCTGTAATACAATGTTTCCATGTTCAGAAACTTTCATATTTGACCATATGTATCATCTTCTGGTCAAAGATGGGCCACCTACCGGTCGTATGTATATATAGTAAACACATAGATATACAATTAATAATATTAAATAATATAATTAACAATTGTCGTGTCTTTTGTATGTGCTTTAGTATATTCTCTAATTAAAAAACAAATAATGTTTTTTAGCGTTTTTAATAACGCATACACAGATACACAGAGCCGTTACATAAAGAATGCATGTGTAGGTGTGTGTGAATGTATGTATGTATATATATATATATATATAAACCTGGTTTTTTGCAGCCTTTACTGTGACCGGCAGCGATCACTCAGTGGTATCAGTCTCAAAGGACGGCTACGATAACTGCAGATGGAGCAGATTCGGGAATATACCTACCATTGGTGACCAGAACAAAACATGGAATATAACCACAGTACCACGCTTGGGAGACAACTACTATATATCTTCTTCACAGAGTGACTGTAACGCCGGTGTTAAACTCGCGATTAATGTTTCTTCTCCGCCACCTTCCCCTGCACCACCAACTTATAATCCGGTAACCTACACTGTCGGAGATGGTTCAGGGTGGAACCTTGGAGTTAACTTTGCTCAGTGGGTTTCCGGCAAGAAGTTTTACTTTGGTGATTCCTTCAGTAAGTACACATACACACATGCATACGTGCAGCAGCATGTGTATCTAAGTATATCGAAAGAGTACACTCACGCACGCACGCACACCACATACACACGCACATGCAATTGATCAGTAAGTTTATTTATTTGGTGCAGAATTTGTTTTCAATTCATCACAACACACACTCGTGGAAGTGGTAGAAAGCGGGTACCAATACTGCAACGAATCGTACTTCTTTCCGGTACCAGCAGCACCCTCCGTCGGTAGCGATGGTAACACCACAGTTACCGTGGTACAAGCAGTCGGTAAACACTACTACACAAGTTCTGTTTCAAATGATTGCCAACAGGGACTCAAGGTAAATCTAGAAATCTTACCGACTTACAAAGCGTTTGAACTATCGCCGTCGCCGTCGGAAGCCCCGTCACCTGGAAACGGACTTAACCAGGAATCTTCTGCTTCTTTAAGAGAATATTCCGTTATCTTTGTTGCTGGACTTGCATTGGTTGCTTTTGTTATGTAGTTTTCATATGATTTCTGATCGATTTTTTCTTTCCCATTTTTAATAGATAAATAAAGTGTTTTTTTTTAATATACACGGATATGATATATAGCATGTATAAAGTTTTAAAATCACTTAAAAATCTAGGTCTTTTCTAATTTAATATAGCCGGTGGTCCCTTCCACATCTCCAATCATTTCTATTTTATAATTTTATATTTAAAAAAGTTTATGATAAAACTATATATACTTAATAATTAAGGTTAAATTTTTCACGTGCATCATTCCAAAGCTTATCTGGACGGTGTAAAGTTACAATTTATAATATACTAAATGCAAAAGGAAAAAAACAGAATGATTCGTCACTAGTCACGGGTTTCTTGTACGGCACCCTGGACAGTAAAAGAACTCCGTACGCATGTACATGTTCGTCATGTGTGTGTGATAGTGACAAACTTCTCTGTGTGTGTCGTACAGGAAAATGTCAATGGTGTTTTGTTGCTTGCTCTAGTTTGTTTGTGTTCGAGTATATCTAAATTTACTAACACATGTATTATTTATATATATAGCTAGACATAATTATTATATGAGTACCGTTTAATAACAACTTAGTATAAAATATAATGAATATTTAAATAAACTATTTCCTTTCTAGAAAACATACTTATTATCTCTGTGATAGTGTCCACCATTTTATTAAAATTTAATTATTCATAGAATATAAATTTATAAGAGGTTTATTTTTGTGCCATTCAAGAATTATATATTATATTACACACATCCACGCCACGCAAAGAGCATCTTATTAGATAATATATTATAGATTAAGTAAACTACTTTTCTAATTATAAAATACAATATATGTCTTATCTTGAATCGAGCGTCAGACATCCAGATATAATATGCTTATTATATAAAATCTTTATACTTTAAGAATATTAAACATTTTTACATCATTATTAATATTAATAAAACAAGGTCAAGTACAAGTGTACAAGGAACAAAAAATAAATAAACTGTGATACTGCCAGCGAATTTCTTTTATATCGATCAAGTCGTGCACTGCCTGCATTCATTATATACGGACCATATAATATATTAAATCAATATTAAAGTATTAAACTTATAATTAAAACTTAAACAGTTATAATTAAGCTAAAAAGACCACTGTAGCTGTTACTTAAATACGTAATTAACCGCTGGCTTGTGTGAAAGATATCATATTCATCGAAGTCAGCAGAATCGTGCCATGTCCATCCATCATCACATATGCATGTGCATGGCCATGACACACACATTCATACCCTTTCCTTTTTACCATTAATGCACACCAATATAGTAGTCTCGTGAGTTTCACTATATAGCAGACAATGTAGGCAAAATTTTATATAATTTACCTCTTTCATATCGTTTTCACTGTAATCTAAGTAAAAATTCATTATACATACAAGTTTGCACAGAGATTGGAGAATGCAGGTGAGGAAAGGGTGAAAAGGGCGGAAAGGGCACAATGTCTGTGGTGGCTATAGCAAAAGCTTTAACTGGAGGTTCATCTTCTTCTACTTCACAAGAGAAAGGGCAAAAGGGCAATGAGCATGAGATGGATATGCTTGAGCATATTATGGAGTCTATGAAGAGTCATGAAATCGAAGATCATCGCGAGGATGACCATGGTGACATTGAGGATGAGAATGATGTGTCAAGTGTGGATTTGGGTCCTATAATTCCCCTTAAACAGCAGCTTGAACTAGACAAGGTACACACACACACACACACATATACACATATACATATATATATGTATGTCTATATACATTACACACACATATATGTATCAGGAAGATGAAAGCCTGAGGAGATGGAAAGAGCAGCTCTTGGGCAGTTTACAGATAGATGACAATGGTATAGTCCTCTGTTTCCATATATTCCTTTAAACTGACATAAATATTATAATAGTTATATAAAATATAATCATTATTTTATGAAACATTATTATATATATATATATCTTTTGTTATATATTTATGGGATTAGACACTATATATAATGAACATATTTATAAACTTTCTATAGTGAGTATCTTAACTCATAAGTATATAGTTCTATATGAAAGCAATATATATATAATAATTTAGCTAGACAGTATATAACTTGTATGTTTATAATTATAAGATATTATTTTCGTAAATCTTTACACTTAAACATATACTCAAATATGAACTTTTTAATACTACTTTAATAGTTATAGTTATTAAAGCTATAAGTTATTTTTTTATTGGTATTAAATAATGGATAAGAGTTTTAATCAGGAAAAATAAGAAGAATAACAATATTTAATGATTAATTAATGTAAATATTACTAATGCTATTGAATAACGTAGGTGCAGAAATGGAGCCACAGGTTAATGTTTTAACACTGGGAATAGTCGCTGATGGACGGCCGGATATCATTCTCTCACTACCATTTACCAAATCTAAAGGTCATGCTTTCACGCTCAAGGAAGGCTCTTGTTACCGTCTGTGCTTTAAGTTCCTTGTTAGTCACAACATAGTCTCTGGCCTCACTTATGTTAACACAGTGTGGAGAAATGGCATTCGAGGTAATTTTATATATATTCATCACACACACACACACACACACATATGTATATACTCCACAAGAGTCTATACTGTTTATATACATTCATATGTACATATGCATTCGTATACAGATGGACAAACGCACACAATTAATGTTGCCCTTATTATATAATTGATATATATGTACAAGTTACATATGACATACGGTGCATAAATATACTTTATACGGAACATGTACTTACTGTATAGACACAAGACATAGACAAGACACTATGCAGATACAATTTAAATACATCTATAGTTACATATAACATACATAGCCACTATATATTATATTATGCATGTATATTTGTTATAGAAATATAAGCACATATAACAACGCATACACACAGAATATATAGTTGCCACCGTGTGTGTAGTGTATATAATATATTGTTTTATTATATGTACACGTATTAGACTGCTATATGTGTAAACTTCATCTCGTTTTTGTCGTTTATTTACCCCAGTGTAAGCACGTACATAAATATACTATATTTTTTGTGTATATGCATACCCTTCTGTACCTTATTCAATGTAGTATAATGACATAGTATACGTGTATGAATAACTTTTATAATATTAAATATATATTCAATGAATACATGTATGACAGGCATACATACGGATATTTGAACAGATAGATGTATAGCTATACATTATCTGTATATATATGTACGTATTATATACTGCAAACTCTGATCTCTTTTTTATTGTTTTAAAAAAAATTTGGAAGAGTAACAATACTATATAAGTTAACCGAATAAAATGTTTAATTAATTTTATACAAGCTGGTAACCGCTTATATATAAATAATTAGTTAAGATTTAATAAAATTATTAGTTTGTTTAGTACATTCTATATATGCAGTTGATCATACAAGGGCAATGCTTGGTACATTTGGCCCTCAAGCAGAGCCTTACACACACTACACAGACGAAGAAATAACACCCAGTGGTCTCTTGGCACGTGGCTCCTACTCAGCTAAGACAAAGGTATACGAATATATATACATATATGTTATATATATATTGTATAGCCCTTATATATATATATATATATATATATATATATATTATAATATATATATTACAGTTTCTGGATGATGACAAGAGGTGCTACCTAGAGCTAGAATATACATTTGATATTCGAAAAGATTGGCATTAACTTAAAGCTCTATGATTTGTAACTTAATCTATCTTTAATATAAGTTTAAGTTATATGTACATGAACATGAATTTATACACATGTCTGTAATTGATAACATTAAAATATATTTGATATCGGTAATAATATTGTATATTATTCTTTATGATTTTTTATTAGTCCATATTATTACTGTATAAACTGGTTGTATAAATTATCTATTTAAAATTCGAAACAAACTATGATGTACTAAATTTAAAGGAAACTGTTTTCCACAAGATTGGAAATAATAGACTTAATAAATTGAATATCCAATTATAATATAATAAACTAATAAAAGCAGTTTCTTTATGAAATCAGTTTTACATTGATAATCCAAAGCATATTCTACATATTACAAAAATGATGTAAATTAAATGCAGACGTCGACCCAAATTGTGCAAAGAAAAAGTTAAGTATAAACAATATATAAAAGAATTTACATATACATATATCCACACACAAAATAAAGCATTTACACCATATACGCACACACATGCACAGTAAAATACTTATACACGTATATGTACACATATACACGCTAAAAACACCCATAGACATACATATATGCACGCACATGTATAATAAAATAGTCACACATACACATCAAAACATTCATATACACATATATGTGCACACACACGTGCACACAATAAACACATAATAAATCATTCATACACATTGCTAACAAGAAGTTACTTATATAATGATATTATGTGCACATTTTCCAGATGTTATATTTAATATAGATTTATCATAAGTTTTAATACTTTATAACAACTATTTAGAAGTTCTATAAATGTATTTTGTATTTAAAAAATAAAATATAAATAATTAATTAAATATCTGACTTATAACCTTCTAATGTATTTATTAATAAAAATATGTAAGTTTAAATAAAATTTAAATTTAATTTTGACATTTCGAATCTCACTATCACTGTTAATCTTCAAACTTTAATCACCATTTCAAAATGATACTGTTAATAATATTAATAATTTTTCTAAACTTATCGAACATGGAAACGCTTTCACAATTCACCCCTTTTTTATTAGTGATAATTAATTAAAACTTAATGAAATGGTAAATATTAATGTATTTTTTAAGTGTGTTTCACATACTGCCATATTTTCACATATGGCAGAAAACTAGGAGTAGAATGCATAATTATAGTTCATAAATCCCTTTCAGTTCATAAAATTGTTTAAAATAATATATATATATATATATATATATATATATAATTGATATTTCTCAGAGGGAGATGCCTTCTTCGACTTTCATAATTTATTCAACATTTTCTTATACATATTAAATAAATAATATAAAAGCATATACTTATTGTATTTTTTTCAAATGGTGACATTTGTATAGCAAATTAAAACTAAATAATAATCATATATGATGCTAATTACTTTTGAATAAACAAAAAAAAAAGGAATGTGTACTCTATAGATAGATAAATATGGTGTGTGATGGTGTGTGTACAGTGTACAGTCCTAAACAATTATATGCATAGTGACAAGCTTTCATTTATAACGATTTTTATTTTTTTTGTAAAGTATTAGTATCTTAAAATAAGCATATAAAAAAACTGTTTATACTTCTATGATTTTACTAATGTTAATATATCTTACATTGAAGCATAGCATTTTTAATTACACCTAGCGTAAGCATGCATATATATAGATGTATACTTATTTTAATAAATATAAAGTATTTACATAGATCCAATTTCTTCATAATCGACGTGTCTACACACATACTACATACATATATGTATATGATATACTCTATATATTAAAGAGGTTAAATGTTTCGATTTGCTTGTAGAATATACACGAGTATATTGCAAATTTAATAAAGTGAGAGTTTCTGTATTATATTGAGTTTAAATAAACAGAATATTGTTTGTTTTTAAAGTATTCTTATTAATAAATACATATATTTAGAATAGATATATAAAATAAAAACATTGGAGAATTTTATAATATATAATAACTTAAAGAACGAGTATAAATGCTTTATTACACTTAACTCATAGAGAACGATTGAGTGCTTCAAAAAAAGATATATATTGTATGATACACATACAAATGTGTGTGTTTGCGTGCGTGCATGTATCTATGCACTTATTTTGGTAGTCTTGTACGGAGTTATACATGTTTAAAAGTTTTCCTGGAGTATTAAGCATTGATTATATATATATATATATATATAATATATACTAATATTTATGCACGCCAGATGTTTGATATTGAAGACATTACAAAATAAATAAAATAACATAAAATAAATTATTTAAACATAGTACATATATGCTTATAGTAGTAAGAAAGTTAATTATAGACAAAGTACCTAAAATCTCAGCAATACTTACGGATAGAATGCTGTACTATGCATCCTTTAATAAACCTTATATATATTATACATGAATAAGGTCTTGTGTTTGTTAAAGTAACTACTTGTTTTAATAAAGAAAAAAAAAATTACGACTTATCTAAAATTTGTGTGTGTGTGCAAGAGAGATAAAGAGAAATATTTATTAAAACTCTTTTAATATAATTGTGAACTATTAGACATTAGTTTAATATATGTTAAAATGCTCTTTGTATATCTTAATGTAACTAAGCAACATACTTAAGTTTAAATAATGTTCGAGGAAATAGAAACATATAAACAACTTACCCTTTATATGTGTATATATGTAAAATAGTTTGTGTAGTTACTATTACTTTATGTATTTATAAAAATACAACTATTACATGTAATATAATACAATCATGTTTAATTTTTTAATTACTTACAATGCAAATATTATGTATTATTAAATAGTATTGTTTATATATTCTTTTCAAATTCATTAATCTTAATTTATTTAATCTAAAATTATTTAATTTACTTTAAAACATCTAAATCAAAGGTTAGAATTAAATAACTCTCAATTAAATTTAGCTTTTACCACATTATTTAACAACCAAGCATAATCTAGACTATTCTTCATTTAATTTAGGAATATGAGCATGGTTTCCCATTTCTAATGTGAAACTAAATTATTATTTTTAAAGTTTTATATTAATTTATGCAACTTAATATTATAAAATGCAAATACTAATGTACTTTTGAATCTAATGAGTTGTTATTAACACACACAACACACACACACACACACACACCTATACCAAAAAAAAATGCACATATTTCAAATTATCTAAACAGAAACTTTGCAACTGCTCATATAAATGCAGGTATTATGTAACCCGCATATTTGAATATACCTCAGAACATATCTTGGAACTTTGAAATCAATAAAATTTTATGATTAATATGGTAATTATAATAATCAATTAAACATAATATAAATATTACATTTAAGGATATTGTAATCTAATATACAATTTAATATTTAATAAACTATCATAAATATTACTACTAACGAATGTTGCATTACAAGTAAATCATAGAACTTTGTAAAATATAATATTTCAGGGTACATATTTAAGTTTAAACTTTTGAGAGTAATATTTAAATATACAACTTTTGGAGGTTAAAAACGTTTATGTATACACATATGAAATATGCATTACATATTTAATATGGTATGTGTGTGATTTAAATAGTTGATATCACCACATGTTATACGATTAAGCTTGCAAAATGGACAAGGTTAAATACACTGAATATTCCTCGAGTCAGTGTGGCATCTTTAAATGTAAACTATATGAAGTATATAGAAATCATGAATTATTAAGACGTATAGGTGGCTATATATTTATATACATGTTCATTTATTTGTATTTAAATATATACATATATATGTATTTAAATTTCTATTGTTAATTTTAGGTGGTATATTTTAAATTTTAACTTTGAAGTATGTTGAAGCTTAATTAATTTTTGCAAATATAAAATTCTCTTTTAAAGGCAAAAAATGTAATTTTACTAAATTTGTACTATCTCAAAATTTCAAGGGTATTTAAACTAAACCATACGTGTGTGCATTGTTATACATGTGTGTTTTATATATACACGTGTACGTGCATAAAATTTAACGTTAAGAGGTGTTATCTCATAGGACGCTTTCCTACGGTTAGAACACCCGTTTACTAAGTATATGTATATGCATGTATATACGTGCATACATAGAACACTCATATACATAATATGCCAATGCATATACACACATATGGAAATATACACAGCGGAGTGCATGGTGGAAGTATATGTGTTTTTACATTGGTTGTTTTCTGGATTTCAATGTGCTTCCATTGAGATGCGAACTTGAAACCTTCACTTACTAAACGGGTCTTAAACCACTACATAATATAAGTAATTTCGATATATTACATATAGACATATATTACATCCCTGTCGCTTCTATACTAGATATATGCATTCATATTTTACATATTCCATTTGCAAACATATTGTGCATGGTAAGTATATATTCAAGTTTATTTAAATACACTTTCTGATATAACTATTGTACATAAATGTTAAATACATTACTTAGATATGTTAATGTAACTTATATGAACCATACAGAATGCTCTAACCAACCAAGCAAATTATTATAATTTATCCTTAATTTTATTAATGAACAGATTTTACATATGAAGTGCTGGATATGCTTTGTGTGTATATGTGTGTGTGTGTGCGTGTGTGTTATATAAACAGCTAATAGAAAATATACCACATATGCACGCACACACAATATGTATCAATATATAGTTTAGTTATGCATTTATATTTAATTAGCTAGTTTAATATAGGTTAAATTTAAAGTCGTAACCACAATGTACCAGTAGAGAGAGGGCCACATATTTTAAAATATATAAATTAATAAAAAGACAAAAATATTTAAATGCTTAATATTATGAATATAATTGTGGATTTTTCTTGTCATATAGTTGAATTATATTTTTAAATTACATTTAGACTTTTAAAGTATATTTTTCAACTTTATAAAGCCGATTTTTAATGCATTTTTTCACATGTGTAAGTGGTATAGAAAAGGGAATGGTTTAAGGCGAGGCAGGTATTATATAGTATTTAACCTTAATACGCTGTCATTATGTAGAGAATGGCATAATGCATGAAATACATAAACTTATATAACCATACAAACATGTATATATGTATAATGCTATATATATGTACTTAAAAACTCCTTACCTTATGTGAATACCCAGCATCAAACTGTGACTAAAGTAGGTTAAGCTTATCCATGACTATTGTAGTAAAGCTTCTTTAATTATTATTATTGTTACTAAGATATAGTAGAACCTGTCTAAATTAATACCGTTAGAATTAAATAATTATATTAATTTAAATAAATAAATAATTAAAATTAGAATAAAATTTATATTAATTTAAATAATATTACTTAGACATGTTCTACTGTATATAATCACTGGCATTAACGTTTTTAAATTTTCCTTAAACTCGTGTTAAGGCTGAGTTAATTAAAGATTTAGTTGTGCGTTCGATTCTTGTAATAAGTCATACAATTTTAGAGTTGCCTTAAATAGAGAGTCTGCGTTGTGGTGAAGTTCAGACGGCCTCCAAAGCCAACGATGGAAGTTATCGAGAAAGCTTATGGAGTTAAGTACGCTGATGGGGATGCAGTTCTTGAGGAAAACCAATACGTATACACAGCGACTGCAACAAATCTCCCAGGTCGCTATGTCTTATGTCATGTGTTTTCTTCCACGTCGGTGGCGATTCGAATGATGGGGATTCTGCTGAAATTTGCTAGTTCCTGTGTCTCTTTCTTCGATCTGACGAGTTTGTGTTTGTTCTTGCAGTCCCTCCTCCGGCGCTCAGTGGTGCAGCACCTGCTGGTAATAAACTGTGCTTGTATTTTCTTCCTGATCCTTATCTTCGATGTTGCAGCTAGTGAATGGGTTCGTCTCGCTCGGGCCATGAGACAGCAGGTATGTGATGCGGCTACGGTCTTTGTTGAACGCAATATTCTCCGGCTGGATAAAACATTGCCAGGGATGGAGGAATCCCGTGGAGCTCTATGGGTTCATCCGAGTTACATGACTCTGATAAATAGCATGATGGAGTACATGAAATATGGAAGGGACAGGTTTCACCTGATTGGGACAGAAGGTTGTGGCAAGTCGGCATTTGGGTTTCTGGCTATACTACCTGGCATGCCAGCATCAGAAAGTACTGCTCAGGGCGAAGGACGGGACGAGTTGGGTTTCTTGACTTCTCAGGCGAGGATGTGCAGGTACTGCAAGCCGAATCACGCTTCTCATTGGCTGGGCTGTTAAACGACCAGACGTGGCTGATAGTGGATGGTGCTTCGGGTCCCGTAATTCATTCTGGTCCAATTCTCCAATGCGTTTCTAACAAAGAAAAGACCACCACGAGTTTGCCAAGAATGGTATCTACTTGTACATGTCTGCATGGACACTTGAAGAGTGTGAAGATGCCGCTGAAGACTGTGGTTGGCAGATTGCCGATCTTCCTCAACGTTTTTACTATATTGGAGGTGTGCCGCGGTACCTGTTTGATCCTTTTCTGAGTGCTGCTCGAGCAAAAGCGCTAGTTGACAACGCTTTTGATCCTGAACAGTTCAGGGCCTTGCTCTCTGAGCCATGGACTGTGAATGATATATCGGACGACTATTCCACTACAGGTAGTGTTGCTAAAATGTGTTTTATATTATCGACACCTTCCTTGTGCTGTTTGCAGATACACGTATCTTGACGAGCAGTGTTTTAGTATGGTTCCTGCTTCTGATTATGTTGTTGAGAAGGCAGACGAATTTTTAAAACTGTCAATGGGGGAGGAGGAAGCTGATAGATGGATTAGCTCTCCAACTTGGAAAGTAACAGTATTGAGGGGCAAGCTTTTTGAAAGGAGGGTTCATGAAAAGATGGTGGAGATAGGAGGTAAGTTCCGCTGTAGATGCTTGCAGTCGAGGAACATACAAGTGGGAGCAACAGGAGAGTGGGAAATCACACGGCCGGCTACAAATGCAACACTTTATAAATGGGAACTCATGGATTATGCTGCGACATTGTGGGATCCTAACTTTTCCAGCCTTCCAAGGGAGGGACTTAAATCACTTGGTACCGATTCGTATGTGAGAGCTTTGTCGAGAAACCAGGTGTCGTGGGATTCGTTCAGGACCAAGATAGAAGCAGACGGTAAGGTTGTGGTCCACATATACCAAGTGATTGTAAGCCTGGACCATCCAGTGAAGTGGGATATATTTCTGAGCTTATGAGCATGTTGAGTGATGCCTTACAGCCTTTGATTGCAAGCTTCGTGCTTGTATTTGTAGTGCCCGTTGACACGTTTGCAGGCTTTAACAAGGCGCAAAGCAAGGTGAATGGGAAATGTAAGAAAGCTCGAGCCGCAGCTGCAGACATTGACCAGTATGTACTGGAGTTTAAACTGTGAAAACGTCGTCCACGAATGCCTGGTGGGGGTGGCAGTTTTCCATACAAGTCTTTTAAAACTTGTTAACTTAAACGTATTTTATATTTTACAAATTGGATTTCTATGATATAATTATACATAATATGTAATGCATATATTTTATTTTATTATCCTGTGTAAGGTTCCTTACACCTGTTTTTATACATATATTGATAAATGAGTATGTTTGTTCATATATTTATATATTATATTTTATATATATATTCAACTTTTTGTTATTAATTTAATTAATATTTAAGGACTTTCACCACATGGTTAACAGGTGTTACAAGATTAAGATGATTAAGCTTGGCAAGGATAAACACGCTGAATATTCCTTGGAGCGCCTTATGTGTATATGCATACGTGCAGGTGAATATCTATGGAGTATATGATATGAATGAGGTATAATCAATATATATGACTACATTTATATATTTGTATGACTATATATTTATAATACATATATGCATTTATATTTGACTGTGCATGGAAAACAAGGCATAATGTGTATACTGTAACGTACTTTTTGATTTGTACTTCTTTTAATCTGATTATATGATAATATTAATACTATAATCAATTGTACATACATATGTTGTATACTTTGTCTGCTCCAAGATTCACACACACACATATAGACACACAGACACACACACACACACATAAAATATGATACATCTTTTATGCCAACTTAATATAAAAAGCTGCTGATTTTTAAAAAGTAAACACAATTTTTGTACATTTATATATCTTCTCAGATTATACACACAGAATATACATGCTCAAACACACACCTGTAAAGTATATATTGTGTGTTACATACTACTGAACACCCTAAACCCTAAATCTTTGAAAGAAGTTTTACAGTAATCAAGATTATCAAGTTATATAATAAGATAACAATTGAATTTCTGCAACACAAAAAAGCAAAAACCATAAACATTTCTAAATCATATGTTTAATATTTGAATTGTACATAACACAGTACATTGTCAAAGTGTTGCCTGGAGCTCTCTTGAGCAAAGCCTGCTAGCCGATTATTGTTGGGAGTCTCTCTCTCTCTCACACACACGCACGCACCACCCAGTGTGTGTGTGTGTGGGTGGGTGACTCTCAGGCTGCAAGGCGAGGAAATATCTAGATGTTTTATATTTTATTTCTAGAAGATATGTAAATATTGTTTCTTTTTGTATTAAACATTGTATCATATATATTATATATATATATAGAGAGAGAGAGAGAGAGAGAGAGAGAGAGAGAATTATATTTGCACAACAAACATACATATTTGTTTATAAACATATACAACTCTCAAGTTTGTTATACATAACTTTCAATGTTTTTACAAATTTACAATTTAAGTTGTAACCGTTAATATACGCACAAAGACTTTATATAACGAACAACAAGCACATAGTAGTCCGTATTTGATGTAATATAATATAAAGTTTTGGTATTTATAAATTATATAAATATTACTAATGAGTAAATCATAAAAGTTTGTAAGATTTAAATTTTCAGAGGTATATATTTATATTTAAACTTTTGGGATTATATATTTAAATATATACTCATAAAATAGAATACCTATTCTATAATCATTTTACACGTTTACATATTTAATATGGTACGTTCTTATCGTAGAATATGTGATATCTATATCTATATCTTTCTATCTCTATGCATAGTTGTATGTATTATAACTTGTACTTATTATGTTATAATTACTTGTTTACCAATACATTGACATTTTAACTTCAACAGCTTAATCTTAGAACATTTTTATCCACTCTTCAGAATTATTTCTAATAATATTATAACAAACTCTCTCGAAGTCACATTGCAACCTTTAACTTTTCTATATTAAATTTAACGACTTTAACATCTCTAAATACTCAATATCATGGTTTGACAATTTTAAAAGATTATGATTAAGCTCAGAACACTGCATAAACTTGATTAACTGAAACTTCCTTGAGTCAGTTTGAATATCATTGATATATATATTTACTTTCTTAATACTTAATACTATAAACTAATTTGTGTTGAAGTATGTATATACACGCTACTGTTTATTATTTGTTAATAATAGGTCTGTTAATCTAACTATTTAGACTTCACTTAACACACTTGCATATTGAAACTATTTATGTAATCTAAATACAATTAATTATTTTAATTGTAGAACTACTTGTGTATCCAAATATGTTCACATTAAATTACATGTGTCCATGTAATGAAGTCAATAAATAATTTATGTGTATGCATTGGTTATGACAAACCTTGTATGCTCGATAGAGACGTTAAACATTGTATGTACGTACATATGCACAATAATAAGTATAATAATAGGTCGTTGCTTAGAGTAATAAATGAGACGTCTGAATTGCAAAATTTTAATGAATGCAAGAGAGGTGTAGACAATGACATGGTCAGTAAGGTGGAGGGTGAAGTGGTGGATGATGTGGCACTTCGTGTATATAATTTTTTTGCTGTAGTAGAGATAGGTAGGCGGCTAGGACATGAACATAGACACAAAGGAAGAGTGTACTTGTCTATGCCCCATGAATAAACACATAAACTTCCATCAATAATAGGTTGTGGCTAGCACACGAACATAGACACAAAATTAGGAAGAGTGTGCTTGTATATGCCCATGAATAAACATATAAACTTCCATTAATAATAGGTTGTTGCTAGCCCACATTGGTGTCTAGAGCCTTGGCAGTGAGAAAGAAGGAATATTTATTGTTTGTATGGTGTTGTTTTTATGATGCCTTCAACTTAATTTGATGTTTGAAGAATTTTTGATGTTTTTCAAGCTTGCAAGGATTTAAGGTTTGGAACGTTTCAATCATGCAAAATCATTCAGATATGAGAAGACGGGCTACTAAAGGACGATCTTTAAAGGTTAATCCGGACTTTTGGAGTTCCAATTTTATATTTTGTTGCGGATTTTAACTGTGGTGAATTTAAGATTTGATGCATGTGTATTTTAATTGTTCAGTTTTTTTGATGAAATTGAAAAGATGTGTAGTGAGGATGTGGTTTCTTATGCCTCTCCTCAAACTTTAGAGTAGAGAGTTGGAGTTTCGAATGGCATGTGTGCGATTTTAAAGTTCACACTAAAGTTTGATGCATATGCACCTTGATTGTTCGGTTTTTTTTTAATGAAATTGAAAAGATGGTAGTGAGGGTGTGATCTCTTATGCCTCTCCTCAAGTTTTAAAGCAGAAATTTGGAGTATTGGATGGCATGTATGCGATTTTAAATTTATTATATTTGCCTAGAAAGGACAAAATCATGTGACAACTTTGATGAGGTCATGTGAGTAGCTGCTGTTGCTGTGGGTCTGGAACATGATCTTACCATGCATGACAAGCTTGGATTGTTATGTATGAACTGCGAAATCAAGTTGGCTATGTCTGGTTTGAAAGAAATATTGCTGACTCCCTTGTTGCCATGGGCAAGCAGAGTCTGGGCAAGGCATTAACTACAATGGTATATATGATGATGCAGATTTCAGCGTGGTCTCGTCAGCCATAGCTATCTGCAAGTATCGCCATGGTTCAGTGGTGGTCCTTTTTATTAGACATGGTGATTTGGTGGCGTTTGCTCTTGTTTTAGTTTTTGCATGTGTGGGCAATGGTCATTGATTTTATTGAGGAAGCTTCATGGTTATTCGACGTATATGTGGATGGTTTGTGTGGTGTGCATTTGTTCTTTGCGATGGCAGTTGTTTTTTGTGGCATGTGTAATGAATGGTGACGTTGTGTGGCAACTTTGTGATAACAACAGATGCATTTGATTGACTCGTTACTTAGGTTAGGCACCGCCTACGGGCTTGTGCTGAAAGGTCAAAGGACTGAAGACCCCGAGTGACATGTTGTTGGTTGGGTGTTTGGTTGGTTTGCCTAAAAGAAGTTATGCAATTTGTTGATTCAGGCATTTGTGTATGTGTATGTTGATGGTCGTGTTCCTTGCTACACTTGTTGTTTCTTGCGGCACTTGCAGTGAATGGGCAAAGCTGTGTGGCAACTTTATGGTAACAACGTATGCACTTGATTGGCTCACTGCTTGGGTTAGGCACTGCCTACGGGCCTATGCTAAATGGTCAAGGATTGAAGACCCCGAATACGTGTTGCTGGTTGGGTGCCTAGTTAATTCGCCTAGAAGGAGTTATACACTTTGTTGGTTTAGGCATTTGTGTTTCGTACTTCATTGCTTTTTGCTATTTGCAGTAGTGGCATCTATTTGAGTCGACTTTCCAGGATTTGAGCTACTAGTGGAAGTGCGGCTCCATGGTTGAGGTGGTAAGGAGCCACCATTTATGGCTGTCGGTGTGTGCATTGAGCCTAGCACACCTCCAAGCGTGAGGCTCCCATGCTTGGAAACGAGTATGGTTATTCTGGTACATGTTAGTCCTCTTTGATGGGCATTTGTTATAGAGTTTGTGAGGGATTGCTCTAAGGTTTAATGGGTATCGTCTAAGAGGGCAACTGCAACGATGGTTTTTTGTTTATTAAGAGGTTTCGTGTGTTTGCAATAAGTGTCATTTTGAGGCATGTGTGGGCATATCCTTGGGCATTTGATTTCTGATCTTGGTGGATGTGTATGTGGTATGTTATAGTGGTTGTCATGGAGTTACTTTCGGCATTTGCTGTAGAATGGTTTTGGTTTCGTTTGTTTTTGTTTGCTTTTGGCTTTGGTGTGTGCTTTTGAGTTGTGATTTGGAAATTGAAGCTCGAGACAGTATTCGGGCAAGAGACTAAACCCGTAAAGGTCTGAATCGATCACTTTCTTTTTTTGGACACTCAACAATGCTTGGGTCTTAGTGGGATGGGAATAAAGTAGGTTTATATGAAATCCCTTGGGATGTTTGATGTACACTTGTATTTAGCCTCATGAATAAACTTCTAACATTCCCACAATAATAGGTCATTGCTTAGAGTACCTGTTTAATAAATGAGACGTCTGAAGTTCAAATTTTAATGAATGCAAGAGAGTTACTATATTGTAATAATCTACATGCTGTTGCTCATAGAAATGCTATTATGAAGCATACACATCCTTTTAAACATATTAATGAAAAGCATACTTATAAAGATTTTTGATTTCACTTCCAAAAAGTATTGATTATTAAACCATCGAAACTGCAAAACGAAAGTTTAAATATTTTTATTTAAATTTATATATTTTTTTAATTTAATTAATATTTAAAAAGCTTTACATCTTTTAATGTTTAATATCACAACTTGTTATACAGATTTGACTCTTATATATTAAGATGATTAAGATTGCAAAATGGACAAGGCTAAGTACATTGAATGTTCCTTGTGTCAATTTATTGTTGAACAAAGAAAATCCTATCACTAAAACAAAATCGATAACTCGTATTAAGGGTCTATCGGACTAAGGAGAGAGAGATATAGAGAACATATCAGATTTCAAGAAGGTCGAGAAAGAGTAAAGATGGTAAGGTATATAACAAGTAGCAGTACTATGGATCCCGTCACAGTGCTGAGAAATGAATAGTATACATCAAAGTAGAAAGTTGAGTAAGAAAAGACGTATTGAGAGTGAAATGAAACTTATATTATGTCCACACACAGTACATAGTACAAAATATAGTATACTCGAGATCCTTTTCTAGTCCTAATCTAGTGTATTTATACCCGTACTCCTGGTCTCGTACTAGCAGTTATCATAACTTCCTCTTAGCCTTATCCTTTTAGTTACCATAACTTCTTATCCTTATCCTGAAATGCCGTACTTCGCCTCAAACATTGTATTGCATAGTGAACCATACGTATTACGATAATGACCCGTAATTCTGTATTTCCATCCGACTCTCATTTTTCCAGAATATATACTTTTTTGGTGTTTTTCCCATTATATGCCCAAAGAAATAAATATAACTAGGAATCTTCTACATGACTAACTATGATCCTAACATCCCCTAGACTAGAATTGTTACATCGCCCCGATGCAACCTCATGATGGCCCCATTGTCTCGCAGATAGAAGTTGAGCTTGTGGTTCTCTTCACGTAGTTTGCGTACTTCTTTTGTGTCGTCTGTAGCCATGGTAGCGGTTGGGTTGAAATCGTCCATCTTAGCATGGATGTTGTGTAACTGCTCACCCTATGTATGCATCATATTCATGAGTACCTTAGGTTGTTCGTACAAGCGGTGCATGATGTTTTGACTGTTTCTAAAGTTGTCTATCCATGGAATTACAGTGGTCAGGGAGCTATTGAGCGAGTGTTGTTTCCTCTCGATGAACATCCACTTGATGTATGAGGGTGTCAACTACACTTTGAAGATGTGAAACCTGACCTTCGAGACTCACGTCATTGTGTTGGTAATCCGGGTGAGATCCCACATACACTTGGAACTTCTGGGTGTGCCCGCTCTTGACGATATGCAGCGTGATGCCCCATGTATTGTGGTTCGGAGTGGGGTTCTTGCTCCTTCCCTTTATGGTGAGTGTTGTTCTTGGCTTGTTGTCCAAGTGTTGGTGAGGGTGAATGCTGTTCTTGATGTGTCTCCTGAACAACTGGATTCCGTACGTCCTTTGTCGTAGTTTGTACCTGATGTGCTATGACTTGAGAAATACTTGTGGTGGGTGGTGGGTGAGCTGACGGAGGCGATGGTATCACGGCATCTTCCTTGTGTGGGTTCTATGGTGGAATGATGATTGGGGTTGAGTCCTCACATTCCATGTGTGTTGTGGAAGTTGATGTTGTGTGCTTAGTACGTGTCCTTCGAATGTCTCCTCGTGGCAATGGTCTCCTCTGCAATACTTGATCATCTTTGTCCTCGTCCTCCACAAATTGGTATGATGCCAGTTCCTGTGTTTGCGCTTCCTTTGGTTTCTTTGCTTGTGATCTTGACCACTTCTTAGGTTTGTTTAGGAGTAGTGCATCCAAATTACGACTATCGAAAATGTTGTCGGGTACTATGTGGTGAGCCCTAACCAGAAAGACATCCTTGTCGTAATTACCGGTGTGCCTGCTAGTGCTACATCTGCATACATAATGCGCAGTATCGTTAGAATCTAATGAAGGATGGAAATACGGTTGTCTCCTTATCCTTGCTTTTGGGGTTGTATAGAGTTTGTAGCTTGCGTTGCAATCCTAGTACGATGAGCTCTCCCCAATCTGGTTTCTGTCCCTGTTCAATCACATGATAAATGTACCCGATTTCCTTGTTGAATCTTGCCGGAGTTCGTCAAAAAGCAAATGCAGTGGTTATTGCTTTGATGCGGCTCTTATGGGGCTCCCATAATACAGACGTTGGTGCTGCATTGGTAGTTCTTTGTTTTTGGAGGAACATGTCGTAGTTGTCAATGTATGCTTGAATGTATGTGTGGACTTGTTGAATTGGGTCAAAAGCACCTTCGAATCTGGTAATTCAAACACATCCCTAATGAGCTTACTTGTGAATGTGAATGCCCGCCGTGTAGCTGTAAGGCCTTGACTTGTGGTACATAAGCCTTAATTGCTTGATTGACTAAGTGCTCACCGTGCTCATCCAATCACTTATGAACAAATGTGTCGAAGTACCTCTTCAACTGCATTCATTGTATCCATTCTTGTATATTGGAGATGAGAGTTGGATGGGCGAGCAACACAGTACAAAACTGGTGAGATTGGCAATGTGGGTTTAGACTGGAACTCGGGGGGTTGTCCTGTAGCGGAAGTGCTTGTCGTCGGTGAGTTCATCCATGGAACATGCTAGTGATTCCTATATGGAAAGTGGAGATTGAGAAGCAACCTGTATAAGAAGTGAGTGAAGAAGAATTGTGAAACCCTAGTGTGTGTGTTCGACTGTGTGCGCTTGTTTTATGCTCAGTATATTTATGACATGTCAGACTTTTTTGGGTAGTCCATGTGTCAACTTCTAATCCGTTTGCTATGTGAACACTTTGGTTTTTGGTAGATTTGGTAGAGAATATCTTACCATTGGATATTGTGTTCCTCAGATTTTGCCATTTGTTGGAATTCGTATCCCACTCATGTGAATTATCTTGTCAATATTTCGAGAAGATTCTACTTACGTTTATTCTCCATATTGGTATATTTTTGTCTTGAGTTTGTCATATTGTTCGTATTACGTGATGTTTTTGTTAAGGGGTTGCGGTTGGTGTCTTTGAGATCGTGATCCGGGTTGTTGTCGAGATTGTGTTCCGGCTTGTTGTCGAGATCGTCATTTGTTTTTTTCGAGGTATACTTTCGTATGCGGTTTGCATTTATTGTAAGTAGGACTTGTGTCGTATCATCCATGAGAGTGACAGTATTGTTAGATCATATATTAGTAATAATGTATAGTCCATACCATTTAGACTTAAACTTATGTCCGATATGCCATATCATTTCACCGATTTGGAATACGGGTTGTTGTTGTACTCTTCGGAGTCGATCGTGCCATGCCTTAATGTGGGTTTGAATAGCTTGAATGTTGAAGATTGCTTATTATCTTTTCTCATTGAGCTTTTCGAGTTGCAGCAATCTTTGTTTGACTTGTTCTGGTTCGCTAATATCGTATTCCAATGACATTTGTAATGATGGTATGATGTATTCAATGGGTGTAATTACTCCAAGCCATATGTTAGTTGAAACGGTGTAAACTTTGTAGCGATTTTATATGTAGTACGGTATGCCCATAATGCAGAAGCGAGTTTTTCATCTCAATTCTTGCGATTTGTGTTGAATATCTTAGCTAATACAATCTTCAATATTTTGTTGGTTGCTTCTGCTTGTCCATTGCCTTGTGGATAATACACTGTGGAGACATACTGTTTTACTAAGTACTCAGTACAAAGGACTTTGATGACTTTGTTGACAAAATGAGTTCCCTGATCACTGATAAGTTCCATAGGAGCACCAAATCACACTACAATATTCTCATAGATAAATTTTGTGACGCGTGTTGCATGGCAATCTCGGAGTACGATAGTTTCTGCCTATTTAGTAACATAATATGTTAGTACCAATATGTATTGATTCCTCTTGCTGCTTTTAGGATTGATTGGTCCCATGAATCCATTTCCCATTTCATAAATGGTGCTAATGGTACTGTTGGATATAATAGTTGAACTTGATGATGTGGAGCTGGTTGATGTTCGTTACACTTTAAACATTTCTGGCAATATTCTATAGCATCTTTGAATAATGTGGGCCATCATAATCCAAACTGTAGTATTTTACGTGCTGCTAACGTTCCTGCAAAGTGTCCACCGTGTTCTCCTAAGTGAGCTTCTCGTAATATGAGCTGAACTTCTTTCATTGGTACGCATCTCCTTAAGACCTCATCCCTTCCCTTATGCTTGTGATTAGGAGTACGGTTTGGATCGTAATACTAATTGCTTGCGTTGTTGTGGTGATGCGTATTTCTCTGGTGCTAGTCTGGTAGTTAGAAAGTGTTCAATATCTCGTAAATATCCTTGCTAGTAGTATCGTTTTGGTTGCTCTTGTTCTATTTGAAATAAACTTGCATCTGGTAGGTCATCATTGATGCCGATACCATCTTCCTCACTCATAATGCGGCTCAAGAAATCGGCTTGTTGGTGTAGCTTGCCTGGTTTGTGAATGATTTGAAAATTGAACTCTTGCAATAATAAAAACCATCATACTAACCTTCCTTCAAGCTTCGTCTTACTCAATAAATGGATAAGTGCCTGATGATCCACAATCAATTTCACCTTATTTATTAATAGATAATGTTGAAATTTCTTAGCTGCATAGACCATTCCGAGTGCTTCTATCTCTGTAGTTGTGTAGTTCTCTTCTGCATGTGTTAACCTTCAACTAGCGTAATATAATGGCTGATCTTTCCCGTCTTCTTGTGTTTGTGTTAATATGCATTTGATAGTGTATGACAATGCTTCCACTTGCACATGAAGTTCTTGTGTCCAATTTGGGCTAGCTAGAATAGGGGACTTCATTAATGCTTGTTTAATTGTTTGAAAGCTTTGTTTGCATTCTAGGTTCCACATAAAGGGTTGTCTTTTCCTTAACAGTGTCAAGCCACGATCAGGAACAAGGAAGAGAGCAGGATTCCAAGAACAAGAAGGCTTGACTCTGGAGCAGGACAGGAACTAGGAACTCAGGAGCAAGACAAGGCACAGGAGAGGGTCCAGGAGCAAGACAGAATAGGATAGGATCCGGGAGCAAGACAAGAGTAGGGAACCAGGAGCAAGACAAGAGCAAGAGGCAGGAACAAGACAAAGAGCAAGAGGCAAGGAGCAAGACACGAACAAGACAAGAACAAGAATGATTGTAGAATGACTGGTGTTGATAGTAACTGATTGTATAACAATTAGGTCGGAGCTTTTATGCTCACAACTCCAAGCTAATCTGGTCATGAGTCTAATCTAGTCATGAGCTAAAATAGTGACCCTTATCCTCTAGGCATATCCTGTAGCATATCTTATAAGAATATCATAGGATATCCTGTAGGTATATCCTATAACATATCCTATGGCATATCCTGTAACCTGTATCCTGCATCCTATATCTGGAATCCTGCATCCTGTATCGAGTTGTGACAGCACTCCTCCTAAGGACGAGTTCCATGAGTCTTGGACCTGGTTTAGCAGGATAACCGATGGAAAGCAGCAACTTTGGAAGAAGCATGGAGTAAGTTGATGCAGGTTCCCAAGTGCGATCGGTAGGCAAATAACCTTTCCAATCCACCAAGTATTGAAGTTGGCGGCGATGAAGACGAGAATCAAGATGGCTGCAACTTCGTACTCAGGTTCACCGCAATGACCACAGGAGGGGAGGAGAAGAAGCACGACCAGGAAGAGAAGAAGGATGATACGGCTCCAACAAAGGTGTGAAACACAGGATGAAGTTTCACCGTAGATGGTAACTCGAGTTGGAAAGCTACAGGATTAACCTCGCAATCCTGTAAGGGCCCAATCTTTGAAAATCCAACTTAGAAGAAGGCCTATTGGTGCGAATGTGCGACGAAGAAGCCACACGAGATCACCAATCTTATATGCAGGTGCCGGCTACGATGAGCATCAGCATGATGCTTGTACCGTTCCTGTGCCTGCTGAAGATGAACCCGGAGATCATCCTGTACCTGACGAAGATGCTGGAACGATCCTGTACTGTAGGAGCGGAAGAAGGAGAAGTAAAAGCAAAGTCAAAACGTGGATGGTACCTGTAAGAGAAAAAGGTGTCTGGCCTGTAGATGTGTGAACGGAGTTGTTGTAGGCAAACTCCGCCATAGGAAGAAGGTCCAACCAATTATCCTGTTGGTAATGATGAAGTAACGAAGATATTGTTCCAAGGTCTGAATTGTGCGTTCTGACTGCCCATTAGTTTGCGGTGATATCCTGAAGAAAGATCCGCTTTAACCTGTAGACTCCGGAGAAGCTCTTGCCAAAACTTGGACATGAATTGTGACCTCGATTAGAAACAATGCTCTCAGGAAGACCATGGTGTCGGAACACTTTGTGGATCACCAACTCAATAGTTGTTTGGCCTGTAGCAGTCTTGTTATATGGTAGGAAATGAGCTTGTTTGGTAAAACGGTCAACCACCACAAGAACTGCATCAAATCCACGAGGAGGAAGATCTGTAAGGAAATTCATAGAAATGGATCTCCAAGGAGTAGAAGGAACAAGAAGAGGACAAAGAAGACCAGAGGGGTGCATGATGAGGCATCTTCGACCTATTGCAGTGTCACAACTCCGTACAAACCTTTCCACAAAACCTCGCAACCCAGGCCACCAATAGTTGCGAGTCACCAACTCAACTGTCTTGGCCACACCAAAATGTCCTGTAGCCAGGGTATCATGACAATCCTATACCACACGAGTCCTGCAAACACCAACAGGAACATACAGGAGACCTTCCCGGTACAGGAGTCCATCCTGTATGGCAAACACTTGTAGTCTGACGGGAACTGGAGAAGAGGAACTTGCAATGTCAGGACTAATGTGTGAGAACACATTCCTTGCCAAGTCGTCTGTAGCCAACTGCAAACGGATGTCCTGTAGGAGTGTGAATTTGCTGGAGCCTGATGAACCTGTAGTGCGCAAGCCGAAGTCAGGACCCAACAACACTTGCTTTTGACAGTCATATGCAGGATGCCCGGGTGGTGCAAGGTAAGAGCGCCTAGACAATGCATTCGCCTTGCCATTCCGAAAACCGGCCTGTAGATGATGACGAAATCAAAACGTGATAGGAACTCCGCCCACCTAGCCTGTCACCGACTGAGAACTCGAGCCGTTTGAAATACTCCAGGTTCTTGTGATCCGTAAGAACTTGTACAGGATGCGCAGCACCTTCCAGGAAATGCCGCCACTCCTGAACGAATCCACAATGGCCTTGAGTTCCTTGTCATGAATCTCGTAATTGATCTCCGCCGAAAGGAACTTACGAGAGTGAAAAGCTACAGGATGAAGCAACTTGTCTTCTCCAACTTGTGATAGGAGATCCTACTGCAAAATCCGAGGCATCTGCTTCAACGAAGAAAGGACGAGAAGGATCAGGATGTGCTAAAATCGGAGCTGTCGTGAAGGTGTCCTTGAGTGTTGTGAATGCATGTTCCGCCTTGTCGGACCAAGAGAAACCTCTGTGCGCTTGGTGAGTTCCGTGAGTGGAAGTACACGCTTGGAGAAGTCCTGTATGAACGCCTGTAGAAGTTTGCAAAGCCAAGGAAACATTGTACATCTCGTACAGACTTGGGCCTCTCCCACTCCACGATGGTCTTCACCTTGTGCATGTCCATGGAAACGCCAGCAAGAGACGATGTAGCCCAAGAACTCCACAGAATCCCTATCGAAAACACTTCTCCAACTTCGCATACAGGCCATGCTCGCGAAGCTCTGTAGAATCGTACATGCTTGTCATGTGCCGCCTGGTCCTTGGAGAAAATCAAAATGTCATTCGAGGTAGATTACCACAAACTGGTCCAAGAAGTCACGAAAGATGTCTTCACCATGTGTTGGAACACAGCTGGGGCATTGGTAAGGCCGAAAGGCATCACCGTGTACTCGAAGTGTCCATACCTTGTACGAAAGGCAGTCTTCCACTCATCGCCTGGACGAATCCGTACAAGGTTGTAGGCCCCTCGTAAGTCGATCTTCGTGAACACCTTTGCTCCTCGCACTGATCGAGAAGTTCCGGGATCAATGGCAACGGGTACCGTTCCGAATGGTGACTTGATTCAAACCCCTGTAGTCCACAACCAAACGTAAACTCCCATCTTTCTTCTTGACAAAGAAGATAGTGCTCCTGCAGGGGACTTTGAGTGACGAATGAAGCCGGATGCCAAGTTGTCCTCGATGTACTACGAAGAACCTCCAATTCTGTGGTGAGTGCATAAATCGGTCCGAACGTGGAGTCTTTCCTTCTGCAAGATCAATAGGACAGTCGTAGGACCTGTGAACAGGAAGAATTGCACTTGTGCTTTGTCAAAAACGTCCTGAAAGGAGTGGTACTTGGATGGAAGGGAAGAAGGAGAAGAAGAAGAAGGAGAAGGAGATTGAAAAACAGGGAGTCAGATACAGGAAAGGTAGAAGAGGACGTAGGAGTTACTTGAAAGGCAAAAATGAAAGGAGCAGGATCAGTGGCAAGTTCATGCATGGTAGTGGTAAGAACTCGAGAGGAGAAGGAGGGAGCTGTGACTGAAAAAGAGGAAGGATCTTGGGGGTGGAACAGAAGCAGAGTAACGAAAAGAGGCAGGATTGGGAAAAACCTGTGTGGATGTTGACGAGTGTACAGGATTGGAAGAATCCTGTACAGAAGTCCGTGGTTGCACAGGAGTGAGGAGCTGCGTGTGCTAACGAACCAACAGGAGTGGATCCTGTTGAGGAGGAACCTTCGACACTGATACAGGATTGGAAGAACCCTGTAGGAATCCGCAAACTTACAAGATGGAGAGAGCCTGCGGATGTGCTGAGGAACTGACATGAGGTGATCCTGTCGAGGAGGAGTCTTCAACACTGATACAGGAACAGGCACGGTCAATCCTGTAGCTTGTACTGCCTCAGATACTAAGGATGTATCCTGCACGCAGGAAGGTACAGGATTGATCCTGCTGCGAGAGGAAAACGTGAGCGTCCTAGACCTCCAGTCGATCTGCGGATTTGCAACAACGAACCATGGCATGCCCAAAATGATGGGAGTCGACCGAGTCTTGATCAAGTTGAAGGAAATTGAACAGTTGAATGCCCATGACTGCAAGAGAGGTTGGTAGCATGGGTAACTGCGCCAGAAGCAATCAGACGACCATCGGCCACCTCTACAGGAACTGCACGCTTCAACTTCACCACCGAATGCCATGTTGAGTTGCAAAAGTGTCATCCATGAAGCATGCATTTGCACCAGTGTCTAACAGGGCAAACTCCTTGAGCTCTCGATTATTGAGATGAATGTGTACAGGAAACTTGAGTGATGGAATGGTATGAGCAGCACCAATGGAGCCTGCACCTACGTCCAACTTCGCGGCTCCTAGACGAAGTGGACATTGAAGTTTTCCGACTGAACTTCAGCTTCAACTTCACGCGTCTTGAACTTCCTGGCTTTAATAGGACATTGCCACCTTGTGTCCTGCTTCACCACAATACAAGCATAGGTTCTCACTGCGGCACGTTGCTTCTCAGCAGCGAAAGAGAGCCACGCTTGGATTTTCAACCTCCATAGGAACTACTCCAGAAGGTGTGCAGGAACATGTACCACAGCTGCAGGATTGGTTTGCAGGAACTGCTGACGGATCTTTCCTGACGACGCTCGAACAAACGGTTGTCGCAGCGAACGGCTTGTTGCATGATCTCCGCTAATGTTTGGGCATCCGGTAACGTAAGGAGAAGGTCCTTCACGTCATCCCTCAACCCAAAACGGAAGTGTTCGATCAATGCAGTCTCGTCCCATGGAATGTTCGTGCAAAGTTGCTGAAATTCGGATGCATAGACGGAAGCTGGTCGGATCCTTGTGTGAGCTTTCGTAACTTCGTGCATGCGAACGGTACTTATCGGATCTCCAAAGCAGGCTTCAAAGGCAGCCACGAAACCTTCAAAGTCTTCCATCAATGGGTCGTCACGCTCCAGCAAGGGGCAACCCAAGCCCGTGGAGATCCACTTAGTAAGGATGCCAAAAGGCCAACCTTTTGTGCATCAGTCGAGTAGCGGCGTGGTTGCATGCGGATCAAGAGCCGGATCTGATTCAGGAAACCTTGGAAATCGACGATTGCCACTGAACTTTTCTGGCATGCTGATCTTCGGCTCCGAAGAAAAGTTCGATGAAGAGGAACCACCGATGCTGAGAGAGAGCCTGTGCAGCAGCCTTGGAGGATGCATCAGCAGCTGCATGCGCCGCATTGGTGGAACCTTGCAGATCTGACCACTTGGCGCAAAGTGGCCAGCTCATGAAGCAACATTTGGTGCTCGCGTTGAAAGTGCTCAAAATCAGCCATGATCTATGAAAGAAAAAGGAGGAAAACGAAGGAAAAGAATCAAGGAAAAAAAAGTAGCTGGAAACGAAAGCTATGAAGCAGTTACTATCAAACTGTTCAAGCCACGATCCAGGAACCAGGAAGAGAGTAGGATTCCAAGAACAAGAAGGCTTGACTCAGGAGAGGACAGGAACAGAACTCAGGAGTAAGACAAGGCAGGAAGAGGTCCAGCAAGACAGGAACAGGATAGGATCCGGGAGCAAGACAAGAGTAGGACAGGAACCAGGAGCAAGATGAAGAGCAAGAGGCAAGGACAAGACACGAACAAGACAAGAATGATCGTAGAATGACTGGTTTGATAGTAACTGATTGTACAACAATTAGGTCGGAGCTTTTATGCTCACAACTCCAAGCTAATCTGGTCATGAGTCTAATCTAGTCATGAGCTAAAATAGTGACCCTTATCCTCTAGGCATATCCTGTAGCATATCCTATAGAATATCCTGTAGGTATATCCTATAGGCATATCCTATAAGTATATCCTATAGGCATATCCTGTAACCCGTATCCTACATCCTGTATCCTGTATCCGGAATTCTGCATCCTGTATCGGGGTGACAAACAACATGGTTAATGGCTTCGCTATTGCAGCATAATTTTTGATAAATCGTCAATGATATCCATTTTACCAAGTAGCCGTTGTATTTCGCTTACGTCTTTCAGAGGTTGCATAGTCTGTATTACTCTAACTTTATCTTGGTCCACCATTATCTCATCTTTGCATATAATGTGTCCTAGTAGCACTCCTAATTTTACACAAATTACACACTTATTTGGATTAAGAGCTATATTGTTCAATTAACATTTCCAAAACACTTCGTTAAACAATCCAAATGATTGTCTTTTGTCCCATAAATGCTGAAATCGTCTAGGAAAACCTTCGTCAGATAATCCCAGAATGTTTCACTAACCAATGGCGCATTACATAACCCAAAAGGCATAACGCGATATGCATATGCACCCCAAGGACTAATGAATGCTGTCTTGGTTGATCTGCTAGGTCCACTTGTACTTGGTTGTATCTTGAAAATCCATCTAGAAAGGAATACATGTCATATCTTGCTACCATATCCAATAACTCTTCGGTGAAGAGTATTGGATACATATCTCACCTAGTTATGTTATTCAATTTCTTATAGTTGGACATAGATTCACAATTTGTCATTTTTCTTCGGTACTACGACAATTAGTGATAACCATGTGGGTGTTATATTGGATATATGAATCCGGCTTGTAATAACTTGTCCACTTCTTCTTCAGGAATGTTGGGTTCATATGATAACTTGATGTTTTCTAGGTATTGCATGGGTAGTAATTCTATCTTGTGAGTACAGATTGTTGGTGGAACTCCCTTGAGATCTTCATAACTCTAAACAAGACATCAGCATTCTAACATAGTACGTTTATCAATTCCTCTCAGTATTCCGGTTTGAGGTCGACTACTATTCGTACTTTGCGTGGTCCATAATCACTTGTTTTAATTTTTACTTCTTCAGTCTTCTCATTTCTCATGATTTGCAATTTTTGTTGAGTCTGTGTTATTTGTTCACACTCAGTTTCAAATTGCAATTGTTGTTGTGTGAGTTGTTTGAACTTGTCTGTTAATTCAAGAATGTCCATATGTTGCTACTGTTGGTCATTAGTGGTTGTAATTTCGTGTTCAAGCACGTCGTTCTTGTCTTCCGATGTCATTTGATATTAATCAACTTGTGCTATCTCTACAAGTTTCGGGTTGCTATCGAATAGGACTTTTTCTTCTTCCGTGTTTAGACCATAATGCCAGTCGTAATCTTCCATCATAAGGGTCGGTTGGTTGCTTAATTTGCTTCTTTTGTTGTGTTCCAATAACTGCTTTTTGTCCATGCTTGTACAGTACCATTTCGTCGTCTTCCCAATTATGTCGTACTTTGGCGTCTCATAGCCAAGGTCTTCCTAATAAAATTTGGTATGGTTTGCTTGTATGCTCGATACATAGTACGACCAAAGACACCTTAAACTTGTTCCCTGCAATTTCCATACATACGGATCTAATTATACCAACAAGTCCTACTTTCCTTTGGTCAGCCATTTGTACCAAGAATAGTGCATTCTCTATTGGTCCTAAACCCAGTTCCTTGTAGGTCTATTCCTTAATAATGTTGACTCCTGAGCCTCAATCAATGGGTATGTTCTAAATGTTGTTTTTGTTGATACGCGTGGTAATCATTGGCACTTCTTCATCCCAATCTTTTTCATCTCTAAGAACTTCGGTCGTATTCACTTGGACTTGACTAGTATTGTGTTGAATATTGTTTGTGTTCAAAACGTTAATTATTTATGTTCGTAGAAATGGTGCTAGTATCAGTAATTCTCTTATATTTAGTTGCACGGGTTGTTGCAAGATGACGGTGACAATACGATCTCCAAGTGGTACTGTTGATGTGGACTATTGCGATTGCACACTTGCTTCATTAGGTATAGGATCTTGCTTTTCTTCTTGTTGTATTTTCTGAATTTGATCTGCCATTCTTTGTACTGTAGCTTTCTCTTTTTCCCAGTTTTTGCATATTGGCTCTTCTTTTTTGGTTCTACCCATACTCATTTAGCCCATGTTACTGCGTATGTTCTGTTAAGGGTAATTCCGTGTCTTCTTCCCTTGCATTTGTGATTTTGTTCTTCATGATCATCTTCTGATCATCTTATTGTTGGACTTCAATCCTTCATGTTGCCGGTTCTGTGGGTGGTACTCCGATGTTAAATTCACGTTGTGGACACTCTGGTGAATAATGTCCCATCTCTCCACACGTGTAGCATCGAATATTGTACATTCAGTGGAATAATGTCCTTCTCCCCGCATCTAAACATGTCACATTTGGATTCATGTTGGTGGGGTGGTATTGGTGGCAATAAGGGTGGTCCGGCTTGTGCTAGGGCTATTAATAGTGGTTGTCCTCCTCGTGGTATCTCTACATTGTTGGTTTGTCGGTAATATGGCCCAGGTGCGTGGGGTATCTCCTTCCATTACCGTTCCTTTGTTCCCCATTGTACAGTCTTTGTGGATAGTCGTATGGGTTGGTATTACAAGTTTGTGGATAGTCATATGGGTTCATATTCCTCGTGTTGGGTGGTGGTGAGGGTAGCCTTCAGTACGTCCAATCATTGGTTGTGGTTTATATCTCGTACTTCAGCATTGTTTTGCTTCATGACCTATTCCTCCACACATCTAACACTTGGGTATCTTACATTCAGAAGCATTATGTCCTTCGTTCTTGCATGTGGTGCACAACACTGCTCTGGGTCCACTCGTATCTCGTTCTCCTTCCTATGTTGCCTTCGTGGTCCTCGTTCATCATCCTCTACGTATCTTGGTGGTATCGGTATTTTGATTTGCTCAGCCTCTTTTATTGCATCTCTTAAGTCATGTGGTTTTATCAATCATACTTGTCTCATAATCCGTTGATATACCATTTCCTTGCCAATTTATCACTGACATCTCCCACTTTGCAGCGATTATGTATTCTCCAGAATCTGTGCATGTAATCTTCAACCACCTCCGTAGGATCTTGCTATAATTCCTGTAGTTGAACTGCTGGATCTCGTTTGCGATACTTCCGAACATAGTAGTTCCTGAATAGCATGAGAAGTGTGTCGTACTTATCAATTGTAACGGCATTCTCATAATACCAATCACTAGCATCTCCCTTAAGTGTGAATGGGAATATGCGGAGCTTCTCGTATTCATTCGTAATTTCGTTAGCTCATAAATGAGAGCTTCTCAACGGCTCCAAGAGAAGAAAGACCATAAAATATCCAAGCATGAAGTAGAGACAAGTGTGGCATTGACAAATATAATGCATATTAAGCACCGAGGTAAATGTGGAGGCAAAAATAGCATTAATGCCACATAGTTGATACATTCTTGGAAACAAAGTCTTCAAATTAAGGTGTTAATACGGCACCAAGAAGGCTCTTCATTCATCTTGAGCTGAACAACCACATTCTACAATGGTTTTGGTTTCTACGATGGACTTGTAGATCAACTCCCTCTTATAGATATTGGTGCTGCTAGTTCCATTCTGGTGGTCCTGCTAGATTCTATGGGTGCTCTAGATAGTGTGGCAGAGGAGAAAAGTGACATTGATTTATAGGAGGTTGTGACATCTCAAACTACTAAATTGACAAGGAATAAGAGAAGTTGTGGAAAGAAGTAGGACACGGAGACTAAGAAGAAGAAGAAAGCAAAGGGTGAAGTTAAGGAGGAGAAGAAGGCATAAAGTATTTTAGCAAGCCTAGTGCAACAAGCCAACTGGAAAGGATCTCCATCAATGACTTAGAAGATCCTCCCGACATTCCAGTGTGTTGCCTACTATTGGTTGAGGTTGTGCATCATGTGAACCCAAAAAACTTGGACAAGTTGGAGGGAAGCTTTAAGCAAGCAAGTGATACATCCACAACACCACCCAATTCATCCTCTCGGTTAGCAAGCCCATCCCAACAGAAGAGTTGGTGGAGTTGGCAAAGGATCCAAATATGCTTGCTCTACATGATGTGTTTGAAAAGGAGCTTATAAATCCAAGTTTCCAAGCATGGGCACTATTGAATACCAAAAACATTAAGCTTCCACCAGTAGAAGAATAACGAACCATTGGCAATTATGAATCTAGAAACTCTCATTATATATCCTTGACAGACGCCCCCTTTGGTTTTTCTATTTTGTAAAGTGGGCTAGTACAAAATCTCATTCCTAATAAAAATACACTTAATGAGTTTTAACCTACCCATGACTCCTAAACCCTAACATAAAAGGGTTTAGGGTGTGGGTAGGGCAACCCTAGGGCTAGGTCAACCCTAGAGTGTTTTACCCATCTCTGACATGTCAACTTATTGAAATTAATCAAGCACCCAACTGAAACACAAAAACAAGAATAAGAGTTTTCTAAATAAAAGTACTAACTTTGCTTAGAGTTTCTTAACACCCGACTAAACTATCACTAAATATTTAAATGCATTAAGTAAGCATGTTTCCTTAACATCTAGTTTAGTAAGTAACAATAGTAACCTATAACAATTTATTTCTAACCTAATTGTTATCTTTAACCTAATCTTTAATTTAATTATTCTTAACCCACATTAACCTCATAAATTTAAAATAATCATCATATTAGTTTAGGATAACTATTAGATTGACTTTAGAATAACCCTCATATAGAATTTAAGATAAATATTAAATGGAATTTAGAATAATCATCAAATTGAATTTAATATAATTATCAAATTAAATTTAGAATAACTATTAAATGAATTTAAGATGGCTCTTGCTAAGAAGATTTAAGATCGCCATTATTAAGAGATTTAGAATGGCTGTTGTTGGAGGAGATTTAAGATGGCAGTTATTGGAAAGATTTAGGATGGTTATTAAATAAGATTTAGGATGACCATTGACAAAGTGTTTATGACATACATTCGCACGAACACTCGAAATAAACTTATTATATAAGATATTTATGCACTAATGTTTTTAATGTTTTTAATGTATAATTATTATGCAAGTTGCAATATATGCAATATATATACCTGCCCAATCAAAAACATACGGTCATCAAAGTTATACTCCAAGAGGTATAACATACTTTAGGGAATACTTATTTGAAGACTTACACACTGCAAACCAAAGAATATTTAATTAAGATTCTAGAATATTCTAAGCACAATAAGTTCACGCGTATGCATAAAAGATGTGCATTTTATATGTATAACTCATATACACACACTTTACACTGTAAAGACTTAAATGCATGTTCCTGTAAATTATATATAAACATTTTAATATTTAAAAACTTCAAGTGTTTAAATAATAATTAACTGGATATTTTTTACACGTATATAAACAGTATGTGTAAGTGTATGTACCGATTTAGTTTTCACAGCCGAGCTGGTTAGAGTATCCCTGAGCAAAGTTGATATATTTAGCCGTAAATTTACGTATAATATATATAGTTATATTAAACTAGCTAATTAAACATGATTATATAAACTATATATATATATTAAACTGTGTCTATGTGTATATACATGTATATATTGAAATTACTTATAGTGTTAAGTCTAATGAAGGGTTCAAGTTCGAATCTCAATGAAAGCACATTGAAATCCAGAAAACAAACAATGTAAAAACACATATACTTTCACCAGGCACTCTGCTGTTATGTATGTATATGCATACACATATTATGTATACGAGTGTTCCATGTATGCATGTATATACATATACATATACTTAAACGGGGTCCTCCTATGATATAACACGTCTTAACGTAAATTTTATGATATATAATACACACATGTATAACAATGCACACACCTATGGTTTAGATTTTCTTCATGTAACTGTGTGTCTAGGTATATACAAAGATACATATATAGTTTAGTTACAGGTATATTTAGTCTTCATTACATTACTAAATACCCTTCAAATTTGAAAAATTACAATTTTTCCCTTAAAGAGAATTTTATAATGCATAAATATTCTTTTTAACTTCAAAATACTTCAAAGTTAAAATATAGTTATAAATTTAAATATACCAGCTTAAAGCACATGAAAATAAAGTTTTAATTTTCTCAACAATTACAATTTTAATAATCAAATATATCATTAAGAACATTGTACATGTAAAAAATATTATTTATATGCCAATGATTCATGATTCCTATATACTTCATACAGTTTACATTTTAAGATGACAATGTTAGGATCGTAGTTAGTCATGTAGAAGATTCCAAGTTTATTTATTTTTGAGCATATAATGGGAAAAAGCACCAAAAAAAGTATATATTGTGGAAAAACAAAAGTCGGATGGAAATACAAAATTACGAGTCATTATCGTAATATGTATGGTTCACTATTGCAATACGATGTTTGAGGCGGAGTACTATAACTTCCTCTTAGCCTTATCCTTTCAGTTATCGTAACTCCTTCTTATCCTTACCTTGAAATGTTGTACTGCTAGTACGAGACGAGGAGTATGGGTATAAATAGACTAGATTAGGACTAGGAAAGGATCCGAGTATACTGTATTTTGTACTATATACCATGTGCAGACATAATATAAATTTCATTTCACTCTCAATACGTTTTTTCTTGCTCAACTTTCTACTTTGATGTATACTATTCATTTCTCAGCACTATGACGGAATCCATAGTACTACTACCTGCTATATACCTTGTCATCCTTACTCTTTCCCGACCTTCTGAAGTCTGATATGTTCTCTATATCTCTCTCTCCTTAGTCCGATAGACCCTTAATACGGGTTATCGGTGGCGACCACAACTTTGTTTTAGTGATAGGATTTTTTGTTCAACATATGGCGACCACAGAGGGATGGTTGTATTAGCAGGTAATTAACAATATGTATGTAGGATGTACCAGGATGGGTAGACCAATACCAAAGAAGTGTTGGAGTTTGAAGAGAAATTACGACGGAAGAAGAAATTCGAGGCTTTCCACAGACTCTGAAGCAAATACTTAATACGATCGTCACAATTGTTGCAAAGACAAAAGAACGCTCAACAAAGACAACATGAGAATGGATCTACTGCATCTAGTAGTAAGTGAATGGATGATTACCAATGAATTTTGCAGAGCGTCAACGATACGAAGAGATAAGACAGAGACAATAACGAGAACGCGAGGAGAGATACTTATAATGTCAAGCAGTAATGGAGACCTGAAGAAGGTTGAAAGAACGAGAAGAACAAAGGAGGAAGGAGCAGGCAGAAGCACGAAGAGAAGAGCAATAGCAAATGGAGTACAATGGGTTTACTGAGGAAGAGGACAACAACCAAGAAAACTACGACAATGGAAAACACGTGCCGGCACAAGAATACTAGGATTTGCTCACGATTGAAACACCTGAAAAGATGGGAACACTAACAATTCCGGGGAAAGTAGTACCTTCTACCTTTTCAGGCTTGGAGAACAAGGATACAAATCGGCATATGTAGAGCTACAAAAAACACTAAATCGAATAGCTCAATTTTCACTAGCTAAGGAGGATAGGAAGAGGGCTCGATAGGATTTATTTTGTTGAGGTCCTTGGAGGGCAAGAATCTCGCCAGGATGTGGGAGGGCATGAAGGGCTTGACAATATTTATCCCGTTAGGGGGCTTTATGACAATATCGCAAAAGAATTACGACGGAAATTAGGAGGGGAATATGACAATTTGCAAAAGAATTTCATGTCGATGACAATGGTAACACATTGCATTTTCCCCTCCTAGGTCTTTGGTGAGATAACAGGAAGTCACTTAGAGACCTTTGCACATCTACAAAGCTTGTCACTTGAACACAAACAACACAATGGTTAATTTCAAAACTTATATTGGGAGCATCTAGTTAATGTTGACTACCAACCCTAGGTTAACAATAAATAAAGCCATCTTCATTCCTTAACATTATATGCAATTGACAACCTCGTCGTCAAGCGCAAGACAAGCACTTTGAGTCCATCTCAAATGCTTAATCCAACACCTTCATGTTTCTTTGAATTTTCAGCAATTCCACATCTCTACATGTTACAGTATTATAGCATCACATTTCTACATCCCTTGGTGCTTCTCATCACCGCTTAGACAAGGATTTGCTACTTACCAATCCCTCGTTAATGTATAGCTTCGCCAGACTAGGTATGAGATTTTTATCGAAATTAAGCTCAAGTGTTTTTCGATACAATAATACTATTCTTGAAACCCTGTTCTTTGTAAACATGTCAATCTAACCAGAGGTGATTCCAGAGGTGCATGGCTTTACATATATATACAACAAGGTCCCATTAACATGAAATTAATCAATTCACTTGCTAACATAAATTCATTCCCAATGGGGGAATCAAATTTAGGTCAAATTTGCTATAAAGTGTCATAGCACTATATACTCTTTTTATAACACTGACCAACTCAGGGAGCAAATACAAGTTAACATACCTTTTTATCAAACTGATATAAAAACTAAAAAACTCAACTTTTATCTAATGCCTCAACTAGTAATCTCTAAATATGATGTGTCTCAATTGACATGTTTTCATTATACTCATTCCCCATAGAGCACAACATATTAAATAATTTCTAATACCTTATCTCATTAAGTTTAATACTGAATTCCAAAACTTAGTTCTCACGATTCTTCATAAATTCGTAATATTGCACGCCTTTTGTAACATTAAATTCATTTCTAACTCTTCAAACTGATTATGTAAACGTTCCCCAGCACTATACAAAAGTATAACATTTTCATTAATTCAAACAAGTTCGAGTGTATTAATATCAAAATTAATAATTTTTCATGGAATGAAGATTAGTTTGAAGGTGTTTGTCAAACACTAACTAATGCTTACCTTCAAATCCCAAGTTTATCGGGAAGTTATTACATTTTAGCGAATCTAAATGTATTATTTATTGAAATGCGAGAACTAAAATATGGACATAGACTGAGTTGACATAACCTGACTTCAGTTTTGAGATGGAAAATAATGCTACTTTCAATATTTCGATAAACCGTTCAGGGACTAAGAAGAATCATAAATAAGCATTTATTTTATTTAACTGATTTAGTAAGATACTAACTTTCACTACTAATACTGATTTCGTTATAATTTTATTAAAGTTTCAAATGGTACAGTATATATAATCTTATTCCATCTTAATACTCAATGCTATCACGACACTGAAGTGTCACATTAACTTCATGTTTTAATTATATTCCATAATTTAGCTAAACACCCCAAACATGAGTAACATATTTAGTTCAGTACGTTGAACTAAAATACACCAATCATTCTGACATATAGCAATCCTACAAAGTACCACATTGCTCCCCAAGCAATGTATTGAGAAATTCTTTTTCATTTCTCAATTAACTTAAAAACATATTTCAAACTACAACACTAAAGTATTTATTGTCTTACCAAAGTGTCAGACTTAGATCCATTCTTAATATTTATTAAATATTATATTTTACTTTGCCAAGCCATTTATAACTAATCTCAAATCCAAAGTCTAGAATATAAATTTTTAACAAATGAGTAATAAGAAATCTCATATTGTCGAATCAAATACCAAATTATGCTAGGTTTGCATCACGATCATTAAGAAGGGATACCACCTTCTTGAGCTAATTTAGTAACTCATCATTGTACTTTCATTAATATCGTATTGAATTCAAGGAACACATCAAACCTTGAGTTAAAACAAAATCTCACTTTTTGATAGACTGAAGATACATAATTTATATGTTCTTTAAGTGCCCACATTTGCGACTATGAAACCAAATTTTAAATAATTATATTGACTCTAAAATGAAATCAATATCTCTAAACATAATCTATTGAACTTAGTAAGTTTCTTTACTTTATGAATAAATAGTGGAGAACCTCAACTTAAAAGCCCTTGTTAATTAAGAAATCACCCTTGATCAAGTGTTCGAATTAATCAATTCCCACAATGCAAACATTGTTACCAATTTTGAGCTTAAAGAGTTAACAATGAAATGCATAAGTGTGCATTGAATGAAACCAATGTGTCGTTGGCCAGGAACGATATTGGAGTGCTGTAGTACACTCTCCCAATGTTGTTTACTAGTGCTCCATCTATCGAGTTCGCTGTGAGTTCCACACCTTCTAGTGTCTTGGATGTGTTCCTGCCACTATGAGGAATGCCTTCACAATGCAAACTCTCCTATACTCAATAAACATGAAATTTAAATGTATGTTTTCAAACACTTTCATTTTTTGGTAGATCACGCCATCTACCCTAAAACTGCATTGATAGGAATTTAGTATTAAATTCGCCCCTATTGCCATAAATTAACATCCATCTCGCTCTCATAATACCACATAATATAACTCCATAATTGAGTTAACCAAGCTAACTAACTTGAACACAAAATTTAACATATACTTGTCCAAATCAATATAATAGAACTCATACTTATTTCACCTAATATTACTTGCATTTAGCGTCATCAAAATATTGCAAACATCAAACAATATTTTGACTATATTGCATCTTTGAATCAACCGCCTAACATAGGAAACCTGAAAATGTGGTAGATATTCACTTCATACCCTAATTTCATGGTTAAAGTAAGGGTCCGAAGTGAACACTCACGTAATGTTCCAATCCGGTCCTTGCAGATATTCACTTGTGCTAGATAGTCTTGTAAGGAAAAAGGATATTTGTTATACACCTTCATTTTGATGAATCTTAGTATTGGGAAATGAATATCCATTTGTGAATGACTTTAGAAAAAGTGAATTGTTCATTTTTCACTTTTGCTGGTCATCATACAACACATATATAGAACCTTTTCTACAATAATTTTCATTATGATATGCTAATATAAAAACATAAAATGAACTACTACTACATCACTACACTCAACTATAAAACTCCATACAACAAACTTCAACCTCTACAAACTGTCTTATAACTTCATCTTTTCTTCGCATTATGAATATTGGAAAGGTGTTGGGCCTAAACTGGTCTAGCTCAATTGCAAGCATTTTCACATTTGACACGAGCATGTGCTGGGGTGCTGCATGAGTGCATTGACTGTAAGTATAAGATATGCTATCTTGTGATGTTTAGAGCCTACCTAACAAAATGCTTTGCACCTCTTTGATGTCCACAAATGGGTCGCTTCCTAAGCATATCCTTCAGTCCCTTGGCAACTGCATTACATAGTAGAAGTGTTATAAAAGGTAGATGATTTAGAGCATATAAATATCTAACCTTATACACTCCAGGGAGATCTTCTTTAGTACTTGTTCCTTCTTGCTGCTATTACCTTTCTGTTTATTTATTACCTTTGGCTTCACAAAATCTTTTTGTAATGTAGACCATCCACTAGCCACAACACAGACGCCCCTTCTTCCATTGCATCCTTCAATGTCTTCAAGGATGAACTATGGCTATAATCTAGTTCCATAGCCTCACAATCGAGTTCTATACAATCAATGGAAACAGGGACTATTAGCTGGTTCTTGGCCTTCAAATTAAGCCATCACTTTTGCAAGTGCTTCGTCTGGTTCCACTACAATCCCGAGGCTACAATTCCAAGCTCTGAGTTCATGAGGTAAACCTCATTAGCTATATGAAAACCACCCTATTCAAAAGGCATGTGAGTCTGGATAGGATAAACACTTAAAATGTAACATACTTGTAAAGCCTCTAATTCTTCCAAGAGCTTGTTTTCAGACATAGTTTCTCTGTCTACTGCATCATCTAGTTGGTCATTTGTTGAATTAAGATGCAAACTTTGCTTTCTTGACACAAATGTCTGAGAAGGAAGCTTGGTATGGGCGCCAATAGTGTTTACCTTCTTCTACATTACACATTTATCATAAGTAGTTATTTTGATTATCACTATTCCTTACTTGATAAGCCTTCTTATGGGAAGCTGGAAGAACTTGTATTCCTTTGGCAAGCATGTCGTTGGTACTCTACAAATTTTTGCATATTATATAACTAATTAATGTATGTCAATTTATTTATACCTTTTGATTCCTTAATAGTGACCCTTGTATTCCATGAGGGGTCATTGGTTCTACAAAGCTTCCGCTTGTATTAGCCATATCTAACGTAGCTGATTTCTGTAATGATAATATTAAAACATGCACATGACTAATCTTCCATGTGCCCCACACCTTTGCCCCTTGTCTTCTTTGACACTTGCCTTTCTTCCTCTAATTCATCACCATTGGTTTGTGTGTTCAATTCAAAATTATTCATGTGCCAATTCTTTACAATCATGTAGAATCATCATCACTGTCTCCAGCTTTTGCAAAGCCTTGGTCATGTTCTGTGCTGGTAGTGAGGCATTCAGATGCCATATTATCTCCTGCAAGAAAACATTTCAAATGCAAAAGAATGTATTTTATTAACATGCCTTTCTTTATTTAAGGTTAATATATACTTATTAAATAAATAAGCAGAATATATGGTGCATGATACATTGCTCATATAGATTATAATATATATAATATTATAATTTTTATATCTTTTATAAATAAATAACATTTTTATATACATAATAAAGCTTAACTTCATCTATATATATATTATGTAAGTCATTAGTATAAGTATATAAGTAATTTATATAAGTATATTTAATATTTAAGTAAAACCATAATGTATACAAAATTTTATATTTACATATTTTCTTTATATTTATATATTCAAGCTGAAATTCATAAAGACAGATGTTATTCACTTGAGTACATGTGATACACAAGAATATTAGTGCTTATGTAATTTAATCACGTTTTGGATACAGTATACTTGTACATTAATGTAAGTACATTTAAATATAATTTAATTATATTTATATATATAAATTTATGAATATACAATCCATGTAAGTATATACATATTTATTTATAATTATAAATAAATATTATATATATATGTTTAAGCTAAAATTCATAAAGTACACATGAATATGTAATGCTACATAAATTTAATATAGCTTATTTATTTGATATTATTGAGACCATGTGTGTGTAATAAGTTGTGTAGAGAGTATCGTTTTATACTTAATATATTATATATGTATATATGTTCTTGTGTATATACATTGTTGAGTCTCTATGAACTGTACGTACATGTATAAATGTATGAAATATACCAGGATTTTATATATGCATATATAAGGCATAAAATTATACTTACACGTCCAATTACATGTATGTATATCCATATCTATGTTTAATGTTATGTCATATATACATATGTTAGTTCAAAAACTATAGTGTTTTTAAACTTATTACATATATATTTAGTAACACCATTTTGTGAATACACACACGCACACACATTTTAGACACATATTGTACGTATAACATTGTATAAGACACTCACCCCAACATTAATGGAGCCGATTGCCCTCTCAAGGTCCTTGGGTAGTGGCACCTGAAGATCATCTTCATGGGTCCAATTGTGTTAATCATAGAATGTTTCCATCTCTACGCTCAAGTAGTACACCTGTCCCAAAAGTAACTTCCCATTTGTCCAGTAGTTGTCACGTCTCTTGCGGGCCTTAAATAGCATACTAAGGAACTCCAATGCCCTGAATAGTGTACTCCCTGCGTGGCACATGCAACACTACCTCTGACTTCCCAAATTCATAGTTTCGACCCTCCTCATTCCTGTTAAGACGTGCCTGTAGATGCCTTTATAAGACTATATACATGTGTACATGTGTATCTATGCATGTGCATTAGCTATACATATATAATACCATATTATATGTGTGTTCTTGAACATGTGCCTTAGATGACCATGCATGTGAGAAAGGCTATATCCATATACATGTGTATATTAGATATAATATATCTATCATGTATACATGTAAATATGTGTACATGCATATGTGTAGTGTGCGTATTAAAGAATTAAAATACCTGAAGCCGATTTCTTCGGCCACCTATAATCCGACTGATCTTCGAGCTCACCCAGTCACGCTCAGTGGGAACAATATGATTATCAAACTCAGGAAGCAAGATCTTGCATTCGAGACATGAGAATACTTACTAAGCTTTCTCTGGTTGCTACATTTAACAAACGACTGATTTCGACACTGGGAGGTTGAAGCCCACTTGAAATACACAATATTGTACATTGGAAAGGTGCGACATGCCTCCTCCCGAATGATCTTTGTATTAAATTTCATTATGTCATGTGCAGTAGTGAAACCGCACTCCTACAAGAACAATGTTAAAGTTTATACATTTTAATGGATTTTTCAATGTACATAATTTATAAAATGCATATAACATGTGTTTTACATGTTATGTGTAGACAGTTACAACTAGGCATATAGGGATTCCATATATTAAGTATAGCTTTATATATATAGTTTACATCTGTATTTAAGAGAGACTGGGGAAAAATATACTAACCTTAAGTGCAAGTCGTCCATTGAAAGAGCCTGCTCTCTTATTGGATTGAATCATATGACACTGTGCTGAGGTTAGGAGCCTGTCACTACGTATGTTGCCATACGACAGCACCCCAGGCGGCAAAACCACCTCTGCCTGCAACAAAGGAGCTGGAAGTTGAGAAATATCTATAGGTGAGAGGCAAAGAAACACAATTATTTAGGATCTTCCGTGCTCCTTGAACAAATGCCATGTACAACCCTAGTACAACCCCGGCTTCCTTCCACTGAGATTCAGTCATCTCAAGGAATGAATATCCCTAATTTGCTTATCATCAAGTAGTTTTTTAACCTCTGAGTCAGCTCCAAATCTGTATGCAAGAAGGTGAAGAGTTGATTTGTGTTCCAAGACTCCACTTCTTTCACAGTAGGAATGCACTCTGCCATTGCCAAAAGTTTAGGACAAAACAATACCTTGGATGAAGAAGAAGAATAACTCATACACAATGACAGGCAATAGACACCGACATAGATTTCACACCTCCTACTTAGCACACTATTCACATTAGCTTTGGGGAAAAAAAGTTTCCATAACTATCTTGACACGTGTTATTAACTATTAACCATGGTAAATATTATGAGTTACAATTTCCACCAAAAATTAATATTGTAAGATTTGATAAGTTTGAAAGTGATAATGTACATTAGAATATATGCATAAGAGAGCATATTTCATGGTTTATCCTAGATTATTGAATACACATATACACATGTAATACAGTAGTACACAGACATACTACAAGTCTTTATTAACTCACAAGCCATAAAATGTATGCAAGGATATTTAAGCTTGTATGTGGCTGTATTTTCAACATTCCCTAGAAGGTAAATTTACAAAGATATGCATATATATATATATATATACATACTTATGCATACATATATATCATGCATACATTCTTGGTGCATTCACTTTCTTTAGTGTATAGATTAGATCTTTAGATGTAGGTACAAATGTTGATCCAATGGTTTGAAGCTTGTAGATCCAACGACCACAATGGACTAACATTATATCTGATGGCTATCAATAACTCATGTTGCAAATCCAATGACTTTGAAGTAAGCTTTACTTGCATACTTGTATGAATGCCCTACAAGGGCACATGCATATATATATTTGTTGGTTTGTCACTTACTCAAACATCATTCTTTGTGGATTAAACTCATATAAAATCCATATATATGTATACGTATCTTAGTATAAATGAGCATGTTTATGGAAAAAAAGGTTAATACACATTGATATTCCAAAATATAGGAGTCTAAAATATATATATATATACTCAAGAAAAGGTAAATCAGCCCTAAACAGGGGTTAGGTTGGAGTAGAAAAGGGGCAAAAGCATGGTGAGGGCGCCAGGGAGAAGGCAGAGGTGCAAGTGTGGTATATGTAGGATAGAGAATCCAGTGGTAAAGACTTGTCACCAAACAGTGGCGAGGCACATGGAAAATGAGCGCTTGCGAGACTATGGCCAAGGGACAAGATAATCTCGGGCAAGTCTTACAAATGTTTATGTCCTTTATGCAAGGCACACAATCCAATGGGTTGTCATGGACAAAGAGTGGGCTTAGAAGGCATCGAAACATATCTAGATTTTACCAACACAGTTCTATTGTGAGCATCCAATTTTGCATACGTCAGGACATTGTGGTAGACAAGATGGCAGGTGTTTCAGAGGACTATGAGGATGATTGTGAGGGTAGTACACATCTGATATGCATCTCACAATGAGGCAATTACACATCGGATATACATGATCATAGTGAGGAAGATGACTCTACACTTCTACTCAGTATCAAGTCTCGAACGTGGACTCTGGCTCACAAGATGTCGATGATGAAGACTTATGGTTTGATGCAGAGACTAAAGTGGATTGTGACGCTGAAGTGAGGGCGACGTTAAAGAGTTTAGGCATGTAGATCCAACACTCTATAATCTTCAAAATCGGCCTGCAAAAATTTCTTTAGTTGACACTATTCTTAGAATGGTAGGTATTTTTGTATAGCTTGACACACAAATAAACATCATAGCATACAAACATAAGTACTTACATAGATAGCTCTCACATGCACATGTTCAAATATTTATACATTTAATTGTTAGTGTTTCTATTCACACAGTCGTTTTTTGATAATAATCATACTTCATGTCACGATGGAAGCTCATAATGCTTCGGAAGCATTCAAGATGACGTTTTAAAATCACACACACACACATGTATATGTATACATACATAAAAAATGATTAACATATTAAAGCACTTACTAATTACAATAAAATTTCTATTCAATGATGAAAATGAGCTGAGTCTCGTATCATACCTCGTGAAGCTTGACTGTTGGGCAAAAAACTTGGCTGTATAAACATCCCTCGATCCATGAAGACTCTAAAGACACTTTAAAGAGTATGGGCATGCCAACACTTAGAAGGTAAGAATGTTTGTTTTAAATAGAAAATATTATAGATGTAGATATAAATACACACAATGAAATATGCATGTGTGTTTGTATACAATAATAATATATACTATATATATGTACAAGGTATGCCGCATGTTCCACGAAGGTACAGCACACAATGTGGCCAATCCACACGTATTTAAGATGTAGCAAATGAAGATGTCCAAGTAGCACAATCCAATGATGAGAAGTGCCCAACTTGTGACATAACCTGAAAGGATGCAGTCAATTTTCTTTACACACCAGTAGGCCAAGATTTCAACAAATGGCTGGTAGTAGCACTATCATCGATGAGTACAGAACACCTTGGAAAGACAACTCAACTTGGAAAGACAAACAGAGAACCAAACGCCAGATGTTATGCGAGAAGTGTGGCATGGCTCAAAATGGAGAAAGTACCAAGATTTTCAGATCTGACAAGGACTGGACTCTCTCGGGCAACTTGTTCAAGCTGTAGATCTAGCTATGCAGCTTGGCCCGATGAACATGACGTTGTGCGGAAGAAGAGGACCATTCAAAGTGGTCTCTTTTGGTTAACTTGTCTCCATTGTAAGCAAGGGTTTAACTGGCAACCAGAATGTGTAATGGTAACGTTCACAACATTGCACTATTTACTACACATGGATGGCTTCCAAGCGACGAGTACCAAAGTATGAAGTGTTATGGCATGGAGTGTGGTGATACTTAATGGAGGACTGACAGTTTCTTGGGAAAGACTGATTCCATACTCCCAATGATCTTTGCGCCAGTTGGGAGTGTTCCTACTAGTAGGGATATGTATGACATCTTTTTGAAGATCATATCAGATGATCTGAACAATATCTTTTTGTATGGAGTGAATGTATCTACTATTGGCAAGGTGGGCTCGAGCCTTCCCCATATGGAGTAGAACTTTACACAAAGGGCAATCGTTTTTGCTGTAGCTGGAGATCATATAAATAACCAAGACTTCACGATGTAAGTATCTATTGGTTTGTAAGGTATACATACTAACTACTTACAGGTGGGCATATCCATGTCGGCGATGTGCAGTTGATAACAATCAAACAAGGTCGAGGTATGTAGACATAGAAGGGGAGTTCACATGTGCATTCCAACGCCGTGATATGCAATCAGTGGCAAATGAACTTCATCAGATGAGTTTGGGGCAAGTGTCAACATGACCGAGGACAGCCAACAATATTAAATTTATGTGATACCCAAGGATTGAACTTGTTGCATGATATAGTTATCGATATGATGCACACATGGTCTTTGGGAGCATGCCGGAAAGCTAATAGAGCATCATTTGCTAAAGAGAGAAGGTTAGCACACTCAGTCATTCGATCTACAAAGAGGATTGAGGACTTTAAGGTTGCACGTACCCACAGCATGAAAGCAACTTCTAGAGCTCCAAACAATCCACATGATCGTCTGAGCTTCATGAGAGTAGATGAGCATGAGCATTTCCTTCATTGGTACGCTGACTATGTGCATCATGATTTACTGAGTTCTGAGCAAGCGGACATAAATCGGCTGTGATGGATTTGTCAAGAGTATTTTTTGATCTCTCTAGAAGACATGGGTGGACTATTGAGTGGCTAGAGAATACAAGGACATTGTTGCACACATGGAGACGACGTACACATCAACTACATGGAGCTAACCAAAGTATACTGGACCAGTTACTTGGTGCATGCCACATTATCGACGACATATATAGGTGACCCCACACACACAAGAAAGAGAGAGATACATGTTTGCATGTGATTGTGTGGAGAGAGAGAGAGAGAGAGGGTGCATGTGATTGTGTGGAGAGAGAGGGAGAGAGAGCTCCACATACACACAAACACATACTTTACTCTTTCTCGCTCCACACACATGAATGTGTATTAGTCTCTCTCTATCTTTGCACACAAACACGAACAGGTATTTTACTCTCTCCACACACAGACACACAATAGAGAGACATGTTGTGTGTGTGGAGAGAGAGAGAGAGAGAGCCCACACACACACAAATAGGTATTTCTCTCCATACACAAACATGTAGTTTACTCTCTCTCCACACATACACATAAACACGTATTAGTCTTTTTCTCTATCTCTGAACACACAAACACGTATTCTACTCTCACACACACACATAGAGCAAGAGAGAGAGAGAGAGTACGCATCTCCCTCCCCCACAGACACACAAACAAGTATTTAGTCTCTCTCCACATACACACACATACTTTACTCTTCTCTCCACACACACATGAACATGTATTGGTCTCTCTCTCTCTCTTTGCACACATACAAATATGTATTCTACTCTCTCCACACACACACACAGATGTGTTTGCATGTGTGTGTGGAGGGATGCAGAGGAGAGAGAGAAAGAGAGAACACATCTCCCTCCTTCCCACAAACACAAAAAGGTATTTTAGCTTCCACATACATGTAATTTACTCTTTCTCTCCACACACACATAAACATGTATTGGCCTCTCTCTACCTCTGCACACACACAAACACTTATTCTACTCTCCACACACACACAGCTCTCAAGTTACACACACACATCATTGAAATCATGAGAGCAGTAAATATACACCGATATTCACAAGAGAGAATAATATAGAACATTTACACACACACACACACACACACCACACACAGATATATATATATATTATATATATAATATATATATATATACATTCTACTTATTTGGTATTAACATCTTAAAGAGAGATATTCATACTTATATATATATACATGCATTAAATGTAAGTTTTTACTTTACAGATTTGGGCACCATGATCTGTTTTGGTGCTACAAATTTGAGCGCATGTTTTATGATCTCAATGCTGTAAGCACCAAAAGAAACAGTTGGAGATTACTTTTGGCAGGAGTATGAATCGGTATTTATTTTCAAAACTCTTCTTGTTAAGTTAATGGACAAGGATGGCTTATTGCCAAATGAGAGGAGACAAAATGCTTTAGCTCGAGCTATCATAAATGAATATGTGGTTGGAAGACTGGACACAGGTTATGTCCTTGCTAAGAAAGAAAAGGATGCCATGTACTTGTGGTCGTGCTCAAATAACAGTATGTGGAGAGTTGTGTTACTGCAGAAGGGTGTGGTCATCAGGAAGGTGTGAGGAGGCCATTGTCTACCATAAAAATGGCGTACATGGGGTCACACAATGTCGTCATAGCTAGGGAGCCGGTCGGTATATAGTTTAGTAAGGTACTGATGAATGGCACCATATATGGAATAGGTGACCATGTATGTGTCTTAAATCCCACTCCATATGAACTAGATTGGGTGGCACTTTTTAATTACGTGGTCATGGTCTCAACAGTGGAGGGGATTAATTTAGTAAGGTACTGATGAATGGCACCATATATGGAACAGGTGACCATGTATGTGTCTTAAATCCCACTCCATGTGAACTAGATTGGGTGGCACTTTTTAATTACGTGGTCGTGGTCTCAATAGTGGAGGGGATGAGGTGTTCTTCTCTGGAGATTATCACCAATATAGTGTAATAGAGATGGGACTGAGAGAGATCCAGGGATTGGTGCATATGTAGTTGTTTCTAACTATGACATTTTTGGATCCACAGGACATGCAACCTATGAGTAGTTTGAAAAGGGAGTTGTGTATGCTACCTTTTAGGGATGGGAGAGGCAATGGTAATATGATTGCCATGCCCTCTGTAACCACCACGTTTCCTACACGGTGTCTAGGTATGTGATGTATTTAATAAGATTTAGTGTTTTCTATTTATGTTTACTATCTCGTAAGTTGGTGAGTCAAACAATTGTCAGTCCAAGAAGGTTGACACATCCATTTACTTTTGAAGAGGTTCTGTTTTACAAAGCTGATACTTATAATACTTTTGAACCTCTTTCTCAACCCTCATTTTCAATAAGAAACAAATATCTATTCTTTACACATTTGATTTCAACTTTATTTCAGACCCTTACCACCATTTCAGGTTTCCTGTGTAACATATTAATTATATGTTAATACCTGACTTTCCATTATATCATAATTCCAACACCATAGCCTACTCCTTGAGTTACATTCTCAAAACATGCGATGTAATAAGAAACTCATGCTTGTTTATTTAAGTCTCATGCTTGTTTAAATATTTGAGTCAGACTCTCGAGATCATCTTGGAAGACTTAACATTGTTCACATAGGGTATTGACATTAAATGGCCACTTGGCAGTCATGTGTTGGCTCTTCCCCTAGAATGTTTATCCCTCAAATCTAGAGAATAATCTGATTAGACTTTAGGATCCCACCTCAGGAAACCTAACATGCTCATGCCCTAACTCCACCAAGAAGATGTGCCTCACATATATCTTCATGACAAAGCTAAGGCATCATTACTTACTTCTTGAGAAATCACCCTCATTCAGGAGTACAATGGGTACCTTGACCCATGACTAACCTGTAAGGGTTGAGTGGCCAAGTCATACCCTATATCTAAGACTAGTACTTAATAAGGACACAAGTATGCGCTATAGGCAGACATGAATATTTTGTTAAGCAAACTCCTTAAAGCTAGGTTTGGATAAGCTTAAGTACATGACTTCGCAAGTGCCTCACAAAAGAGCTCCTACTAATGAGCTAGGTTGTTCGACAAGAAAAACCTTGTCATAGTTTTTTACTATGACTGACCCTTTACTTTGGGGTTTGACTGTTGTTACCTACCAAGTTGTGTGGCGAACCCTAGTTGTAGTGAGAAACAGCCCGCTTAGTGCACTTAGGTGTTTAGGGGTAGTCCGGCCGGTGTCACTAGGTACCTCGAGAAACTCTAGGCGAAGGTAGTACTTACCCTCTAGAAAACTCTCCCCCAGTTTGACGTTACAAAAGATAGGTTTTCCGTTAAATATAGCTTGTCAAAAAGGGTTAGGGACCCCTAGGGTTGACCTAACCCTAGGGTTGCCCTAACCCCACGCCCTAATACCCCCCCTAGGGGTTAGGTTTAGGGTTAGGTTAGGACAACCATTTTCTCTAAGGGCTGGCATTTCCGTGCCAGCCCACTTACTCATTTAGGTAAACAGGGGGGGGGGGGTCCGTCACATAAATAAGGTAGAGTATATGTAGTGAGGCTTCCTGGGTTCAAAAGAGAGCTCGTTAACCTCCTACCGGTGCAAGCTAAGCTTGTGTCGTCAAGGTGCAACCCTCCGTTGTGCCGCCCAAACTTCCACACGACAGGGGTACAACCCACCCTAGGGTTAGACTATCCTTATCGTTGGCAGGATCTTGCCTTTGAGATAGGGGCACGTCACTTCCAAGGAGTTAGTCAGATTCCTTGGTCCGAAAACCTGCCCGCAAGCTCAAAGACATTGCCCGAGTTCACGTTCCGCAAAACTAGTGGTTGAGGCCTTGCTCCGGCCGCCTCAACCACGCCAAGCTAGGAACGACACCTAAAGCTCGGCTAGTCCGTGTATCCTGATTCACAAGGTGAGTCTCGTTGTGGACTTAGTCAGTTAGGGGTTTGTTCCTAAGGCTTGGGTTCCTAATACGGGTTACTTTACCAGTTCCGTGGGGTTTCCAGAGAGGGGATTCCAGGGTTGGCACCTGGCAAGCCGCCTTTGTGGCACCAGGTAAAAACTCTGACAATTGGTATTCTCTGCGGTCAGTAGGACTGCCTTAAGTCGTAGGTGTTTCAATGTTTAGATAACTCTAAATTCTTGATACTCTATTGCTTTCGGTTGACATGTCTGTATTCTGCGCAGAGAGTTTGATCCTGTGAGTTGTCAAACTTCGGAGAACACTTGCTCAGTGAGTCGGCGTGAGATTCTAGGTATGTCCGAAAGTCTTATGCTAGTTTAAGCTGATGTGTGTGGGTGTACAACCTGTGCAGGGTGTTTCCAAGTTTCACATTGGGAATATTCCAAGCATATTCTCCGAGTGTTGACACTAGGGTTCAATACGATGAGCAAGAGAAAGCAACCAGAGCCTGAGGCAGAGAGGGCTGTCGCAGAGGCTCAAAATGAGGAGATGGATGAGGCTGATCCAGGTCGACCCCCTAGGTTAGACAACGACCTGGTTGGCGAGAAATAATGATGGATGCCCTAAACGAACTTCGAGGGGATTTTGGGGTTGAACGACCGAATCGATAATGTTGCCGTTCGGATTCCAACGAATACTACAGTGCCAGATGTTCCGCAACCAGACACACGGAAAAAGAAGAAGAAGCATGACTCAGAGTCAGGTTCCTCTGAATCAGATTCTTCGACGGAAGTAGGTGGTGGAGGTCCCAGTAAATTCAAACCGGTAAAGCCTTCGAATTTCATGGGTTCAAAGGATTACAAGGTTTTGGATGACTGGTTGTATGATATGGAAAGCTATTTCGAGGCTGCTTCCGTGAGAAAGACAGAAAAGGTTGCATGTGCCAAGCAGTTTCTTAAAGAAGAAGCTAAGACTTGGTGGCGAATTGTTGAAGGTGAACGTGGATACCGAAACAGCTGGAAGCACATGAAAAAGGAGATCAAAAAGCAGTATATGCCGGATGATCTCGGTTTGCGATTGCGTGCTGACCTGGCACTTTGTCAACAGGGAGTTCGGGGAAGTCCAATGGACCACGTTTATCGATTCGAAAGTGTACGGCGATTGGTGCCAAATATGATGATGATGAAGCTCGAAGTTGCTTCATGGCTAGCTTGAATGAGAAGACGCGAAGAGAAATCTTAAGGTACAAGCCAACAAGCTATCGGGAATGTCAAGAGGCAGCTCAAAAGGTTGCTTATGGCATGTCGTTAGAAGACTTGTACAAAGGGGAGGAAGCAAAACCTAAACCAAGGAGTTTCCTCCAAAGTCTGGGTTCAGAAGGTTTGATAGGACCAGATCAATCGCCATCAATTCGAAGTGCAAGTCCCTTTGTCGGCAGTTCCAAGTTTTCGGACACATCAAGACCCACCGGATTTCGGAAACCATTGGCGTTACCACCTCCTCAGCAGCCAAAGGATCGGCTCCAAAGTCTGCTCCCCCGCGTTCCGCAGGCGGGGTGTGAAATGTTATAATTGTAACAAGCCTGGTCATTTTGCTAAAGAGTGTCGGCACCCTCACAACAATCAGGACATTTCAAGGCGATGGTAGAAGAGGAAGTTGCTGAACCAGAAACGCTTGAAGATCCGGAAGATGAGTCAGAAGAGGTAATGTTGTGCCAGACACAACCTGCCTTATTCGCTATTCAAGACAAAACTGACCCTTTGCTATATTTGACAGGAAGGATACGAGGGGACCGAGTCCGAATGATGATCGATACTGGAGCAACATACAACTTCATATCGACTAGTCTAGCTCGTCGATTGAATTTGGATGTAATAAAGATGTGTGAAATAAAGATCAATTTTGGCAAAGGTTCTCAAAATACTAATAATATAGCAAGGGCAGTTCCTGTCCAAATCAAAGATTGGAAGGCTAAGCTAGACTTAGTTGTCTTGAATATGACGGGGTTTGACTTTGTTTTGGGTATGGAATGGTTCCATAAACATGTAATCGAAATGAGGGGTTCGGAGACAATCGATCACGCTTGCAGCAGATAAAGAGGACATTAGAAAGACCACGCTCAAAATGGAAACGCTAACTGATAAGGATTGGAATCCTATGTTCCTTACCTTAACTCAGTTGCGTAAGGCAGTTAGACATCGGGAACGTGTGTTTCTTGCAATGGTTTTGGATACTGGTGAAGTCAAAATAGGAGATGGTCAAGAATCTGTTCCTAACCTATTTTGGAAGTCTTGAACATGTTTAAGGATGTGTTGCCAGAAGACTTGCCGCCGAGTTACCTCCACGTCGAGTTGTGGACCACAGGATAGAGATTTTGCCAGGTTCGTCTCCACCGGCAAGAGCCCCATATCGGTTGAATCCTCAAGAGTTAGTAGAATTGAAGAGACAGCTGACAGAATTGATAGGTCGAGGACACATTCGACCTAGTCGATCGCCGTATGGTGCACCTATCTTGTTTGTAATGAAAAAGGATGGTACGATGCGAATGTGTGTGGACTATCGAGCTGAACGCGATAACTATCAAAAATAAGTATCCTCTTCCACGAGTGGACGACTTATTTGATAGGCTATCGAAAGCAAAGTATTTTTCAAGAATAGACTTGAGATCGGGGTACCATCAGATTCGGGTAGCAGAGAATGACATTGAGAAGACCGCTTTTCGAACGCGTTATGGATCATTTGAGTTTCTAGTCTTACCATTCGGGTTGTGCAATGCTCCAGCAACTTTTTGCACAATGATGGATGATGTGTTTAGAGACTATCTAGACGAGTTCGTAGTGGTGTATATTGATGACATTCTGATTTTCAGTTCGACAATTGAGGAACATGTGGAACACTTAGAAAAAGTGTTTCAGAGGTTGAGAGAGAACCATTGTATGCTAAAGAAAGCAAGTGCGCATTTGGTCAAACCAAGATAGATTTCTTGGGACACTTGATCTCAGGTGGGGAGGTTGCCATGGACCCAAAGAAAATTCAAGCTATTACGAGTGGATGACTTTAAAAGATGTGCATGAAGTTAGATCATTTCTTGGTCTAACAGGGTATTACCGAAGATTCATAAAGGGTTACTCGGAAATAGCGGCCCCATTGACAGATCTTACGAAAACATTCCATGGCATTGGACTCCAGAGTGCCAACGTGCGTTCGTCAAACTCAAAGAGGCTATCTCTTCTGAGCCAGTTTTGCAGTTGCCCATCTTTGAAGATCCCTTTGAAGTAGAATGTGACGCTTCCGACTTTGCAATTGGTGGTGTATTGCAACAGAAAGGACATCCAGTGTCCTTTTTCTCGAAGAAGTTAGATGCGCAAACTCGATGGCCTACTCACGAAAAGGAGATGTATGCTATTGTTGCTTCCTTGGAGTATTGGCAATTATCTTCCAAGAAGTATGCTAGATGGCAGCAGAAGTTGGCACGATTTCAGCCTGAAATCAAACATAAAGTGGGAAAGGACATGTGGTAGCTGATGCACTCAGTAGAAAGGTCATTTGCGAATTATGTCAGCACCCATTTCAACTTTAGTGGATGAATTTGTGACGGTGTATCCTCAGGACAAGTTTGCTAAGGAGGCTTTGAGCCTAGTGGCAAAGAGGAAACAAGTTCATCAGTTCGAAGAGATGGTAATGTTCCAGCAGGAATAGAAAGTCGAATGAATGCACTCAAACAGGCGCATTTTGCGGTATGAGATGGAGTTCTTTATTATAAAGAAAAGAGACTCTATGTTCCAGAAGGGACATGGAGGGAGAGGTTGTTAAGAGAGCATCACGATGTTCCTTTGGCGGACATGGTGGAAGGCATAAGACGTTGGCTTTGTTGAAGCAGGGATTCTATTGGCCAGGTATGATAGATGATGATGCCAAATATGTCAAGACATGCCCACATGTCAACAAGTAAAAAGCCGATCGCAAAAACGAGCTGGGAAGTTGCAGTGTATACCGATTCCAGAGCGGCCATTTCAAAGTGTTACTTTGGACTTTATCATGGGATTGCCAAAATCTTGTGGTTTTAATGCGCTCATGGTGGTAGTCGATCGGTTTTCAAAAGTTGCTCATTTCATTCAACTGTAGAGACAGTGAATGCAATTCAAGCAGCGAAATTGTTCTTCACGAAGTCATAAGAGTGCGCGGACTACCGGAAACCATGATCTCAGATCGAGATCCTCGGTTTACGGGGAAGTTTTGGGGAACATTGTTTAAGCAATTTGGTACAATGCTCAAGTTTGTACAGCCTACCATCCGCAAACTGATGGTCAAACGGAGAGGGTGAACCGACAAGTCGAGGACTATCTCAGATGCTATGTTCAAGGTGATCAACTTGATTGGGCTAAACACTTAGATATGGCTGAGATTGTTACAATAACTCGATGCACACTGCATCGGATGTAGCCCGATGGAAGTGTTAACTGGGAATAAGGTGGTATTCCTTGAGTATGGTGTTACCAAAAGACGATAGCAATTGAGTTCTCATTCGTAGCAGAGTTCACGGGACAATTGTATCGAACATGGGAAGCTGCTCGTCAAGCGATGCTGTAGCTCAAGAAAGGTATCGTCAGCAGTACGATAAGCATCGGCGGGATGTAGAGTATCAGGTTGGGGATATGGTATTGTTGAGTACCAAAACCTGAGGTTCCAACAACTCTTTCGAGGAAGTTTCTATCGCACTACATAGGTCCACAAGGTGGTGAAGCAAGTAGGGAAAGTGGCTTATGAGTTAGATCTTCCTCCAGAGTTGGAACATACAAATGTGTTTCATGTCAATTTACTCGAGCCATTCCACAAGGATGAGAAACATCCACAGAGATATGAAAACTTACGTTCGCTTCCTGAGCTGGTCAGCGATACGAAGGAGTTCGAAGTTGAGTCGATATTGGTACAAAGGATATTAACGCCGAGGGACGTGAAAACGTAAACGAGAATATCTTGTTAAGTGGAAGGGTTACCCGGCATGCGAGTCGACATGGGAACTATTAGATAATCTACAGAATGCGATGGAGATAGTGAAGAAGTTTGAGGCAAGGTCTCAAACTGTTAATGATTGATGAGAAATAAAGTGAACTTATTTCTTATTAACCTAGGGGCCGACAGACAACCTTAACTAGAGGCCTCCAATATAAATTCTAGTTAACTTAAAGAAATTAACTAACTTGTTGTCTGTGTCGGGTGACAGACTTTGCAGACATGCAAAAGGTCTCCAAGTGACTTTTTGTCGCAGGTGGTGCCTCCGGCAGCTGAGTTATCGCTCAGTGAACGACGGTTCTGAAGTACTTGGCTTCGCGTAATGCAAGGGGGGTAATAAAACTTGTGAACTTTTTGGCTGACTCCGCATAGAGTGATTAGTGTTAGTTTTCAGTTAATTTTTCTTAACCTAGTCTAGTCTTGGAGTTAGACGTCAACGAGGACGTTGACATTTCCAAAGGCGGGGAGTGTGTCATAGTTTTTACTATGACTCGACCCTTTACTTTGGGTTTGACTGTTGTTACCTACTGAGTTGTGTGGCAAACCCTAGTTGTAGTGAGAAATAGCCCCGCTTAGTGCACTTAGGTGTTTAGGGGTAGTCCGGCCGGCTGTCACTAGGTACCTCGAGAAACTCTGGGCGAAGGTAGTACTTACCCTCTAGAAAACTCTCCCCCAGTTTGACGTTAAAAGATAGGTTTTCCGTTAAATATAGCTTGTCAAAAAGGGTTAGGGACACCCCTAGGGTTGATCTAGCCCTAGGGTTGCCCTAACCCCACGCCCTAATATCCCCCCCTAGGGGTTAGGTTTAGGGTTAGTTAGGAACCATTTTCTCTAAGGGCTGGCATTTCTGTGCCAACCCACTTACTCATTTAGGTAAACAGGGGGGGGGGGTCGTCAATAAATAAGAGTATTAGTGAGGCTTCTTGGGTTCAAGAGAGAGCTCATTACCTCCTACCAGTGCAAGCTAAGCTTGTGTCGTCAAGGTGCAACCCTCCGTTGTCCACCCAAACTTCCACACGACAGGGGTACAACCCACCCTAGGGTTAGACTATCCTTATCGTTGGCAGGATCTTGCCTTTGAGATAGGGGCACGTCACTTCCAAGGAGTTAGTCAGATTCCTTGGTTCGAAAACCTGCCCGCGAGCTCAAAGACATTGCCCGAGTTCATGTTCCGCAAAACTAGTGGTTGAGGCCTTGCTCCAGCCGCCTCAACCACGCCAAGCTAGGAACGAACCTAAAGCTCAGCTAGTCTGTGTATCCTGATTCACAAGGTGAGTCTCGTTTGTGACTTAGTCAGCTAGGGGTTTGACTTCCTAAGGCTTGGGTTCCTAATACGGGTTACTTTACCAGGTTCCGTGGGGTTTCCAAGAGAGGGGATTCCAGGGTTGGCACATGGCAAGCCGCCTTTGTGGCACCAGGTAAAAACTCTGACACACCTCATAGTCTCTACATGTTTTCCTCACATATCCTACTTAATATATGTGACAAAGTCCTCCCCTATTTTTCTATTTTGTAAAGTGGATAGCACAAAATCTTATTTATAATAAAAATATACTTAGTAAGTTTTAATGTAATAACTCATCGACCCTAAACCCTATTTAGGGTGTGGTTTAGGGTAACCCTAGGGGTGTTTTTTAACCATATCCAACACATTGAACTCACTAATTGGGATGTTAAAACAAGGGGAATTTTCTAAATAGAAGTGCTAACTTCGCTTAGAATTTCTTACAAATACTTAATGACATTCGGCCGAACCATCATTAAATACCCAAATGCATTAGTGGACATGTTTCCTCAACACTTAGGGCTTGTTAACATATTTTAGTAAGTAACAATATTTAACATTCAAAGTAAAGAGTAATCATAGTGTAAACTATGACACAAGTCATTCCTATTGTTCTTCATTTGGTGTCAACTCTAATGAATGGTAAAACATCATTGGCTATTCAGTTATATATGAAGTGCTTAAAAAATACAATAAAGATGACAATTTTGAGTTGCCAACCCAAAGGATAGCACTAGCAAGTATTTGGGGATGGAGAGGAAAAAATATTGCCACAATTGGACACATCCAAGCACCACTCATTAGCAACTTCTTGCACGGGTTATCAAAGTAGATGTGTTGGGCATCTAAAGTGCACAAACCTTTTATGTCCTTTTTCTCAACTTACCATTTCAAAGGCTTATGTCAAGTCACGATTCAAGAGTTAAGGAGGCTTGACTCAAGAGCGGACAAGAACTAGGAACAAGACAAGAACATGAGGTAAAGAATAAGATAAGAATAAGACAATAATGATCGTAAAATGACTAGTGTTGATAGTAACTGAGTGTATAACAATTAGGTCGGAACTTTATGCTTACAACTCCAAGAGCTAATCTAGGCATGAGCTAAAAAATATACTCCAAGAGCTAATCTAGTCATAAGTTAAAATAATGTTCCTTTACTTGTAGGTATATCCTGTAAGTATATCCTATAGGCATATCCTGTAGGCATATCTTGTAGTCATATCCTGTATCCTGTCTTATTCATGTATCCTATCCTGTTTAGGTTGTGAAGCTCAGTGTAAAAGGTGAAGACAACAATCAATGGGTCAATTGAAGACATGTGAGCATGTGCCAACTCTTCTAAAGGATACAACATCACAACTTACTAAATCATACCAAGAGCACATCTCATCTATTGTGGCCATCATTAGCTCCCCACTAGCAGTTTTTTATCCTCTACACATACACATTCAGAGATTCAATCAACATAGTTGTTGCAAATAGTTTAAGGACCAACTAGAGGGTTATAGAATTATAAATGGTCTGTGAAACAATCATGGAAGACTAATGTAACCTACAACAAACTTATGGAGAACTTACTCACATAAGATAAACATTATATTATCATTGATTTCTCTAACTCTAGACTAGAACATAATTCATAAATGAATTAAAACACAAGAACAATGAAATAATCTTAAACAAGATTACAAGGGCCTTTTAGAATTGAAGAGAAAGTTGTTGACCTTCTTCATTCATGTTGTTCATGTCAAGTAAGAACCCTAGTAAAATGTCAAAAGAACTATGGAAAAATTATAATCACACAAAATACTTTGAGTACATAATAGCCGTATAAAAGTGGTGCAATTGAGAATTGTCTTGAAGTCAATAGTAAAGATTATGATCATAACATTTTAATAAAAAGATAAAAAGCTGACGCCCATGTCTATGTACTTCGTCTCAATTGCATGCATGGATTAAACATAAATGTCTCCAGAGGTGTGTTTTAAGTGACATTGAAGTTTATCTCTTGTTTGTTGGTTATGCAAAAAATATGAACCTTTAGTTATTAAATTTTAATCCAATTGATAAATAAGTACTCAATCTTAATCAATTCACTACACAGAACACGTCCAATAAATTCATTACATGAAACACGTCTTCTTGTTCTAGTAGACATGCATGGCAAACTTCACTTTTATTGGCAATCCATTAAAAGATATTTCTCATTAATTTAACCTTAGTCTGACTAATATAATCTGGTCGGCAAATATGCTAATATACATAAGCTTTTTATAGAATATCCTTGGTATATGTGTGGAATTTAGGGAATATACTTGAATTAAATCATGACGTTGCTTTTATTCTAATCGAATGCACTAAGCAACTAAGCTAAGAAAGATGCTCATTATGAAATAAGTAAAACATAATTATTGGCCAGGTAAAAACTGTGTTCATATTAGAATATATTCACAAAATATACACACGCAATATACATATTACACATATACAGTTTTAATAATGTGTTCTTCAAAGAAGAAAGCAGTAAAAGCACTTTCACATTCTTTGAAACGTAATAGCGTTCCATCTTGTCCGAAAAACAATATTATATATATATATATTGATATAATCATTTAGATATGCATGTAAATATGAGTACTATTATTAATATGTAAGATTTTCTACTACTGAATTATTTAGAATGTATAAAATATAATTAATGAAAAGTAATACAAACTGCAGAGAAATCAGTAAAGCATTGTTTTGAAAGCACATCGATATATCTTGTTTAAAACTTTCCGTATATGTTGCTAAATTCAAAATATTATAATTTCACAAGAGCAATCATAACTTGAGCAAGATAAATTTTGGACATAGTACGGGAAAATACTTTGTATTGTTATTTATTTTACAATCACTAAACAAATTTTTAGCACAATTTAATCCGTAAGTGAGGTAGAGGTAATTTTTAATTTTTAAATATATAATTAATGAATAGAAAGCCAATTTTATAATGCTGAATATTATAAATATAACTGTGGCTTTTTCTTGTCATTAAACTGTATTTTTTAAATCACATTTAAACTTTTTAACTTTATTTAAACCAATTTTAATGCATTATAAACCATATGATAATAGTCACATGTGTTTAGCAGTAACTGGTATAGAATTAGAGAAGAAGGGAATGGTTTAAGGCGAGGCATAATATTTACGTTAATACGCTGTTAAACTATTATGTATATATGTATTTAAATTTATCTAAAACAGACTGAGTTAATTAAAGATTTATTTAGTTATTAGTTCGATTCTTGTGAATTGCAATTATATTTGTTACAGTTTTAGGGTTGCCCTAGCAAGGGAAAGGAACAAGTATGGAGAAGGCTTATGGAGTTGGGAACGTTGATGGGATGCAGTTGTTACACCGGATCGAGGCCTTACCGTGCGGGCGTTTCTGGAATCACAAATGGCTTTTGACAAGGTGAAAGCGGCCGTGATTGATCGTAGTGTGGAAATCTGGAAGCAGAGGGCTACCACTATGTGGGAGAGCTGAAGGAGCTCACATATGACGAAGTGATTGGCTTGAAAGTGCCAGTTTTTTGCTGCTAAGAAGCTTCAGCCGCACCTCGAACTGCTAGGTATGTCTTCCTCCTCTCTGCCTTAACACTATCTCCTCTTTGTTTTTCCTGCAAAAGGTGCTTTCAAGGCCTTTCTGGTGTGGATAAACAAGTTTGGGATGAACTTCTAGCGCGTCTTTCGCCAGATGATATGTGCACGGCTCTTGACACCGGTTTTCTAGAGAGGATTCTGTTCCAGCCGCTGGCTTGCAAGGTTCCAGTGTTCGACCCGTCATTGGTGGCAGATTATCCACTGCTTTTTGAGGAAATCACGGATGGGCGGTTGGCTCCGGAAGCTTATCGGGTGCTCGGCCACTTCTGCATGAGGGAAACACTTAAAGGGCTCGGTGAAGTCATGGTCAGCGGTTTCTACACACCCGTTGTGGAAGGGCTGGCTCATGTTTGCAGAGGTACGGTCCCTAGAGTTGAGGTGAAGGGGACAATCAGGTGACCCGTCTCTTTTCGTTCGGCATGAGACGGGACCTCACTCTTTGTTGTGATTCGATTCCAGTTTTGAATTGGTGAGTACAAGACACTCATATCCAGGATGCTAGGATGGATATGCATCTCAAGCACAGGGGTTCATTAGCGGGTGTCTTTGGTGATCTAGAGTACATATTTGGGTACGCAGCAACGGCAATACTGTTCAGCTCGTAATTCTTCCTCTCGATCCAAGAAAGAGCCTCATCCTAATTGAGCCGGCTCTGCGCATGGACATTAAGCAACAGCGACAAACGTTCGTCATTGCTATGATCAACATATTTCGCTGGGTACGAACCATTAATGAGGGGGCACTCTTTGTGACGCGGGACTTCCTCTCCTACAGGATCACTACCGAGAAAGCCCGTGGACTACATTAGATCCTGATAACGCAAGTATGGTGAAAATCAACATTGGCTTGAATCACGTGCGCAAGGAGTTCAGGATACCTCGTTGGGCTTTAGACAATTTCATAAAGATATATTCTCATATGCACGACGGCTCTTTGACGGGTGCGGTCGTGTGGATGTCATCGTTACGGGAAGCCATGTTTTGAGCAGGTTTTGAAGAAGCCGAGAAGAAACATAGGGAGAGGTGGGAACTGGGTGAACATTGAGCTCCATATTTGTCCTGTGGGGTGTAAGGTCATGTACGATATGAAGAAGCCGGAGGTGTTTGTTATGGTGCGGAGCATTCTTGGATGCCTTAAACTCCTGCACAGTTTTGGTTTCTGCCACTACGATGTCAGCTTGCCAACGTGATCCAGTACAGGGCCAGTTTCTTCTACACGATTTTGAGTTGCGGGGAGGATTGGCAGTCCACTTCCCCCCGGCTTCTGCTCGTATCGGTGGAAACCAGGTTGTGACAAAACGTATTCGGTGCTCAATGATCTGTACATGGTAGGTAAAGAGCTGATTGCAGTCTGCTTCCATTCGTCTGAGCTTTTGAAAGGATTCGGGGAGAGGCTGGTGTCAGGTGACATTTCAAGTGCAGCAGGCATTGGAGACACTAGAGCAACTAATGGTCGAAGAGCAAATTTAAAATTTAAAATTTAAAACTTGAATTAAGATTTACAATTAAATCTACACACACACAACACATACATATACATATGGAGTTTATGAATAGTAATAAGCTGGATGGATAACCATGCACATTTATAGATATGCTAAATCACGTGCATGTTATAAAGATACAAGTAGAATATTCCATCATAATTTTCACTTATAGAAAGTATTCATTGTTTAGATTTGTTAATTTAATTAATATTTAATATCACCACATGGTTTACAGGTGTTACAAGATTAAGATGATTAAGCTTGGGAAGGTTAATCAGTTCAGCATCTTTGCAGCGCCTATGTTATATATCACACACTATATATGTGTGGGTCTCTCGTATATGCATATAATTGTATGACTATATATTTATGTGTATGTACAATGTGATTATAGTATGAATATTATAATATAATCAGATTAAAAGAAGTAAAAAGGAAAAGCACGTTATTCCTTTTTTCCATGCACAATAGAATATAAATGCATATATGTACCATATGTTTTATACTTTGTCTGCTTGCTTGTAAGGCCTCAAGAGTCACGCACACACTTTTCTCTCTCTCTCTCTCTCTCTCTATATATATATATATATATATATATATTAGTGGGTGATATATATTATGATACATCTTTTATGAATTGAAATATAAAAAGCTGCTGATTATAAGTAAAGACAATTTTTGTAGATATCTTCGACTAATTATATTATCAGATTATACACACAGAATATACACGCTCACACACACACATGCAATATATACTTTACAAGTGTGTTTGTGTCTATGTATATAGCCACAGTTCTTCTCAATTTGCAGTATGCTGTTTTATTATGTTAATGTATATTGTATTATTAAGTTGAAGCGTTCATACCTCAGTTGGTTAGAACATCCGTTTAATAAGCGGGAGGTTTTGAGTTCGAATTTCAATGAAAGTATTTAATACCTTTCTGATAAAAATATTTGTGTGCATTGATAATATTGATATATCAAATTCGAAACTTTAGCTTTTAATTTTAATTTTAAATAATATTTAAGATCTTCAATATCTTTTTAAATATTTAATGTGGGTTTAAAATGCTCAACTCGAATCAAAACAATTTCAGATTAGATCCAATTGTATTTTACATTATATATAAAATTAAATCTTTTTTACCAATGGAGATTTATGCTTATGTTTGTGTTAATGTATTTAAATATAAATTGTTTGGATATAAGTTATTATTTAAGAAAATAATTTTCTTGTTTAAAATTATTAATAAATATTAATTACAACAGTACTTCAACATCTATCCTTATATATAAATATTTTTTGAATATTCCTTTGGATTATTCTGATGTAAACTTTGTAATACACAGTGAATAGACCACGAATACCCCCCTATACTAGATGTATGCAAATATAGACACACACGTATTCACTTCGTAAACATATTAAATATGCATTGAAGTACTTTCTCTAGGTTTACTACATTTTTGACATGTTTAATTAACTTATGCAACTATGTAAACATATATACCCTTATTGATGAGACACAAATATTTTATTATGTGAGATTTTTGTATATGTGATATAGTTTTGTACACTAAGTTTGTTCTCTCAATGTACATTCCTCATTATGTATATATCTACATATCATTCACATTATAATCAATGCATGTGTATGTGTATTATATTTATGTATCTATCTTAAATTTTTAAGTGATTGACGCTTATGCAAACACATAAATTACATTTATATATATTTATATTGCGTTAAGTGAAAGCACTCATAAACTATCATTTTCTTATTTATTTATATATATATATATGTGTGTGTGTTGTGTCCCAAACAACTCAAATGTTTAAATATGTAACACAAAGATAAACATAAATCTCGATTGGTAAAAGAATATATATGAAAAATACGTAAATTTAATTTTTTATATTTATATAATGTAAAACAGTATAACTATGGATCTTATATAAAAGTTGAAGTTCCAAATTTGAAGCTCACTCACACTCATATTTTATAGAAATTATATAATTCTAAATAAGGAGTACTTAACATCTATGTTTTGAATGTTAATTCATTTTAATGTTTAAAATTATTATTTTTATTTCATAAATAGTAAATTACAGCATTAACATTCCACCTAGACCCTGAATGGGGGACCACTATAGCACAAAGCTGCTTGGTTCTTATTCACAGCAGCACCAATAAGAATATACTCACCTGGTACCAAGACAATCTATGTACAAATAGATGCTCAGTAATGACACCAGCAAACTCAACAAAGCATCCTCTCACGGTAGCAGATCCGGCACTAGGAATACCTGGACATATATTTTAGATTTACATAATAATATTAATATGTATACATAATGAATTTCATATTTAATCATATTTATTATGTATGAATACATAGTACATAACAGTGTATAATTACTGTATAATCATACTAATTACACACCGTGGTTACCGGAGAGTGTGACAGTTTGTCTGGTGTTGGGAGATATAAGAAATGCCTCAAAGGATATTCTTTCCACGGACAGGGATATTCCGTTAGCTAAAACTTCGAAAGTGCACGGATTAGCAACAGCCACGATTACTTCTTACCGTTTCATCGACGATCCAAGTCGTCCCCTTCGACGATGAATTGAGCGGAGTGTATATGACAGGCCCCTAGAACTCGATTGTTCTGTCCACCACTCCTGGTTAAAGCATGCATACACTTAAACACACATACAGGTGTATTAATTACATTTACATACTAGCAAAGATATATATATGGTGGTATCATATACTTACATATATAATCTGCAAGGAATTTATAGTGTGAATAATATGTATGTGGGTACATGCATATAGACAAAAACCCAGAATGCATAACATACTATGTTTATGTAATGCGTTGTTGTATGCCCCAATACGTGTATATGTATATAAATGTATATGTATGTACAGATGAAGATATGTGTGTCGCGTGTGCACGCCTTTTTTTTTAGTAGTGTATTACAGACGTTGTTTCCACATCTACACATGCACGTAAGCATAACAGTGCATATAAATCAGTTTACACGTCATACACATAGATGTACATCCCCCCCCCCCCCCCCTCTCTCTCTATATATATATATATGACACACACACACCTTCTTCCCGGGGACTTTGTGTATAATTTCTGCATGACATGGCCATTGAGGGAGCGAGAGCAATCTATATATATGAGAATGTCAGATACTCCTTAAAATATATATCACAAATATATCAATATACATATGTATACACACATATACTCTCTCTACCTGATAAACGGAAGTGCTGGTTCCGAGGAGCGTGTACCGCGTGCAGAAGAAGCGTTCAGTGCAGACAGTAAACTAGCTTGCGGAATTAGGGATTAATAAACGGATAATGATTCCTTAAAAGCTTTGCTGCTAATCTCCACGCTACCAAAGCATCACCTGTATGTACACACACATACATAACATATAAATATAAGCAATATATAATATGGCTTAGATGTAAATGCACCGTGAAATTCAAAAAATAAGCCTGTATGTGTTTGCTACAGAGCCATCGTTTAACACACACGAGCGTGTGCTTTACCTGCTTGAACAGAAGCAGCTAATATATCACCAAGTATATTAATTTGCAGTGCGTTCCAAGATGAAACCTCCATAGCTGTATCAGCTTTCTATTAACACCATTTTAATCTTTATATAACTTAATTAACACCATTACATAAGAAAATTTAATGGTTTGTAACAAAACTTATCTTAAATAATTATTAAAACTATAGGTACCTTCATTGGCTTGTTACCGTTAACACCATAAGATTTTGCTGCTAATAAGAGGATTTGCAAAGCAGCATTAGCAGATTTAACATCATCTTGCACCTGATGATAATAATTAATATTATTAAATTAGAGAGAGAGAGTACCTGGTAATATTGAGCAACTTGACGTGTGAAAAATGCACACTTAGAAAAATCAGCGTGCGCGGGTGCGTGTTGTGTGTGTGCAGTCAATAGTTTATGAACAAGTGATGTACAAATGTAACATGTTATCTATATATGTAAATTACCTCTTCTCAGCTTAGAGAGACGTGTGAATCCATTGGTGTTGTAAGTATAGCCCCCATTTGCTTCGCAAGCAAAACACGGCTCTTAAAAGCCTATACATAAACCATTCGTTCTATATATGAATATGCACACATATATATACACTTTAGCTTCAATGTATAAATGAATATGTGTATATATGAGTGTGTGTACTTCTAGAATATACCATGAGAAGTGAGGCTGTAAACTCGCACATAATTGTTTGCATGTGGTGTTTTAACATCTGCTTGTCAACAGGTGGGAATAATACCATGTTTTGCCTCTTCTTATCCTCCTTCTGTTCCTCCATCTTCAATAACGTACAAAAAAAATATGAAAGACTATATTGTACACTTTTCTATTATGCGTGTGCAAGTGCGTAAACCTGGGACACTTGCAGAATGGGCCCTCTGTTAGGACATGTATAAGAAATTAAAGGGAAATTAATATTTCCCTTAATTTCAATGGTTTCCCAAGGGTTTCTTGATTACAATTTTTTTAAATTTTTTAATTAACATGCATTAAAACCCATTCACATATGCATTTGAATAAGAAAACATATTAATTTAAAAATGAAAGTTGTTGTTCAACGAAGATCTCAAAGGACAATGTGTGTTGGAGTTGTTGAAGAAGAAGCTTGCTCAATGTTCTTTTGCCCCATTTTTTTAATGAATAAACCTGATGGATCTAAGTAGTTCACAGTGGATTATCATCCCGTAAATGCTGTCATGGAATTTGATTATTATCCCTTATCGAACACATAGAATCTATTAAATCAATTAAGTAAGAGTTATTGGTTTATTAAACTAGATTTTGCTTTAGGTTATTAGCAGATTGCTATGGCTTTATAAAATATTTCTAAAACAACATTTCAAATTCCTTTTGATTTGTATGAGTTTCTTATTATGCTTTTTAGCTTAGTTTTTGCTCCTACCACATTTCAGTGCATGAAGGATGAAGTTTTTGATGATGAGTTCTTATAGCCAGCTGTAAAGTACTTGAATGACATCTTAGTTCACACCAAGGGATCTTAGGAAGATTGTCTCAAGGAAGTAGCTTGTATGTTTGACCAATTATGAAAATTTAAGCTTAAGTTGAAGAAGCCCAAGTGTGTTTTTGACACAGTTGAAACAACGTATTTAGGGTATGTGATTTCTCGTAAGGGGTTGCGTGTGGATCCATCCAAGGTGGAGATTGTAGGACATTTTCCCATCCAATAGATATATGGTCTTTATGGTGATTTCTTGGTAAGGTTACATATTTAGAATGTTTTATACTTCATTTGGCTGATTTCAATGCTCTTTTACGAGCTTTGCTGCCTGAGGATGTTCCTTTTTTGTGAACTAACAAATGTGAAATTGTTTTTTGTAAGTTAAGGAAGTATCTAACGTCCCTTTCAATGCTTAATTATCTGGATTTTTCTAGTTACGAACCAATGCTTTTGCAGTAGGTATTGGTGGAGTCCTAATGCAAATTGACATATGTGATGAGTTCATTTGACATCCCATCATCTATGTGAGTAGGGTATTGAAGGCATAGATATGAACACGGTCGGGATCCCGGCCATGTTCACCGTGTTTCATGAAGACGGCCATGGGTCATGTTCCCACGGCCGTGTTCATGAACAGTATATACTGTTACGAACATGGGCTGTGATCCCAACTGTGGTTGCTAGGATCACGGCTTGTGTTCATAACACCAACTGTTTTAACAAATGGGGAAAATGCGAACAAAGGAGTAGTAGCAATTTTGAAATAGAGGTACCTGAAGATTCAATGGGCAACATGTTTTGCCCATTGCTTGAACAATGCCTTGAAAGACTTTGGTGAACTTCCATGGATGGTAACGCTTCTAGAGCGAGGAAAGGCTTTGGTGAGCTTCGTTAGGAACTCTCATATGGTGGCACTACTAGCGGAGTTTACTCACAAGCGAATGTTGCGCTATTGTGATACGAGGTTTGGCTACAACTTCATTATGATGGAGAGGTTGGTAGAGCTCCTGGAAGCAATGCAATAGATGTTTGTATGCCTTGCGTACAGAGCAAGGTCTGAGTCGAAGACGAGAGTAGGCAGAGACAGTTATGAAACTATTTTTGATGACCATTTTTGGGAACAGGTTAAGGACATGTTAGAGGTGTCCAAGGATGTTATTCTATGGATAGTGATATACCTGTGATTGAAAAAATATATGAGTGTATGAATAGGTTGGATGCAAGTTTAGAGGAAGGACAATCGGATTATGGCAAGTACATGGAACTTTATCAGATCATGTCTAACCGGTGGCATGAGTATCACTCGCTCATGCACTCGGTGGCATATATGCTGGACCTCGAGTTTCAAGAGCATGAAAAGCATGCCAATAGAGAAGTCATGAAGGATTGGAATGCTTATTTGTTGGCCATGTTTACATCCAGTGAGAGGGACATGATATGGGATGAGCTTTTAACTTACAAGAGGATAGGAGGCATTTTCAAATCGATTGATGCTAAGGCTGATCGCACTAAGAAGGGAGCTGTACATTGGTGGGAGCACTATGGTTAAGAAATTCCAGCTCTTCAGAAGTTGGCCATTTGAGTTCTAAGTCAGGCATACTCATCATTCTCGGTGGAGAGATTGTTCAACACTTTTGAGCATGTGTCTTCAAAGAAGAGGAACAGACTTACTGTGGAGATCTGGTTTTCATGGCTTGCAATAACAGGTTGTTAACCTACAAAAATGACCGTGACTACGACAAGTTTGTGAGCTACAAAGTACTAGAGACAGTTCCTCATCCGAAAGACGAGCTTGAGTCAGGAGAGGAAGAGGAAGATGGAGACAATGTTGAAGATTGTAAGGTTGAAGATAACGATGATTTGTAGGATGTTTGAGTAGTTTATTATAATAAAAAGTAGCATATTCCTAGAATTAAAATTAGAATATTCTTAGAATATTTACTAAAATATTTGTGAGCCATTGTGAGCTGTGATTGTTCTGTGGTTGGATTCCTGAATCTAAGGGTTCATGTTCGTGTTTCGTGTTCATGTTTGTAACTATGATTGTAGGTGTCAAGCCATGATCCAGGAACAAGGAAGTGAGCAGGATTCCGAGAACAAGGAAGCTTGACTCAAAAGCAGGATAAGGAGCAGGATAGGAACTAAAACCAGGAACAAGACAAGAGCAGGAGGCAAGGAGCAAGACAAGACAAGATTAATCGTAGAAAGACTGGTGTTGATAGTAACTAATTGTACAACAATTAAGTCGAAGCTTTTATGTTCACAACTCCAAACTAATCTAGTCATGAGTCTAATCTGGTCATGAGCTAAAAATAATGACTCTTATCCTCTAGGCATATCCTGTAGTATATCCTATAGGCATATCCTACAAGCATATCCTATAGGTATATCCTGTAACCCGTATTCTGTATCCTACATCCTGTATCGGGTTATGACAGCACCTCCTCCCTAAGGACGAGTTCCACAAGTCTTGGGACCTAGTTTAGCAGGATAACGCTGATGAAAAACAACAACTTTAGAAGAAGCATGGAGTAAGTTGGATGCAGGTTCCAAGTGCGATCGGTAGGCAAATAACCTTTCTAATCCACCAAGTATTGAAGTTGGCGACGATGAAGACGAGAATCAAGGATGGCTGCAACTTTGTACTCAGGTTCATCGTTAATACAGGAGGGGGAGGAGGAGAAGCACGACCAAGAAAAGAAGAAGGATGATACGGCTCCAACGAAGAGGTGTGAAACACAGGATGAAGTTTCACCGTAGATGGTAACTCAAGTCGGAAAGCTACAGGATTGACCTCAGCCGCAATCCTATAAAAAATGAAAATCCAACTTAGAAGAAGGCATGTTGGTGCGAATATGCCGACGAAGAAGCCACACGAGATCACCAATCTTGTATGCAGGTGCCGGTTGACGATGAGCATCAGCATGATGCTTGTACCGTTCCTGTGCCTGCTGAAGATGAACCTGGAGATTCTTATATACCTGACGAAGATGCTGGAGACGATTCTGTACTGCAAGAGCGGAAGAAAGAGAAGCAGGAGGAGCAAAGTTAAAACGTGGATGGTAGAGCAAAGAAAGGTGTCTAGCCTGTAGATGCGTGAATGGAGTTGTTGTAGGCAAACTCCGCCATTGGAAAAAGGTCCAACTAGTTGTCATGTTGGTAACTGATGAAGTAGCGAAGATATTGCTTCAAGGTCAGAATCGTGCATTTTGACTGCCCATCAGTTTGGATGGTATCCTGAAGAAATGTCTGCTTTAACCTGTAGACTCCGAACATGAATTGTGGTCCTCGATCAAAATAATGCTCTTAGGAAGACCATGGTGTCAGAATACTTCGTGGATCACCAACTCAGTGATTGTTTGGCCTGTAACAGTCTTGTGACATGATAGAAAATGAGCATGTTTGGTGAAACGGTCAACCACCACAAGAACTGCATCAAATTCACGAGAAGGAGGAAGATCTGTGAGGAAATCCATAGAAATGGATCTCCAAGGAGCAGAAAGAACAGAGAAGAGAAGATAGAGGGTGTGTGACGAGGCATCTTTGACCTATTTGTCACAATTCCGTACAAACTTGTCCGCAAAACCTTGCAACCCAGGCCACCAATAGTTGCGAGTCACTAACTCAACTGTCTTGGCCACACCAAAATGTCTTGTAGCCGGGGTATCATGACAATCCTGTACCACACGAGTCCTACAAACACCAACAGGAATGTACATGAGACCTTCTCAGTACAGGAGTCCGTCCTGTATGGCAAACAACTTGTAGTCTGTACGGGAACTGGAGAAGAGGAACTTGCGATGTCAGGACTAATGTGTGAAAACACATTCCTTGCCAAGTTGTCTGTAGCCAACAGCAAATAGATGTCCTATAAGAGTGTGTAATCTGCTGAAGCTTGATGAACTTGTAGTGCTGCAAGCCGAAGTCGATCAGGACCAACAACACTTTTTTGACAATCATATGCAGGATCGCCCGGGGTCGGTGCAAGGTAAGAGCGCCTAGACAATGCATCCGCCTTGCCATTTTGAAAACCAGGCTTGTAGATGATGACGAAATCAAACGTGATAAGAACTCCGCCCACCTAGCCTGTCGTCGACTGAGAACTCGAGCCGTTTGAAAATACTTTTCTTGTGATCCGTAAGAACTTGTACATGATGCGTAGCACCTTCCAAGAAATGCCGCCTCAAACAAATCCACAATGGCCTTGAGCTCTTTGTCATGAATCTTGTAATTGATCTTCGCCGAAAGAAACTTACGAGAGTGAAAAGTTATATGATGAAGCAACTTGTCTTCTCCAACTTGTGATAGAACAGATCTTATTACAAAATCCGAGGCATCTGCTTCAATGAAGAAGGGACGAGAAGGATCAGGATGTGCTAAAATTGGAGCTGTCGTGAAGGCTCCTTGAGTTGTGAATACATGTTCCACCTTGTCGGACCAAGAGAACACTCCTGTGCTCTTGGTGAGTTCCATGAGTGGAAGTACACGCTTGGAAGTTATGTATGAAACGCCTGTAGAAGTTTGCAAAGCCAAGGAACATTGTACGTCTCGTACAGACTTGAGCCTCTCCACTCCGCAATAGTCTTCACCTTGTGCATGTCCATGGAAACACCAGCAGGAGAAACGATGTAGCCCAAGAACTCCACAATATCCCTGCACTTCTCCAACTTCACATACAGGCCATGCTCGCGAAGCCTTTAGAACTAGTCGTACATGCTTGTCATCCGCCTGTCCTTGGAGAAAATCAAAATGTATCAAGGTAGATTACCACAAACTGGTCTAAGAAGTCACGAAAGATGTCGTTCATCATGTGTTAGAACACGGCTGGGGCATTGGTAAGTCCGAAAGGCATCACCGTGTACTCGAAGTGTCCATACCTTGTACGAAAGGCAGTCTTCCCTCATCGCCTAGACGAATCCGTACAAGATTGTAAGCCCCTCATAAGTCGATCTTTGTGAACACCTTTGCTCCTTGTAGCCGATCGAGAAGTTCGGAATCAATGGCAACAGGTACCGATTCTGAATGGTGACTTGATTCAAATCTCTATAGTCCACAACTAAACGTAAACTCTCATCTTTCTTCTTGACAAAGAAGATAAGTGCTCCTGCAGGGGACTTTGAGTGACGAATGAAGCCGGATGCTAAGTTTTCCTTGATGTACTAACGAAGAACCTATAATTTCTGTAGGTGACAGTGCATAAATCGGTCCGAACAGTGGAGTCTTTCCTTCCACAAGATCAATAGGACAGTCGTAGGATCTGTGAATAGGAAGAACTGCAACCTTGTGCTTGTCAAAAACATCCTGAAAGAAGTGATACTTGGATGGCAGGGAGAAGGAAGAGAAGAAGAAGGAAGAGAAGAAGAAGGAAGAGAAGAAGAAGGAACAGGAGACGGAGATTGAAAAACATGGGAGTCAGATACAAAAAGGTAAAAGACGACGTAGGAGTTACTTGGAAGGCAAAAAGATGAAAAGGAGCAGGATCAGTGGCAAGTTCATGTATAGTAGTGGTAAGAACTCGGAGAGGAGAAGGAGGGAGCTGTGATTGAAAAAGAGGAAGGATCTTAGGGGGTGGAATAGAAGAAGAGTAATGAAAGAGGCAGGATTGGGAGAAACATGTGTGGATGTTAACAAGTGTACAAAATTGGAAGAATCCTGTACAGAAGTCCGTGGATGCACAGGAGTGAGGGAGCCTGTGAGTGTGCTGACGAACTAATAGGAAGTGGATCTTGTTGAGGAGGAACCTTTGACACTGATACAAAACAGGCACGGTCAATCCTGTAGCTTGTACTGCCTCAGACACTAAGGATGTATCTTGCACACATGAAGGTACAGGATTGATCCTGTTTGCCGGAGAGGAAAACATGAGCATCCTAGACCTCCAGTCGATCTGAGGATTTGCAACAACAAACCACCATGGCATGCCCAAAATGATGAGAGTCGACCGAGTCTTGATCAAGTTGAAAGAAATCGAACAGTTGAATGCTGACTGCAAGAGAGAGGTTTGGTAGCATGGGTAACTGCACCAGAAGCAATCAGACGATCATCGGCCACCTCTACAGGAACTGCATGCTTCAACTTCACCACCGGAATGCCATGTTGAGTTGCAAAAGTGTCATCTATGAAGCATGCATTTGCACCAGTGTCTAACAGGGCAAACTCCTTGAGCTCTCGATTATTAAGATGAATGTGTACAGGAAACTTGAGTGATGGAATGATATGAGCAGCACCAATGGAGCCTACACCTACGTCCAACTTCATGGCTCCTAGACGAAGTGAACATTGAAGTTTTCCGACTGAACTTCAGCTTCAACTTCACGTGTCTTGAACTTCCTAGCTTTAATAGGACATTCCGCCGCCTTGTCCTGCTTCACCATAATACAAACATAGATTCTCACTGCGGCGATGTTGCTTCTTAGCAGCGGAAAGAGAGCCACGCTTAGATTTCTCATCCATAGGAACTACTCCAGAAGGTGTTGCAGGAACATGTACCACAGTTGCAAGATTGGTTTGCAGGAACTGCTGACGGGATCTTTTTAATGACGCTCAAACAAACGGTTGTCACAGCGAATGGCCTGTTGCATGATTCCCACTAATGTTTGGGCATCCGGTAACGTAAGGAGAAGGTCCTTCAATCATCCCTCAACCCAAAATGGAAATGTTCGATTAATGCAATCTCGTCCCATGGAATGTTTGTGCAAAGTTGCTGAAATTCGGATGCATAAACAAACGTTGGTTGGGATCCTTGTGTGAGCTTCATAACTTCGTGCGCGGAACGGTACTTGTCGGGATCTCCAAAGTAGGCTTCAAAGGTAGCCACAAATCTTCAAAGTCCTCCATTAATGGGTTGTCATGCTCCAGCAAAGGGGCAACCTAAGCCCGTGGAGATCCATAATAAGGATACCAAAAGGGCCAACCTTTTGTGCATCAGTCGAGTAGCGGCGTGGTTGCATGTGGATCAAAAGCCTGATCTGATTCAGGAACCCTTGGAAATCGACATGATGCCATTGAACTTTTCCAGCATGCTGATCTTCGGCTTCGAAGAAGTGTTCGATGGAGAGGAAACCATGGATGCTTGAGAGAGAGCCTGCATAGTAGCCTTGGAGGATGCATCAGCAGCTGCATGCGCCGCGTTGGTGGAACCTTGCAGATTTGTGACCACTTGGCGCAGCTCATGAAGTAATATTTGGTGCTCGCGTTGAAATTGCTCAAAATCGGCCATGATATATGAAAGAAAAAAGGAGGAAAAACAAAGGAGAAGAACTAAGGAAAGAAAAAAAAAAGTAATTAAAAATTGGAGAGCTGTGAAAAGAGTTACTATCAAACTGTCAAGCCATGATCCAGGAACAAGGAAGGCAGTGAGCAGGATTTCGAAAACAAAGAAGCTTGACTCAAAAGCAGGATAGGAGCAGGACAGGGGCAGGACAGGAATTGAAGCAGGACAGGAACCAACCAAGAACAAGACAAGAGCAGGAGGCAAGGAGCAAGACAAAACAAGATTGATCATAGAAAGACTGTGTTGATAGTAACTAATTATACAACAATTAGGTCAGAGCTTTTATACTCACAACTCCAAGCTAATCTGGTCATGAGCTAAAATAGTGACCCTTATCCTCTAGGCATATCCTGTAGTTATCCTATAGGCATATCCTGTAGGTATATCCTGTAGGAATATCCTGCAGGCATATCCTATAGGCATATCCTGTAGGAATATCTTATAAGCAATCCTGTAGGTATATCCTATAGGCATATCCTGTAACCCGTATCTTATATCCTACATCCTGTATCGGGTCGTGATAGCAAGGTCTTGAACACTGCCTTGGATCTTGAGTGTCTAATTATATTGTGGGCTTTTGAGCATCTTCATGTGTATCTCCATGGATCTCGTACACTATCATGCAACTATTTCTTCATTGATGAAGAACAAGAAGTTGCTGGGACAGTTTGTCATATGAACACTATGACTTCAGGTGTATGACTTTGAGGTTAAACATCATCCTAAGGATAATATGGTGGATGTTGATGCTCCTTCTTGGGCTCCTTATGTAGTCATAGCCAATAAGTTAGATTTCACAATTCCTTCTTTCACAAAGGTTTCAAGGGTCGATGCTTGGATTCAACCTATTCACTTGACATTGGCCAATCCTTCTTAACCATCAAACTCTCATTTATCTTTATTTGTGGCACAATTTCATATGTGTGGTGGTGTGGTTTATTTTGTTAGCACATATGTTACAACTTCACCATGCTTGGCAATTCCAACGGATTTTGTTCATAGGTATTTGCAATATCATGATTCACCACTCTCTTATGGATATCTTAGTTATCAATGAACTTTGGATAGTTTACAATATCTTTTTACTAACTGAATATGTGACGAGATGTGATCTAATACATTCAAAGTTGTTCATTGTGTCAGACTCAGAACTCTTCACATCCTACTTGTGCTTTGGAATCGATATAGATGGAGCAGTCATTCGAACTTGTGTGGCATAGAATTTAATTGATTTTTTTCCACCTTGACTATAGGCAACTAATATGTCGTCGTTTTAACATTTTGTCTAACACATTGGGTGAAAGTTAGAGCTTTACCATATGCCACAACTCATAATGTTCTTGATTTCTTATTCACTTCATGTTATTTTATGCCATTCATGTCTAGAATGGATTTTATCAGATAATCTACCTGTTATTATTGCGAAGTTTTGAATATTCTTAATTCATAAATGAGAATCCAACAATCTTTCACATCTTCTTTTCATCCATAAACAGTGGGTTGGTGAAGTGTTTGAATTAGATTTTTAAAGGTATGATTTATAAGTATGTTAATCCCACTCAGAATAATTGTGATTGGTATTTACAATACTTAGAGTTCGCACACAACCAGCATTAAGAGTCCCATTGTTCAAAGCTTTTTTGGGCGAGACCTGCAAATGCCTTTAGAAGTTGGTTTAACTTATCACCAACCTAAGTAGTAGACACTCGATATTGGGCGACTTACTTGGGTCGAGCTCTTCCATTATTATATGTTGCTTTAGTGGAACATTTGATTAGGCACAAATTTAACAACAACAGGGTTATAATTCTCGTCATCGACCACCTTCTCAATTTGTTATCAGTGACCTTGTTCTTGTGCATTTTCCAGAACTTTGACTAAAAAGACCCACTCTAAATTTTTTACGGAAATGGCTTGGTTCTTATAAAGTTCTTCATCAAGTCGAACCTTAACTATACCATGTATAAGATGTCGAATCTCGTGAACCCCCTTTGATTGCCCATGTTATACAATTGAAGAAGTTTTCTCGTGGCAAAGGGGGATAGTGTAAAGTAACTAAGGTGTATATAAAAGATAATCTTGATATATTCTAGAAGTTACTAAGGATATTTATGGTGTGATTAATCTTATAACCAAGACAAACTATTTTTGGTTTATAAGTGTGGCTAATCCTATAACCAAGATAAGCTATTATTGGTTTTTATAAAAATAATCCAAATACAATGAGGAATATACTTTTCTTTTGTATATATAAACCTAAGCTTGAATAAAAAGAGATATTAGCTAGGGGTCTCACAACAACTATTCAAGCCTATATACATTATTATATTATTATTATTATACTTATAAAACATTATTATATAATATCTATTCACACAATTTATACTTAATAATCTTAATAATATCTAATATACTCATACTGCAAACTTTTTTTTTTTAAAATACTAAAACAAGATGCCTATAATTTATATGATTAATAAACATTAAACATGTCAAAAGTGTTATCTATTGTTTATTTAAATGAAACTTCAATGCTCATAAATTTTATGCATTATTGATAGAAATGTATGAGATCAAAGGTGAAGCATTTGTTATATACAATAATTACATATAACTTAAATAATATAGTTTCTTACTAACATAATTATTAAAGAAAAGACGGTTAAGCAATTGGGTTTACATATCAATCGTCAAAGAAACTTAACCATATAACACACACACAAATAACATGGTATAATTATACTCTATAGATCAATCATCAAAGAGACTTAACCGTATAACACACACACAAATAAATATATACTCTATATATATATATATCTATTATAATTACTAAAGGCTTAACAATAGTAATAACCATGCAGAATAAGCTTAACTATGGTAAACGACTCTTTGAATGTACAAATAATGTCAAGTTTACGTACTCATGTTAACTAATCTTTGATTTAATATTAAGTGTTAAAATTCTTATTTATAATATAAGAAAGTAGTTTGGACTAAAACATTACACTGTTATTGAGACTTTATTAAATAATGAAATTAAGTTCTTAAAGTCTATTAATAATTTGAATTTCTAGAAGAGCATAAACACACCACACATATAGAGAGAGATTGTGCATGTATAACGTGTGCATATGTATATCTTTACACACATAGACACACATATTTACATATGTGCACTCTTTGCAATTAAGTGCAACACACCTTAAACTTATAATTAAGTTATAATTAACTAGTCACATGCATGGGCTTAATTATTTAATAATAATTTATTAATTAATGGACTTTTACAATTATGGACCATTAACCCAGTTGTTATACTTAATCTGGTGAGTTTCTTTAAAGTTCTTAAGTTTACTCAATTATTCTTAACTTAGTTATTATCCTTAATTTATTGAATTTATTCTTAAGTTGGACCCTTAATCCAATGGTTATCTAACTTAGGTTTATCTTTAAGTATATCATGTAAGCATATCCTATATCCGGTATCCTGTATTATGCATTTTATATCCTGTATCAGGTCATGACAAGAGTCCCCTAGAATGACTATCCACAAACCTTAGAGGATAACCCGAGTAGACTGCCCTAGTAAACCTAGATAGGCTCATGCCTTAACCACATGTCTCACACATAAAAGTTAAAACATCATCACTTACCCTTTAAGAGAGATCACCTTCATCCGGAAGTACAACCCCTTTAGGGTGATAAGGACCTTGACTCACGATTAATTCTTAAAGGTGGTTAAGTCATACCCTAGACTTAAGGCTAGTACTTAATGAAGACACGAGTGTGCGCCATAGGTGGACACAAGTGTTATATTAAGTAAACTCCCTAAGACTAAATTTGGACAACCCCAAGTTCGTGACCATGTGAGTGCCTCACGAAAAGGGCTTTTCTAGTGAGCTTAGGTTGTTCAACCCTTAAACATGTTCACACGCCTAAAAAGAACATCCATAACCAAGTGTGTCAACTAGCACACCAGTTATGACCCCAATCTGAATATACCCTAATGCGAGCACAAGCTTGCCTGCTTGGCTGTAGTATCCAACCGCTCAGAACCCTAAAGAGCATGTCTTAAGCATTGTCCGTGTGTCATTTAATTCAATATTACATCTTCATGTGACATTATTTCTTAAAATGTGGGTTATCTTGCCACAGCCCCTCACAAATGTTAACCTAGAACCCCTTTTGTGAACCTTTAAAAACATGGTAAAAAGAATTTATTAACTAAAATTTCACGCCCACAATTGAATAAAACACAAAAGCCATACTTAATCATAAGTGTTACTCTTAACTTGATGCCGAGGAGGTGTCTCAATCTTTAATTATTAGATCGTTCATTCCAACATGACCTTTTAAGTACAAATTCACTAATGTTAAGGGTAGGCTACCTCGGCGATGAGACATACCCCTTTCATTTAAAGTTAATGCAGCACAACAGAAGATTGTGCCTTAATGACATAAATTAAAGCTTTCACCGATACAAGAATAATGAACTCAATTATGAATTTAAGAATTCTCACTATATGTGGTGTGTATGTGTAGGAATCTGTCCATCCACCTACATAAGGGTGGTTCATGTAGGTTTGTCAAAGTAAAATACAAAATAAAATAGTAAAATAGAAAAAAAAATTATATAATTAACAATACATCATGTAAGTCTCTATTGATAAGGATTAAGTGAATTTGCACCATATAATGTTAATACGTTTAGAATGATTTTTATAATTAAATTTGCACATTCTCCCGTTTTCACATTTAACATAACATAATTATGAATAATATCCACTTAAATATTACATAACGGTGCGGTGCATATGTAATTTAATATAGCTCTTATACATAAGTTATATATAATTATGAATTTACATAACTGCAAAAGCACGTGTTGTGTTTATAATCTTTACTGAAATATTTTAAAATGTTTTCTTTCTAAGCATTATATATATATATATATATATATATAAAGAATACTTGATTTTGTAAATATATTAGCAATTAGTAATTGTTTTAAATGTTATGAATATTATACAAGAAAATGATATTTTATAGAAATTATTTAATACTAAATAAGGAGTATGAACATCTATGTTTTGAATGTTACTTCATTTTAATGTTTAAGATTATTATTATTATTTCATAAATAATAAATACAGCATTAACATTCTACCTGGACCCTGAATGGAGGACCACTATAGCACAAAGCTGCTTGGTTCTTATTCACAGCAGCACCAATAAGAATATACTCCTGGTACCAGAAAACACAAGGAAAATCTATGTACATGTTCTCCAGATGCCGGAATATTCACATAAATCCCGTTTAAAAACCCCTGCATAATTAAGTATTATAATTAATATTAATATCTTATTTGTAATATAAAATACGACATACTGATAACAGTTTGTATATAAGTAACTTAAATGTTGAAGTTCCAATACCAACCTTTACTATTATATATTTAACTATTCATAATTCGGTAACTGTTTATAAATTATAAATACATTAATAAAATAAATTTAACTTACCAGCCCACATAATACACTCTTGAACATTAGAATTAAAAGCAACATCTCGACAAGTAACACTAAGTGATAACTCAGTATTCTCTTTGGTGTTGTTTCTAATGAACATCTCCACATGCATGAGCTCATGAGCGTGTATACGACCTCCTGTAATATATATATATATATATAGCGAGAGAGAGAGAGAGAGAGAGAGAGAGAGGAGAGAGAACATAATATCTATTACAGAGCTACACACACATCTATATATAACAGAATAAATACTATGTGTAAATCTAATATAAATATATCACACATTTACACATTTATACCTTCACCAAGTCGAAACCCAAAAGTGAGTGGATTTGCATCTGGAATATCCTGAATAGATTCGTGAAGCATATTTTTTATAGATTCTGCCACGTTGACCTCTCCTACACAGTTCCTTCCCATTCCCACCTTAATTTGACGATTGACCCGGCCCGGTCAATCTCTTTGACCCGGTCGTTCCTTGAAACAACTATAATAAAAACATATTAGCAGCTAACCATGTATACACGCAGAACACACACACACACACTTCATATATATATATATATATATATTAATAGATGCATACCTTCTTCAAATACTTTGTTTGGTAAGTTGAGCTTCTCCAGAGGTATAAGAAGTCTAGACCCACAACAGGGATCGATTCTCGTAGAGGGACACGCCTAAATAAGTATTAATTACCATAAATACCATAATAATATGTATAGTTACAGAGGTTACCTCCTCGTCGTCAAGTGTGACACGTGTGTCGAATGCCACATCAGCAGGATTAAACAGCTCAAGTTCAAGGACCCTCAAGCTCCAGCTCCCGCGGTAAGGATCGTTCTCAACTTGATCGATAACCGTTGATTTTTCAGTAATCGGAACTTCTACACAGAGTAACCTGGAGTGGACCAAGGCAAGCCCCTTTTTAACTTGGACTTGGAAAGGTACTGCCAGTTGCCTTCCTACTGGGCAATCACCCTCCTCTGGACCTGTTATATACATGCGTGTGTGTGTGTGTGTGTGTGTGTGAGAGAGAGAGAGAGAGAGAAACTAGTATCTAAATGGTTTCTGATGTATTAAAGGCTGAAGACTGTAGCTTAACTAGTATCTAAATGTTTTTTATACCTTATATGTACATTGATGTCAATCTCTCTCTCTCACATTTACAATAAACATTACATACTAATACTGAGAGAGAAGTGAGAAATTAGTGATTTAATATATAAACATAATATGTAGAGATATGACTATGCATATATATAAAACTAAGTTATTTACCTGCGTAATGGAGGAGCATGAGTGGGTTAACCCCTGTTTTACTCTCGGGTTTAACCTGTCCGGCCCTGATCTCCACAGGAATCGAAACCCTCCCATTTGGTTCCAAAGGGAGTGCACTCTGTAGAATTTTGTGGTCAACGCAAATTTCTCCCGTTGTTTACTGGTCAACGTGAGATTTGCATCCAACACAGGAACACTGGATACATTCTCTATGTGTACATTGACTCTCCGAATCTCCCCTTCATACATCACTATGTCTCCGTCCCCTATACATGCACACGGATAGTTCTCTCTCTCTCTCTCTCTCTCACACACACACACACACACACACACACACATGCTTACCTGCATTGACGTGTACAGACAACAACGGCAAAGGTGGCAATACGAGAATGTTCTCGGCATTTATAGGAATATTAGCTTGTTTGTAATCCCCTCCTCGGAAAGGGTCCACTAAAGCCCCGCTGCTAAGTACCAAACTAAACAGAAACAAAAACTTTAACACTGTATTATACATATTTTGTATAAACGTGCATACATGCATACACATACATATACATGTATGAATAACATTTTGCCTAGTTGCTATAGAACATATGCACACATAGACACATACAAATCTATATACACGTGCATACACACCTCTCCACAGACTCGAATAGATGCTCAGTAATGACACCAGCAAACTCAACAAAGCATCCTTTCACGGTAGCAGATCCGGCTTCTCTAGGAATACCTGGACATACATATTGGAGAATTAATATGTATACATAATAGTGTATGTAAATTTCATATTTAATTCATATGTATTATGTATAAATACATAGTACAAACAGTGTTTAATTACTGTATTCATTTCACTAATTACACACCGTTACATATATGTGTACATAATCTTACCGGAGAGTGTGACAGTTTGTGTGTGTTGGGTGGTAAAGTGAGAGATATAGGAAATGCCTCAAAGGATATTCCTTCCACGGACAGAGATATTCCGTTAGCTAAGACTTCGAAAGTGCACGGATTAGCAACAGCCACGATTACTTCTACCGTTTCATCGACGATCCAAGTCATCCCCTTTGTCGACGAATATTCCGTCCCCTTGAGCGGAGTGTATATGAAAGGCCCGCTAGAACTCGATTGTTCTATCCACCACTCCTGGTTAAAGCAAAAGTAAAAACATCCATACATATATGCATTCCTAAATACACTTAAGAACATAATTACATTTACATACTATCAAACAAATATATATACGGTGATATCCTACATGGAATTTATAGTGTGAATAGTATGTATGTGGGTACATGCATATAATACATATAGACAAAAACCAAGAATGCATAACATACTATGTTTATGTAATACGTTGTTGTATGACGCAATACGTGTATGTGTATAAATGTATATATCTACAATTGAAGATATGTGTGTGCACATGCATTTTGCTTTAGTAGTATATTACAGACGTTGTTTCCACATAATAGTGCATACAAATCAGTTTAGGCATCTAATACACATAGATGCACACCTCTCTCTCTCTCCCTATATATAGACACACACACACACAGACACGCACCTTCTTCCCGGGGACCTTGTGTATAATTTCTGCATGACATGGCCGTTGAGGGAGCGAGAGCAATCTATATATATGAGAATGTCAGATACTCCTTAAAATATATATAATATACATATGTATACACACATGAAACAGCAACTCTCTCTCTACCTGATAAACGGAAGTGCTGGTTCGGAGGAGCGTGTACCAGGAGGAAGGCGTGCAGAAGAGGTGTTTAGTGCAGACAGTAAACTAATTTGCGAATTAGGATTAATAAACGGATAATGATTCCTTAAAAGCCTTGCTGCCGATCTCCACGCTACCAAAGCATCACCTGTATACACACATACATACATAATAATATAAATATAAACAATATATAATATGTATACATGCTTATATGTAAATGCATCATGAAATTAAAGAAATAAGTGTGTACACATGCGTATGTGTTTGCTACAGAGCCATCGCTTAACACACACAAGCGTGTGCCTTACCTGCTTTAACAGAAGCAGCTAATATATCACCAAGTATATTAATCTGGAGTGCGTTCCAAGAAGAAACCTCCATAGCTGTCTCTTCATTATCATCTTTCTATAAAACATAAATAACTATAAAATTGTATTAACACAATTTTAATCTTTATATAACTTAATTAACACCATTACATAATAATACGTTTGTAACAATAATAATACGTAAATTACATAAAATGGTTTGTAACAAAACTTAACCTAAATAATTATTAAAACGACAGATACCTTCATTGGCTTGTTACTATAAGACTTTGCTGCTAATAAGAGGATTTGCAAAGCAGCATTTGCAGATTTAACATCATCTTGCACCTGATGATAATAATTAATACTATTAAATTAGAGAGGGAGAGAGAGAGTACCTGGTAATATTGAGCAACTTGACGTGTGAAAAATGCAGACTTACGCTCAAATCCAAGGTCCCAAATATTCGAGCAACCTCCACAAATAGAACCACTTGATCATTTACATCCGTTAGATTTCTTCCTGCCTCCACTGCATTGCTTAATAGATCAGATACTTCCTTTGCTAGTTCATTCCCTCGTTCTTCCCTGCACAGTATAGATATATTAATAATAATACATATATATAAATATAATATATAACATATAAGTATAAATACATATATATAAGCACGCAATTTGTAGTATAGTTGATTATAAATCTCTCTCTCTCTCTCTCTCTCTCTCTCACACACACACACACACACACGGCAAAGAAAGCGAGCAAGTTTTAGTTCAGCTTCGACTTCAAATAGGTACGCAGAACATCTGCAATGTTAAAGAACAAATCAGAGGATATGTAAGCGTGGTCAGGTGTGTATATGCGTATATACCGTCTATAGAGCGTAAGGACTTCGTAGTATTTGTATCTCACCTCATCCTCCAGTAATATACTTGACTCAACTCCTGGATCTACCTATAATAATTAAAAATATTTGCTACATTAATAATAGGTAATCAATAGTTAATAATAGAGTTATTGAGAGAAAGAGAGCTTACAACAAGTGCACAAATACTGCCTTAAAGCACCTGCATTCCAAAAGGAGTCGCCTGTGTGTCGAGAGAGCTCAATAGCCGTTGAATAATGAGAGATCGCATCAGATGGTGATCCTGCAAGGAGGCTATAGTCCCCCATAGCCTTCTGCACACGTCTAACCTCCTTCGTTTAGCCTTGCTTACCTTTAACCATATAATCAGCGTATGCGTGTGTGTGTGTGCATTCAATAGCAAGTGATGTACAAATGTAATGTATGTTATCTATATATGTAAAATACCTCTTCTGAGCTTAGAGAGACGTGTGAATCCATTGGTGTTGTAAGTATAGCTCCCATTTGCTCCGCAAGCAAAACACGGCTCTCAAAAGCCTATATATAACCATTCGTTGTATATATGAATATGTGTGTGTGTGTGTACTTATAGGATATACCATGAGATGAGGCTGTAAACTCGCACATAATTGTTTGCATGTGGTGTTTTAACATCTGCTTGTCAACAGGTGGTAATAATACATGTTTTGCCTCTTCTTATCCTCCTCCTGTTCCTCCATCTTCAATAACGTACAAGAAAAACTCATAAACAATATGAAAGACTATATATATTGTACATTTATATAATCCAAGCATATATCTACGTGAGTGAGTGTGTGTGTGCAAGTGCGTAAACCTATAGGATCTCCCAACTATGATGAGACTCTCTCTCTCTCTCTCTCTGTCTGTGTCTCTCTGTGTGTGTGCGTGTGGTGACACACACATGTTGCATACATAAAACACTTGCACACGATTATGGGATACCTGTTTATCGGACGGGTAGAAAGCGAAGCATCGGCGGATCTGAAGCGCAGGATAATCGTTACAAAGCTCAGCAAAACTGTCGTAAGCAGAATCTAAATCGGGATTTAAGGGACAGTGAACAATTCCGATAATCCCATGGATCTTACGATGAGCCTGAAAATCATCCCATTGACTGTAAAACCAAAACGACACAAAATGTATCACTATCTTTAAATACATATAATGAACTATGCTATTTATATATATGTTTTTTATTACCCTCTTCATAAACACCTCTGAGATATATGTATAATCGTACCATTAGATCTGTATATATACAAATATATCATATAAACATATGAAACAATATGTAATTTGTTCATATTAACTAAATACATATATTTATATAATGGTACCATGTAATGCATATGTGTGTTGTGTGTCTCTGTCTCTCTCTCTCTAATATATATAGTTTCCTGTTCACCTACACTATTTGATAATTATACATTATATATAAGATACATATAATTACCTGTTGCGATTAGCACTTCCAATGATGAATCTGAACCGTATAATCCCATTATCCCACGGCTGCAATGTAAATGGGGATTTCTGATGCTCCGTATAGTAGCTGCTAATTGAAGATAGTTCGATCTGTGAATGACTGCTCACTAATTCGATGTAATCCCGCAGATTAACGGCTGGAATCGATCCGATTGCCGCCACAGGACTCTAATCCTGCTGCCGCTCTCTATGCTCACGTCCGGCTCCATACACGCACGCACACAAGAGCACGCACGCACAAATATATATAAACTGGCTAGATCTGCTTTATATATACTCCGTATTCCGGTCGTCCGTTTCCTTTCGGACGGTGCAGATGAATCCTCTGTTCCAGAGCAGACCTAAATTACTCTGTATAATCTTAGCCGTTGTTCATTGATGGTCATGATCAAATACTGGTAATACATATCATTAAATAATAATCATGCTATACATTATTATTATTATTATAGACTCGTAGTGCAATCTGTAATTTAAACATTATTATAATAATAACTATCCACTAACAATAATAAGTCATTTATTTGACTTAATAATCATATCTATTATACGGTTTTATTTAAAAACTAAAACAAGATTTTTATCATTATTATTAATAAAGTTTAAACATGTCAAAAGTTATTTATTTAAATGAAACTTCAATGCTCATAAATTTATCAATTATTAATAGAATAATGTGTGAGAAGAAAAGAATGGAGGAGCGACTAATAAATTATATATATAATATATATGTATGCACATAACACACACACACACAATATAGAAAGAGAGAGATTTGTACATGTATACTTATGTATACAGCAACACACCTTAAACTTATAATTAAGTTTCTATTATTAATTTAAAAATTAAATTGCTTTCATTGAGATTCGAACTCAAGACCTCCCGCTTACTAAACGGTGCTCTAACCAACTGAGCTATGAAAGCGACTTCTTAATTAAAATTTTAGATTGTTATTTAATCATATTAAAAGTCATTTATACACATAACACATTTATATGCAAGTTTCCAGATAGGTTTACCATAACTATATATATATATGGTCTCGTTAATTCTTTTTAATCTTTATTTCTCTTTATATATATATATATATATGTATTTTTAAAGCCGTAGGTATTTAATAAAAGAGTTCTTGTTTTCCCCTATGTAAACTTTAAAAATCTGCGCAATAAAAAAAAGTTACTTTAGGTTAATTACTTAAGCAATAAGTAAAGGTTAATTATAAATAATAGGGCAATAAAAAATAGATACTTAAGTTAATTAATTAATTAAGCACTAAGTGAAGTTTAATTATAAATAATAGGGCAATAGAAAATAGATACTTCAGATAATTAATTAATTAAGTAGTAAATAAAGGTTAATTATAATTAATTATAATTAAAAATAATTAAAATGGTTCATTAAATTTAATTTGTAATTGCGCACTTAATTAATTAAACACTAAAATGGAGGTATAGTTCAGCGGTAGTGGGTCACTAGTTCAAATTTGGTTGCTTCTTTTTTTTTCTTTAATAAAGAACAGTTGCAGCGCATTTGGTTGCAGTCCAACTGGTTATTTCCTTATTATAGTAATTAATAATATGTTATTTTTTATTATATTAATTAATAATATGCTATATTAAAAATATGTCCAGATAGAGATTTGAGAGAAACAAATTAGCCTGCTAGATTAAAATATTCTACCATCTCTTTCACAAAACTAAATAATCCGTGTGTACAAGATAAATAGTGGTAATTAATTAAAATTTAATTAATTAATAAATACTAAAAACTAAGGAAAAACATGTATTTCAAAAATATTATATATAACAAATTATGTATATAAATGAAATGCATTAACTCTGAAGATCTTTTTAATTTATATCCTCTGAATACATATAAAATTATTTAAATAATTAATTTAATTAATTATGATTAAGTAAGGGGGGCTGGACTATGAAAACTAACCCAGCATCAATACCTAAATGATATATCTATACGTTGTTGTGTTAAGTAGGATCTTTAGTTTATGTAACATTTTGACTATATCAGTTAAATAGTAATACCAGTGGTTGTAGTCCAGCAGATCAATATTGTGTCCTTATAAGAATTAAATGTTAAATATCGATTTAAATGCAATCATTAAGATAATAAATTTATTCAACAAGTGCTTAACTAGTTTAATAATTCACTAACTTTTTAAAAATATATAATTTTAAACTAATAACAAGATAAACCGGAATGAATAAATTACGTGGGATTATGCATTTGTTTTATAAAAATATTAAAATAAAAGGAAGAAAATAATTGCTTATCAAATTATACTAGTTGTTCTACCTAAGACGTTTCCAGTACCCAACGCGCTCTTATGTTCCTTACTTCCTCCCTTAACAAAATTTAACTTTATATTTGGGTATGTAAATAATGTTTTAATATATACCAAATCATTCTGGTCCCATTCATTTATATTCTTATACATTATTTTCACTCTAAATCTACATTAAAAAACAGTTTTTTTGATGATTTAATTTATAATATATTAAGTAAATATACATAATTCAATTAACATATATACATAACAAAACGTATTTACATCAAAGTAAATTATTATAAATAAAACCTGAATCTACCCTAGTTATACTCGTAGTCTTAATTAATGAAGATATATACAAATCAAAGGGTAAACAGTTTATATATATATTCATGACAATCGAATTTCACTTTACAATATCCCTTTTTCAAATATATAGTGCTATTTCAAAGTAAATGTACAATTAAAAATTTTCAATTTGAATTTAAAATTAAATTAGATATAAATTAGATTTTAAATCACCATGAAAACATTTTAGTTAATTTCATTTAAATGAAATGATGAAGATATTTTTTAAATAGAAAGTGAGATGTTATTTGCACTTTTCGACACATTTTTACCCGCCACATTCCTGACCTGCATATATAAAGAAACATATATTAAACATGCTCATATATATATGTATATATGTTGTATGCATACACACACGTCTATGTGTGTATGTTAAATATCCATCTTTCCATGGTTACATGTTTGTATTCTTCACTTTCTCTCTTCTTGTTCCTCACTCAGCTGAGTTGTTTATATATCCCTTCTACGATGAATATATTATATATATATAGTATTAATTTTAATTATATTTCAATATCAATTAGATTTGCCATTTATGAGTTTTAACATATTAAATTTCATTAGCAATAAATGAATTATATAACATAAAACCAAATTACGTACAAATATCCTTAAGAGAACAAGGGAAGAATTCATAACCTACGTATATATCCTCAAACTTTGATTTAACACTTCATTGTATTAAATGTTCAATATTTTAAATTAGAAAAATTAATTTAATATATTCGTAAATAGTATTAATAAAAAAGTGTTAGTAAATGTCATTATTTTTATATAACTTAGAAATGAAATTATTAAATTCTTATTGATTTTTCTAAATGATATTATATGTCAATTTGAAATTTCTAAGGGCAAATGTACATTCCAGGAATATATATGTAATTCTCATTAAGAAAAACAAATTTTTCCATTTAGATATGCATTTAAAGAATGTTTGTATATAATATTTATGAATACAATGTTCCATACAGAAACTATATATAATAGTGAGATAAATATTACTACTGATACACAATATTATTTACTTTTCAGAAAATGATATATGTGTATAACTTATGAATATCTTAAAGTATATATTTACACTTTGAGAAAATATATGAAGCATATACTGGAGTTTAGAAATTGCACTGTCAAGTTGCTGTTAATGTTTTAACTGTTTGATTATTTGATTTTGTTTATTTGATTTTCATTTTTTTCTACTGTTTTCTTGTTAAAGGTAATTTAACTCTTTTTTTCCTAAATTAATTAATTTAATTAAATAAATAAACTAGTCATATTCTTAATAAACACTGATAATACATCACACCTTGTTACTGGTCCAAAGTATGCACCGGTGATGGTTTTAAGATAACAATATAAATAAATATTTTACTTATTAATAAAAATAAATAAAACATGATGATATTAATCTTATATATAGGTTCATACATGCAAAGTTAATAAATAACATGTGAAATGTTAATATAAGTGTAAAATCTTAATATTAAAATTAAAATTTTACAATTTAACAAAAAATAATTTATTATAAACCTTGATGGTTATTTAAGAGTTTTAATTAAAAGTGTTAATTAATGAATTTATTAAATTTCATTAAAAAAAGTTTATGCTTTGTTATTTATTTTTAAAACCATTCTCTTGCTTTTTTTTAATCATGAAATATTAGTTTTCTTAATTCTTTTTTTAAAATATTCTGGTTGTTCATTAAAAGTATTTTTAGTAAACTAAAATACTTTAAAAGTACCTTTTTCTTAAATTTCATTCTTACACACGATATTTATTTTTGGTTTCATTAAAATTATTTTTTTCTTCTTAAATTTAAATCCTTTTTAATTCTTTTTAGTTATTTTTAAGTTTTAAATGTTTTACTTGCACTTTTAACATTATCTTATTATTAATAATTATAAATGTATAGGTATTTATTTTTTTGTTGTTATTATAACAAATTATAAAAGGAATATGATTGAACAATATTTAACTTTAAGTACTTCCCAATTAATTTTTATAGATTTCGTATTATTTTATATTTTAATATATTTATTTAAGTTCCATTAAATTTTAATAGTCAAGTTTTCTTTTTTGAATTACTTTTATTTTTTTATTGATTTCTTTTGAAGCTTTTTCAAAACTTATTTTTAATTTTTTAATTCACCTGCTGCTACTTCTTCACTGCTCTTTCCAACTCCATATGCTCCAGCCGCGCTACTTACTCTGGATTTAACTGTATTGTGTTGTTCAAGAACAACACATTTTTTTATCTTGTTTAAAATGGATTTAAAAATGTTTAATTTTTTAATTGTTCATTTATGAAAATGTTTGAATTTTTTAAAGAAGCATATATATATATATTTATGTTAGGATGATTGTGTTAATTAATATAGAGTTTTATTGAAGTATATTATTTTGTTTTTATATTTGAGAAGTCCTCATATTTTTTTAAGCTATTAAAGTTTAAAAATGTTTGTAAATTAAATTTAAATAATTTCTAGTTAGCTTATGTTTTTAGACTTCTAATTTGTTTCTTTATAATAATATTTAGTTATTAAGATTTTAATATATCCTCAAACAAATAATTTTAAAAGAAACAAACATATTAAAATCATAAGTAGTAAAATGTATTGTAATTTAAGTGATTATGTTAATAAAAAATATAAGGTAATGAAGTTTAATTAATAATTATTTAAATTAAATATTTCAATAATAATTTTTTTATAGTTTATTTTACGAAGATGTTACTGTTTCATTTCAAGTTTATTATGAAAATGAAAATATGTAAAGACTTTTCTAAATAGGTGAGAAAACAAATTTATTTATTTAATTAATGTTAATATCAAACACACAATGTTATATTAGATGTATAATTAAGAACATAAAAAAAGATTTTAAAATAAAAAATTAAATTTATAAAATTTAGAATTTATATGAAAAAATTCAAAAAATTTCATTGAATTATTTCATATTATTTTTTTAATTTATTCATTTTGAAATCATTTGTTCAAGTTAAATCAATCCAACATGTATTTATGCAAGAATAAAGAGGTGTATGAATAATTATAAGGATTTTATAATTAAATTATTTTTTAGAACCTAATGTTTAACAAGATAATAATATTAATAATAATTAAACTTTTGATTCAGCTATTGGTACAACAATAAAGCATATTTTAACATGTAATAAGGCTCTTAGCATATACATCCCTCTTAAATACATAAGTTTGTTAAGGAATGTATATATTAAAGAACTTTATTACATATTAAAACACAAACCTTATTATTTACACTGAAGACCAAATTATAATCTCAATTAAAAGTTGTCCAACTTAATAATTTATAAGAACTTATCGATTGATGTTTTCGTCATAAAACTAAATCAATAATTTTTTTACTCTATAAAACAATAAATTTAATGAAGTAAAATATAAAACTTTAATAATAAAGAACAATCATAATTATTTTTAAATCAAAACTGAAGAATATAACTAATTAATACTTTATAATTTATTGCATCAAAAAAATCATCTACAACTACCTGTATATTCATTGAAGTAGTACATTCTTGAAACCATATTCTTAAACTGAGTTTCAGTGCTGACTAAACACACCAAACAAACCTCTTTAACAAGCTTGTGCATCTTGCAAAGCCCTTCAAAATTTAATGCTTGAGGACTTTTCCAAGCGGTCTCAACTCAAACCATGCAGCAGGATCCCAACACCTTCTTAATGGTGCAGATATCACGTGTGCATGTGCCAAACTTGTCTCGGATCTATGATATAACGGCATTTACGTTGTCCATTATAGACACGTCTAAGAGCCGTCTATACGTCTTACATTTCTGTACAAGAAGCAAGTAGACCGTACCACCATCCTCCAGCTCACACAAGCCAACTCATCTGAGTCCACATCGTCGAATAAGAACTTGCTCAAAATCATAATACCCTGCTAGAATTGTACAGCGTCCGTCATTAGTTGCCTCAACCTGTCCTCCTCCAGAAGGAAACCCTCTCCCGGGAATTCATCAATGGGACGGTGAAGAACCAAACTCATATCTTCAATCTGGAACAAGGCTCTAATCCACACGCGCCATTCAATCTAGAGCTCCAGATTGGAGCTCTAGATTGAATGGCGGCGTGTGGATTAGAGCTCCATCTGTTCCAACACAAACGAACCCTACACCAAAGACATCCCTAATCTCCAAACTGCCACGTGTACCCGTGCATTATTGACACATCATCAAAGCTGAGTTTCGATTCCTGCAGCATTTGACCTTGTTCAAACATACAATAAACCAAGTGTGAGTTGTTCCTCCGCACAGCCACACATATACATGCCCCAAGCCAGTGTCTTCCCATGGGAAACACTTCATATATTATTTAAAAACTCATTTAGTCAGGATCTCGAGATGACAATTATTAAACTTTTAATTATTTTCTCTTTGACAAAATTTAAATCAATTTGCAGGCTAATTTATTGTTATGTTTAAATTAGCTTAGTCCCGTATATATCTTAATGTAACCTACATATTTACCGTAGTTACTTTACATACTTTAAAAAGTTTATAATATATAAAAGTAATATATTATAAACAGAGTTAAATTTGGAATTTACTTTAGTTCCATTTTGAAATCATTAAGAAACTTTTTATGATTACATTTTCTTAAATAAAATAAAAATGTACATCGAAAACGTGAATGTTTGCTGACGTGGCATTATAATTATCACATCCCATCTGTATTTTTTTATAACATTATATACATTGTAAATACTGTATATTAGGTAACATACCGTATATAGCATGTGTATATACACACATGCGTAGTGACACATGGGTGGTGATCTGGCCCCCATGTGTCAGTGCCACGTGTCACATGTGTGCCACATGGCAGGAGGTCTCCTGTATATAAGCAGGGTTTTTGTAATTGAATGGGATCTGACATTTTCAATATATCTGCTCTTTTATTGGTGGAAGTTGGGTATCCCTTTCTTTTGCCTCTTCCTTTTCTTGTTTCCATGACAATGAATATGGAGACGGCTTTTAGCATTATTGCTACTGCTATTGATGCACAAACGAAGTTGTTGAAGCGCTTTGTTGAGGGTTCGTCCTCATCTTCCCCGCCTGAGCCTCCTGCCGGGGGATCTGCTTCTAGTGCTCCTTTGTCTTCTTCACAGGCCACAAATCCGAGGGTTCGACCTCGATCTTTTTGTGGTGATCCGGGAGATGATGTATACCATTGGTTTGATCATTTCCAGGTTATTGTTCGTTACCATGGTTAGGATGAAGCCCGTGCTCTAAGAGAATTCCCTACATGTTTGGAAGGCCCTGCGCTCAAGTGGTATTGTCATAGTTTTTACTATGACTCAACCCTTTACTTTAGGGTTTGACTGTTGTTACCTACCGAGTTGTGTGACGAACCCTAGATGTAGTAGGAAACAGGCCCATTTAGTGCACTTGGGTATCTGGTGATGGTCCGGCCGGGTGTCATTAGGTATTTGCAAGAAACTCTAGGTGAAGCTAGAACTTACCTTCTAGAAACTCTCCCCCGGTTTGACGTTCTAGGTTATAAAGTATAGCTTGTCAAAATAAGGGTTAGGGACACTCCTAGGGTTGACCTAACCCTAGGGTTGCCCTAACCCCACGCCCTAATACCCCCGGTTAGGTTTAGGGTTAGGTTAGGACAACCAGTTTCTTTAAGGGCTGGCATTTCCGTGCCAGCCCACTTACTCATTTAGGTAAACAGGGGGGGGGGGGGGGGTCCGTCACATAAATAAGGTAGAGTATATATAGTGAGGCTTCCTGGGTTCAAAAGAGAGCTCGTTAACCTCCTACCGGTGCAAGCTAAGCTTGTGTCGTCAAGGTGCAACCCTCTGTTGTGCCGCCCAAACTTCCACACGACAGGGGTACAACCCACCCTAGGGTTAGACTATCCTTATCGTTGGCAGGATCTTGCCTTTGAGACAAGGGCACGTCACTTCCAAGGAGTTAGCCAGATTCCTTGGTCCGAAAACCTGCTCGCAAGCTCAAAGGTATTGCCCGAGTTCACGTTCCGCAGGACTAGTGGTTGAGGCCTTGCTCGGCCGCCTCAACCACGCCAAGCTAGGAACGACACCTAAAGCTCGGCTAGTCCGTGTATCCTGATCCACAAGGTGAGTCTCGTTCGTGGGCTTAGTCAGTTAGGGGTTGGAGTTCCTAAGGCTTGGGTTCCTAATACGGGTTATTTTACCAGATTCCGTGGGGTTTCCAGAGAGGGGATTCCAGGGTTGGCACCTGGCAAGCCGCCTTTGTGGCACCAGGTAAATACTCTGACATGTATAATGGATTGGCTGCGGAGATTCAAGCCAATAGTAATCGGTTAACGGAATGCCTCAAACGTACGTTTGGCAAAGTTGAGGATTCAGATGATGCTTTCCAACAACTGCATGCGATACGACAACATCCTGGTGAGTCTGTTATGCGGTTCAGTATTAGGTTCGGGGATTTAGTTCGGCGTGCATATCCTAACATGCCTGAGCCCATTAAGCTCGGTATGTTATGGCCAACTATGCGACCCGAACTTGTTCGATTCGTTCGGGCTCTTCGTCCTACCACATTGGAGGAAGCTTTTGCACTAGCTCAACGTTTTGAGTTGGTGCCTGGTGAGGGCCGTGTTCCCCTTGGGTTACCTGCTCCTCTTTCAGCGTGCTGATCCAATGGAGGTTGATGCTGCTGCATATGTGCCCGCACGACAAGCCTTTCGTGGTCGACCTCGGGGCCCACCCCGTGGACCACCTCCACGAAATCGTCCTGCACTGCTCCAGTTCCTGCCCGTGGTGGTCAAAATCCACGGATTCGTGACAGGAGGAATCGGAACAATGCAGGTCACCCAATCAAGTTCATTGTTGGGCCTGTTGGGCACCTGGACATACTTGGCGGGCATGCGATGTGTATCCTGATTGGCGTCCACCACATCCAGGCTGGCGACCATATGTTCCGGATGGTGTACCTGTGGCGGCCATTATGTCTGATGATGAGCTTCCAGATGATGACGCTCTCTTGCGGTGGATCTGTTGCGGAAAACCAGTAATCGTACGGGCGACGGAGGGATCCCGTGCGATGGAAACTCCACCTCCATGCTTTTTTCCGCTATGCATATCAAGGGTTGCAAGTTCCACCAAATCATCCAGTTTTCACATTTTCTGCACGAGTGAATGATGTTTCAGTCACAGTACTTGTGGATACAGGATCTAGTATGTCTTCCATAACTACTTCTCTGGCGCATCGGTGCTCATTACCCTTGAGACGAGCAGATAAGGTCTTGCACATTTTATATGGTAATGGGCAGTCTCGTGCAGTATCACAGTACACCACTTCGACTACGCTGGTTATGGGTGCCAACTGTAAGTTTCCCTCTGGGTCTCTTAGGGTTGTCCCTTCCCAGGTCTTTGACATCATTCTGGGATGTGATTGGTTAAAGCAGTCGAAAGGTACATGTGATTTTTCACTCTCTCCTCCTGTATTACGCTTGGAGTCTGTGTCTTGCAGTCTGTTCCTTTACGTCCAGAGAAGTTTGTTGCTGTTTGTATCACGCATACAGCTCCTTTGATTCCGGTCTTGGGGTGGTGTTCATCTCAACAGGTTCAAATGCCGGATCCGTCACCTGAGTGTCGAGCACACTGCATCGAACAACTTAAGAAACAGTATGCAAGTTTGTTCAAATTTGATCTGTCCCAAGGTGCACGTGTGAAGACTCGACACTGTATACCCACCGGCAATGCAAAGCCTTTCAAAGTCCCGGTTCGACGCAGGTCACCAAAGGAGTTATCAGCCATGCGAACAGCTGTTACTGATATGATTGGTAAACGAGTGTGTCGTCCGTCACGGAGTCCATGGGCATGTGAACCTCATTTGGTTCCCAAGCCTGATGGATCTCTCCGATTTTGTGTGGATTACCGACCTCTTAACGATGTTACCATCAAAGATGTCTATCCACTTCCGAACTCTGCCGATCTATTAGATCGTTTGGGTCAGAGTCGATGGTTTACTAAGTTGGATTTGGCATCAGGATATTGGCAGGTTCCTATGGCTGAGGAGGATATTCCAAAAACGGCCTTCCGGACACCATTTGGTCTTTACGAGTTTTTGGTCATGCCTTTTGGATTGACTTCAGCTCCTGCCACCTTTCAACGCATGATGGATGAGCTTCTTTCCGATATGCCTGATATCACTGCCGATTTTATCGACGATGTGCTCATTCATGGGTCTGGTTCTTGGGAGGATCACATTCGTGATGTACGGCGCGTTCTTGATCGATTTCGAGAAGTTGGCCTGAAGTTGAAACTTGAAAAGTGTGTGTTTGGTTCGACCGACACCACTTACTTGGGTTACCGTATATCTCGAGAGGGTTTACAGGTGGATCCAATGAAGTTGCGAGCTGTTCGAGAGTTCCTCGTCCCGTACAGTACAGGAAGTCCAGCGTTTCTTGGGCACGGTGCAGTACTTGGGTCGATTCATCGATCATCTCACTGATCGAACTGCCCCTCTTCGGGAGTTAGTTCGTCCACAGGTATCTTTCAGGTGGACTCGCAGGTGTCAGCAGGCATTTGACCAGTTAAAAGAGTTCCTGACAACTCCACCATTGCTTCAATACCCAGATTTTACTCGTCCGTTCATTTTACGAGTAGATGCCTCAGATGTTGGTATTGGTGGTGTATTGATGCAAACTGATGCTGTGGATTCTTCAATTCGACACCCGGTGGCTTACATTAGTCGAGTACTCACGCCGGCTGAGCGGAATTATTCCACTACTGAAAAAGAATGCCTTGCTGCTGTTTGGGGTTTTGAACGACTTCATGCCTACTTACATGGGAGTGAAACACTTTTGGAGTGTGATCATGCTGCTGTCACTTCCTTATTAAAACGGAAGAATTTAGTGGGTCGCGTAGCCAGATGGGCATTACGTCTCCAGGTATATAACTTTAAGGTGGTGCACAGGCCTGGGCGAACAATGGTGGATGCGGATGCACTTTCTCGAGCACCCCTCTCCGATTCCACTTTGCCTGCTCATGCAGTAGCTGCAGCATTCGGTTTGATACAAGCCCCTCAGGTATTCGATGCCGACTTACCATCCTTGGAACAGTGGCAGGATGCTCAAAAACATGAACCATGGACGAGGCAATTACGCGATGCGTTTGCAAATCCGTCTTCCGAACCTCGGTTTCGACAATATCATGCTCAGTTTCGACTTCAGGATGGTTTATTGTATTTTATTGGGACAAATCCAGAGGACAGATGGCGTTTGGCTGTACCCTCTACATATGTTCCACACCTTCTTCGAGCATATCATGATTCACCTATTGTTGGAGGTCATCTTGGTCACCAACGAGTGTTGGAGAAGCTGCGCCGATCATTTTATTGGCCAGCATGCGTGGTGATGTGATCAGGTATATTCAAAGTGTCCCACTTGTCAAACTCGGAATTCCTCTACGACTCGGGCCATGGGGTGTTGGAATCCATCAATGTCTCTCGCCCTTTTGAGTTAATTGCAGTGGATTTAATGGGACCTTTTCCACGTTCTTCTCAAGGTAACCAGTACATCATTGTTATGATTATTTAACTCGATGGGTGGAGGTTGGTGCTCTTCCGGATGCAACTGCCATGTCAACAGCTTTGTTTCTGTTCGATAATGTGGTTTTGCAGCATTCTTGTCCAGAGCGGATGTTATCAGACAATGGCCCCGCTTTCATTGCAGAGGTATTCCGAGTGTTGTGTGAGAGGTTAGGGGTAAAACATTCATTTGCCTCTCCGTATCATCCACAAACTGATGGTTTGGTGGAGCGATTGAATCGGACCTTCAAGGGTATGATCTCGAAGTATGTGAACTTCAATCACACGGACTGGGATTGGTATTTGCGATGTTTGAGATTTGCTTATGTAACAGGCATTCAGAGTTCGATTGGTATCTCTCCATTCAAGGCATTGTATGGATATGATCCTAAGTTGCCTAGTGAATTGGGGTTATCATCGAATCTGCCACGTGCCGAGGATGCAAAGATGTGGGCTCGACATTTGGATGCTGTTTTGCCTCTTCTGCGTGCAGAGTCTGCTGAACATCTTGGTCGAGCTCAAATGCGGCAGCAATCTTCTTACAATGCACGACATCAAATTCCACCAGATTTTGACGGTGACTTAGTCCTGGTACGTTTTCCCAATGACTGCACCTGGGCTTGCAACTGGTTTATTACAAGTGGCTTGGTCCCTACCGAGTACTCCGAAAGGTTGGTCCTCAGGTATATCAAGTACAGTTGGTGGGATCTCATGAGGTTGAGATAGTTCACGTGGTTCGAATGAAACGGTTTGTCGTTCGAGACTCGTTGAGTACATTTGGTCATACCTTAGATGGCCCAGCTCACACGGATCCAGGACCATCAGATCCATCACCATCTACACAGCCGCAGAGGGGAGGATAATGTAAGATACTGTATATTAGTAACATACGTATATACGCATGTGTATATACACACATGCATAGTGACACATGGGTGGTGATCTGGCCCCCATGTGTCAGCGCCACGTGTCGCATGTGTGCCACGTGGCAGGAGGTCTCCTGTATATAAGCAGGGTTTTTGTAATTGAATGGGATCTGACATTTTCAATATATCTAAGCAGGGTTTTTGTAATTGAATGGGATCTGGCATTTTCAATATATATGCTCTTTCAACATTTCCTTAACAAAGTATAATGAATCATATTCTTAAAAAATTTATATTCTATATTTAAACATCTTAATGTTTTATAAATATAATTTCATTATAAAAATTAGGTAAAAAAAGCTATAAGACACAAGGCAAGTAGATTTATTACATATAAAAATCATAATTGCCATTAACAATGTTATTGTGAATCTCAAGCTTAAAATATAAATTTATAAATTTTAATATTTAATATTGAAATCATTCTATAAAATTAAAACATGTTAATATTATTTTAGACATGAACATATAATCGGTCGATTTTTAGAGTTAAACAGTCAGAGTTTATGTTAAACATTATATATTTGAATAGGTTTAATTTAAGATTAATAATTAAGTTAAAATTTCATTAATTAATAAATTATTATTAAATAATTAAGCCCACGTGTACTATAATATATGTTAATAAGTTATACTTGAAATCTATTATGTTTTAGAGTATTAGATTATAGAATTATAAAAAATTTAAAATCATAATTCAAATATGCAAGCATGTATGTTTGTAAACTTTATTTAAGAAAATAATTATACAAATTATAATATTTATAATAATTATAGTTTAACTTACACTCGTCGGACTTTACTATAAATAATAATGCATGAGACGTGTGTATATACGGACATATATGTCTGTATATACATACGCACAGGAGAATATACTTAAGGATATTCTTACCTTATTACACAGAATTTACTTCCTATAAACCCATAATAGATTATCCTAATTATAGGATTAGCCCCTTATATACCCTAAGGTAAGCTACGTATTTACCGTAATTACCTTACACTAATATATATATATCTTTTTATATTTGGCTATTCTATAAACTCATAATAAATTATCTTAATTATAGGATTAGCCCCGTATATACCTTAAGGTAACCTACGTAGGTTACCTTACAAGTACTATATGGCATAGTAACACAATCTGGACCGTCGACTGAGTATAATACAATCCAACGACTCAACTCGGTATACGAATATAATGCTATAAATAAGCAGAGCGCAGCTTTGTATATAAATGAGATAAAACAGATTAGGCATGAAAACTTTATTAAGTCGACATAAGAAAAAAAAATTAAAAAAATGTTTAGTACCTACTGGTCAGGAGGGAAGAAGATGGCATCCTGAGTCCTGCGCGACCTTAAGTTGTGCTCAACATCCTTGTCCACGTTGAATGCCGCACAAATAGTCTCCTTTGCAAGACTCTTCATAACTCCAGTCTTCCCCGCCATATGCGAAAACACCGGACTGCAAAGTAGTTATATAGATGTGCGACGATGTGTATATACGTATGTGTATGGTATAATATCCACGCTATGAATAGCCTCTCTTTCTATATATATAGATATATAGAGAGGAACTAAAAAACACACAATACTCACTTTTCGGTGGTGATAATGGAGAACCACGACATGCCCTCACTGCCAGCACGCTTAGAGACAATGTGGAAGCGTGGAACAAGGAAGAGGCATCCAGGCTGAAGAATCTCGTCAATAACACGCTCCCCAGTGTTTCCAACAACTTGTACACGCCCACTTCCACGTATTATATATGTCACTTGGTATGCAGAGTCAGAAGAGAATCCCGGTGAGCACATGGCATACTAATATCACATCATCAGTACACATACGTGAGTGAATGTGTATTTATATACTTACAGGGTCGATTTTAACGAGGTCAGCACCGAGACCGAGATGCTTAAAGATGGGCAAGCTTTCACTCGAGACAACAGAAACCCTACCACCATTCTTCACATCCACGTCCAGTTTTGCCTCCTCACAGTTGTATGCAAAGTCGCCAAATGGAGAGTTTGAGAAGTCCGTAGGCTCTGGCATATTCACTCCCTCCTGAAAAGAAATGTTTGCATATTACATACTTGTATACATATGTGTAGAGAGAGAGACGGCAGTACTTGAGTTTCACAATCATGGATGAAGTCTGGTTCTCCATAAGAGATTTCACATTTTCCTCGCTAATATCCCATGCCTGTGCAAGAAGTCCGTGGTAAACCCTTAAGAACTCCTGCACTTCCAGGTCCAACAAGGAAGAAATCCTGTAATGTTATACACACAATGTTATACACATAATGTTATACACACCAGTGTGTATAACTTACAGTGAATTCTCCTGGCTTCTGGCCTTTGCTAGTGTCACCAAGGCATAAAACGCTGAAAGGAGTGGACTCAGTGTTGTACCACCAGTTTACGGTTCCATGAGGAACAGCAACAGCATCACCCTTCTTCACCACCCTCACTGTCTCGGCAGGGCTTTCCGCAAAAACAAGTCCCACCTTACCAGTCCCTATACCAAAACTCTTAGTACATATATAAAGAATTACTGTTTTTGATATTTAAACTTCTATGGTAACCCGGTATATAATCTAAGGAACGGATTATAATACATGAACTGAAAAACAATCTTACATAAAAATCACCGGCTAAAAGTCGAGATTTAAAAAAAAACACAGAAAAGCTAACAATCGCGATTTTCTTATACTAAGCTGGAAAACAAACAAAACACAGAAAAGCTAAAAATCGCGATTTTCTTATACTAAGCTGGAAAACAAACAAAACACAGAAAAAACAACTAAAAACAGCGATTTTGACAGATTACCTTCAAGAACATAGAAGATCTGATTCGAATCGGTGTACTTGGGAAGAAGTAAACCGCGCTCATTGAGAGAAAACTTACAAGCGCCAATGCTAGCCTGCTTGAGAATGGGGAAATCACTGCTCCACGCTTCGTACACACCGCCTTCGTTGCGGCATACCTCCTTAGGAAGGCGCGGCCTGGATCGTCACGCACAGAATGAAGCCATTGAACAACCCTAAACGAAGAATCACCCTAAACCTCTGTTTGAATATCGAACGTGGTGAGGGATGTTCTTATAAAGGGTCCGTGCTACATATATACACGGCTGGAATTGCGAGCGTGGTACATCAACGGCTGCGAAACTACCACGTGGTGTAAATATCCACGGTTGCCATATGAGCCGACGGCTCAGATTTTGTTCCTGATATATCTTCCTCAATCTTAGCGTTACATTAATCCTATCCCATTAAAAAAACCATAATATCATTATCCAAATTAAAAAAGGGTTAATATAGTCTTATCATTTCAACCTTATCCACTTGCTTCGTTTCTATTTGTAAACTTAATAGTTGTTATATTTAATATATATAAATTACAGAGATTTAAACTCCAATGTTTGAATTACCTATAATATTATCATGGAAAATGATTTATAACTGATAATATTTTAAACAGCCTAAACTAATTATTACAAACTTATCATAATTACTTAAGAGTTTTATGTTTTGATATACTGAACACGTGTCGCATTCTGGATAAAACAGCCACACTGACAAATGGTTGGTTAAAACATTTACACAATACACACCTGAATAACCGTTCGGCCACCATGAATATTCCGTTAGGATTCATAGTAACGGCGAATATTCCGGCACGACGAGTATTTATTCCGCTTGTTCATAGTGTGCGTCTTCTGGCAATGGAGAGAACAGCAGGTCTGAGTATGCGTTTTCTGCACATAATTTGTGTATTTCTATTTATTAATTTAACTAAAACAGAAGGAAATAATGAAAATCCCAATATTGGTCCGCTTTCCAAAGGCATACTTCCTCACATTCTAAATCTGTAAGTTTAAATTATATACACATACATACATATATGTGTGTGTATTATATGTTTATAATATATGTATTTTATTATATACACATACATACATAAATATTATATGCTTATAAATATATGTATTTTATTCGTTATTTTATGTTTATTCTTAGATACAACTGCAAAGCTTCAGCTGCTGACTTTGAGGTGTATGCACCCAATGCAACGTTTGAGGATCCTTTAATGCGAGCACAGGGGTAAGTATGACATATATATAGACACACACACACACACAATCACGCACACACGTACACACGCACACACGCACACACATAGACGTGTTTTTTAACTCCATGCGCAGAGTAAAGCAGATAAAATCAGCCTTTTACTCCATTCCCAAGGTATGTATTACTTGGATATTATTAATAATAAGTGTTTTTGTAAAGATTTTAATTTTTAATTATTTCGATATCAGTTTTATTTATTAACAATTAATTTAAAGGTGTTTAGCGAGGGAAAAATGGGGGAATATACCGTGGAAGAGCATGAAACAAGCCCAGGAACAGGAGATATAAAATTGATAATATACAACATTACAAAATTCTGGGCCGTCCAGATTGACATGGTCTCCTTCATCATACTGAAGGTATATATATATTATATATATATATATATAGAGAGAGAGAGAGAGAGAGAGAAGAGAGAGAGAGAGAGAGAGAGAGACGAACACACACACACACAGACATATAGACATGTGTATATATAACATTGCTGACATGGGAAACCTGTACCATGTATAGGTGGAAAATGGGAAGGTTGTGAGGCACGAAGACTTGTAAGTGATTAATCTTTTTGATTAGTTTAACTTCATTATTAATAGTTAATGTTTATATTGAGTAATATATAAATTATATTAAATAAATAATGATTTAAAATATAATTGGCAGATGGAACAAGAAACCACTTAAATCGAGAGAAACAGTTAAACTACCTCTGTTGGACGAATGGCTGAAGGAGTTAGACGAGGGAATATGATGATTACACATTTACTTATGGGAAGCGGTAAAGATCCAACTAATTAAATATTAATTGCAAATGTATAATATAATGTATAATGCAGTGTAAATAATAAAAAAAGTTCAATATTAAATATCTTTAATTATAACCGATCAATTATTAAGATATAAACATTTTGTTTATATATATATAATCTACATAAGATATATTTAATAAAAAAATATATTAATTATTATAAGTTAAATATTTCTCTTTTAGTAAATTTAAGTATATAAAAACAAATTTGGAGGTGAGGGGCATCGATCCCCTTACCTATCGCATGCAAAGCGATCGCTCTACCATCTGAGCTACACCCACTTGCAAAGTATTTTTCCCGACTTATAGATATAACATAAAATCAGCAAAATGAATTACAGGACATTTACCCTAATCCGAGAGCTTGCGTGTATGGCTATGGCGGTTGGCTCGTCTCTGCCGACATGGGATTGCCTGATCACATGCGGTGCGGAAGAATATTCTCGGGTTCCTGGCGGGCGCTCCTTCTACGCTCCGGTTTAATCCCAGGTTTCCAAAACCTTCCGTTCGGTTAAGCAGTTAAGCTTCATTTTTAATATTTTCATTTGTTATTATTGTTATTTCTTTCATTTATAGAAACTAGCAAGATTTTCTCGACAACCCATGTTGACAGGTATGTATATATACACATATACAGTTATACATTAGATATGAAAGATAAGCTTTTTAACAATGTATGTAGTTTCATACTATTTTTCAACAGCCCATCGATATATATAGTTGTACATATACATTGTACAGATATTCGTATTAAGACAATGTACATATGTGTCTGCCCATCAATGTGTAAAGCTTATGATGCATCATAAGTATATTATACATCTACAGTGTATACACTTTCATATACATAGTTTTATGTATCTGATCAACAGCCCGTTCATGTATGGAGTATGATTTACATTATTCTGTATATTGAAGTTATGTATATTCATGCCCATCGATGTATTATATATATTTATATTATGCATTACTTATATATAACTGCATAAACTATGAATATATCAACACCATAAATATATAGTTTCATATGTACAATATCTTTATATTTTCTCATGTTGATACAGCTACATATACATGGTAGCCCATCATTGATGGATATGTATCATGCAACATATACAGTATACTAGAGTATTTTCCTTGTTAACATCTTAGCTGCTACATGAGGCATTCTATATATGCTAACATATATAGCACTTGTAATGGATAATAAATATACGATTTCGTAATTAGAATAGGCATCTATGAATAATTTATGGAATACATCGTATATTATATGTCGTTTCATATGTTTCCATGTGTTATAATATATATAATATATATATATGCAGTGCTGTGGCGGCGAAGCAGGAAACAACGGCTTAGCAAAATGCTGCCGTGTTTCAATGAGCTCCAGAGGATAGGCGAGTCAGAGCTCCTAGACACCAGGTTAGCTAGTTGTGTGTGTGTGTGTGTTGAAGGAACTTATGTGCATATAGGCGTGCACTTACATGTGTGTATAATATGTGTGTAATTGAGCAGGTTGTGAAGCTGGTGTGGAAGTATAATTCGGGAGAACAATCTTCAAGACCCGAATGACAAGAGAAGCATTCTGTGTAATGCGGAATTGGGCGAAGTTCTGGGAGTACAGAAGACGGACATGTTTGAATTAAGCAAGCTGCTGTCCAAGCACTTGACTTATGACGGTAACTCTCTCTCCTCTCGCTCTCTCTCACCACACACACTCTCTCTCTCTCTCATAAGAGGATGTGTGTACATACATATGCATATGTATGCTTACACATACACACACGCACATATATAATTTTCTTTTCTAGGATCAACTGTCTCTAGATCAAAGGGGGCCAAATCCAACGGTATAAATTCGCCGGCTCGTATATCAGAAGAATTAAAGAGCTTTCTGGCGACAAATGAAACTCACATATCGAGGACAGAGGTCGTGAAGCGTATGTGGGATTACATCAAAGCTAATAATCTTCAGGTATTAATCCATTAATTAAGTTAATTAATATAATATATATCATGATGTACAGAACATATATGCTCTATATCATGCACACGTGCACGTAGTTATGCATACATGTACTTGACAGTTTATAATATACATACTTTATGTGTTGTATAAGTATTAATCAATTAAATCTATATCTATATCTATATATATATATATAGACACACACACTAGTATGCACTTAGTCATGTATAGTATACATATATTTATGTTATATGTACATACTGTGGCATCTATATGTGTTGTAAGAGGGACGTTTTGGTAATTATCTTAATATATATAGGATCCGGCGGATAGGAGGAAAGTGATATGTGATGCAAAGTTACGGAAGCTGTTACAGTGTGAAACTCTGCTGGGGATAAGTATAACTAAGTACTTGGCACCACACTTCATTAGAGATTAAGCACTTGTTTATCACCTTGTTTAGCATGAGTTTAACATTTCCTTTGCTTCTAGTTTACCGTCAGATGTCTTAACAAAAGTTCGAATTTTGGCACTCTATTTGCTGGTAATGGACAGTTTACTATGAGTTTGCCTCTCATTGCACCTCTGTATATCGTCTGTAACATGTAATATATACCACATAAGATAATATATTTAATAGTAGTTTATAATGTGTTATACTGACCTCTACAACATCAATGAAATCCTGTTTGCTGTGAAAGGCACCAATCCATTTGGTATGATCGGGTGTTCTGCAGAACATAAGCCAGGTTCACGTGTGTGTGTGTGTGTGTGTGTGTGTGTAATATACGATATATATACATATTATATGTAATGTTTTAAATACATTGTATATAGACTTTGCTAAAATATTATTAGTCAAATATATGGTAATTATGATTTTTTAAATTAGTTTAAATTATATACCCGGAATCCATCTTCATATGGTGTGCATTGAAGAAGAAGATAGTGGCGGGAACGAGAGTAATATCAAAGTATTGACGTATATTCGGATATCCTCCGCATCTATATCCACCAGTGCTATTGTTGCAAACTTTGACACCTCCCTGCACGCCTTGTTAGCTACAAAAAAATAAATAAATAAAATAAAAGCATATATAAGCAAAAAAGATATATATATATATAATGTAGTGTTCTTTTCATATATATATATATATATATAATATATATACACACGCGTACACATACACATGCTCACAATATCGTCAAGCTGCATACACACATGGTCCGTAGCACGCCCGAATCGAAGCACAAGGACCTTATCCAGCGTATCCCGTATGAATCTATCCACTTCCTCCTTCCTCGTCAGTGTCGCCATGCGTTCATCTCCAGTAGAACCCTATTAGGGCTCCTCTGTTTCAAACAAAAGCCTAAACCTAGTTTTGTTCTGTTTTCAGCCCTAATTTCGTTGTGTTGGATCCCGCATTGCTGGAGATTCGCCAATGGATTCTCCAATAGATCTCACGCGAGACCAGGTATTATATGTGTATATGTGTTGTGCGTGCATTGTAATGTGTGTATTGATGTGTATTTGTATAGGTGTGAAGAGGATATTCCATGGGAGAATTTCCTGAATGCCAAGCTTATTACCGGCACCGATTGCAGCTGCTAAAGCGCTACGATAACAAGCCTGAAGATGTCCAGATTGCTCTTTTAGATGAGGTATGTACGTGTAGAGTATATCTAACTAATATATATGAATGTAATGTGTTCATGAAAAGTACATTCATATGGATAAGGAGAATGTGTGGTGTGTGTGTGTACACACACACACATACTGACAGTATAGGATATATAATATCTCCATTTATTTCTCATTTGTATGTGTGCATACACACACACACACATATATGTGTATTTACAAATATCTTTTTTCATCATATATATAAGTATTGTACTTCTCATGTTGTTTTCTACAGAATGGTGTTGCATACGTCTGGTTTTCCTTGGTTTACTAAAATAATCACAAAAGATATTGTGGAGTATGTTTGGCTCTTATTGACGAAATTTTCGGGTGAGTGTCACACATACACAGAAGGCATGAACACGCCAATACACTGTGTGTGCGTGTTCTTCACTTTCCTAAATAAAACATACAAAACAAAAATCAGATAAATATTGCAACATTCACTCTCTCTCTCTCTGGGCTGATGAGTAATTTTTCTGTAGCACACCCGTTGAAGCATGCTGCATTGTTTCATGACGAAACCTTTACCCGGAGGACATAATCGGCCCTTTTGAGGTAAGATTATATCAAAGGTATGCATATACAATATATTGATATGCATCATCTCTCTCTCTCTCTCTCTCACACACACACACACAAGCTTTAATCATCTCGTTTTGCAGTTTGCTGTCGAAGAAAAATTGGTTCCTTCAAGAAAAGGTGCAAAATCTAACAGTCCTGCTAAGGTTGTACTTATATATGTACACAGAAAATTTGTGTGTCTATGTGGGTGTGGTGTGTGTGTGTGTGTGTGTTGTGTTATTTATGCCTGCAGTACACGTCCGAAAGACCAAGAGCCGCTAGATGCGAGCATGAAACCGGTCCATCTAAGAAAGCTCCGAATGTTATCCAAGACGTTTTGCAAAAACTTGTTACATGGCTTCGTTCTCAGGTTTGCATTCTGTACTCAATATATGATGTTGTTATATGTAACTACATAATGTTCACTGTTCGAGTGTAATCTTATAACTTTAATGTTAACTATATAGTTACACTGTTAATTATTATATTAGTTAAGACATCCATCACATCCAAGCCGTGCATTTCCAACAGCGGTGAGCTCTCTGGCTACTTTGTTGAGATCACAATGTCAAAGTCATGTTTGTACAACTCGAGGGCGTGAAACTACTGTCGCCATTGATTTCCCCTGCCACAACCCAGCAGTACATCCAGTTGTTCCTGTACACATACACACACACAGCGTGTGTTAGCATACAGTATATACTTGATTTTTTTACGTACATATCTTAATGATTTGTTTCAGATACTGTACGAGGCAAGCTTGTGCATGTGGCTACTTTCGTTTTATGACGTGGCTGGGAGGCTATTGCATCTACTCGAGTTTTACCTCGCCTTGTAGAAGTCTCACGAACTTCGACCAAGGAAAAGGTGAAACCATTATTTTTATACATTAGATTTGCATATGTGCATTTGTGTGTGTTTGTTATACAGATAAAGTACACAATGTAAATACAAAAATATAGTTGTACTGCTGTAATGTGTAGCATAGTATAATACATCTACTGAACACACACACACACACACACACGTATGTATGTATGTAGTCTTATTATATGTATGTTACTTATCTGCATTGTAATAATACAGCCTACCATTAACTGCAAAAAATTCAATCAGACATATGCACACACATATTAGCGCGATTATGACTACAGGTAGTCAGAGTGGCAATACTTACGTTGAAAAACCTAGTCTCGAAAGGCAATTTTGCAAGGGATATGTAGAGCTTGGACTGCCCAAATAATCCAAAGCTGCAAGCATGGAGTGGACGAGGTATATATCAACATTAATTAGTTAAGATTCTATATTATTGTTTAACAACTATATCAATTATAGTTGTACTGCTGTAATGTGTAGCATGTATAATACATCTCTGAACCACACACGCACGCACACAGAATATATATATATATATATATATGTGTGTCGACTTATCTGCATTGTTGTATGTGCAGGATTTAATAGAGGCATTCAACTTTTTGGAGGAGACATTGAAGAAGAATGTGAAACTGCTAAGCTCATTTGATAAGTATAAGCAAGAGGTGCTCTCGGGTAACCTGGACTGGACACCGATGCACAAGGAGCCGCTCTTTTGGAAGGATAATATTAAGAGTTTGAGGAAAACGACTTTCAGGTGTGTGTGTGTGTGTGTGTTGATGTTGATATGCATGGATACTGTATTATACACCGTATACATGTTTATTGTATCATAGGTGTATATGTGTCTGTGTTTCAGTTTATATAATACGCACACACATTCTCTATGTATGTGTGTGAATCTGTTAACCTCGGATTCAAACTATAGCAAATTTAAACTTGTACCTCTCTCTCCTCTCGCTCACGCACACACACACAAAGTCTCGCTTTGTGTGTAACATAGACAGAGCACCCATTAACACACACGTACTCAGATATATATGTGTGTGATGTACATGTATATATGTATATATACTTGTAAGTATACACCTTATGCATGTTTATTGTATGTGTATGTGTCTGTTCATAGTCTATATGATACGCACACGTGTATGTGTGTGTGAATCTGTTGTATACATGTATGTGTGTGTGTGTGAGTTGAATACATGTATATATACTGATATACATCGCATGCACGCTTATTTGTATGCATAGGTGTATATATGTCATAGTTTATAGAATACGTAGATGTGTGTGTGTGAACCGTTTACCTCGGATTCAAACTATAGCAAATAAACTTTGTACCTCTTCTCTCTCTCTCTCACACACACACACACCAGTCTCGCTTTGTGTGTAAACTCACAGATATATAGCACCCATTAACACACACATGTATGTACATTTATATATGTATACATACAGCACACAACACAGTCCACACACACGTGTGAGTGTGTTCTGTGTATGTCTGTCTGGATGTGTGTATATCCCCGCGTGTGCATGTATATGTATAATCATATACATAATGCCTGTATATGTTGTACATGTTTACGGACACGGTATGTGAGTATGTTAGTATATATGTATACATGGAGTATAACGGGTAGGTTTGTGATCAGATACTGCGTATACTGGTGGCTATACTGGACAACTCACGCGACCCACGTACACAGGCAGTGGCGTGCCACGACATAGCACAGTTTATAAGCTACCATCCAGCGGGGCGTGGGATAGTCATGGACATGCGTGCCAAGGACCGCGTTATGCGTTTAATGAACCATGACAATAATGAAGTACGTAAGGCACTTATCTGCGTTCAGAGCTGCTTCTCAATGCCAAGTACGCAAGCTTTCTGCAAACTGCTAAATAATTATATATATATATATTTGTTTTATAAAACTACAATAACTAAATAATAACTCAGTGTTTGACTTATCTCTCTCAAACACACAACACACACACACACACACACACATATAGAATAAATCACTAGCCTAATTAGTTAAACAACTAAATTACTACTAATAAATTTAATAATTAAACCAGTTAAGTAATTACAAATTTAATTTGATACGTGAAATTATATAGAAAAACATCAGCTACATAATTTAATTAGTGAGCCCTGTATTATTAATTAAGTAATAATCAAAATGGTGAAACAAATATTAATAATAGCTAATAATACTTGCTAGCTATTATTATTGTTCAATTAATATTTAATTACTACTATGATATTATGATTTCAAAAGTATGTGAAGTTCTAACTGCAAGGTCATGATATTTTCTTTTAATTATAAATTTCAGTCTTATTAGAGTTAATAAATATAAATTTTCGTTCAGTTTAATCAAATGGCATTAAAAATAAAAAAACCTCTGTGTGTGTGTGTGGAGAGAGCATCTCTCTCGTGTAACTCTACACACACACACACACACATATATATATATATATATGAGAACATGACAAAGCATATACATAATATTATATGATATATGATTACAAGAATTCAGTTTTAATTACATCTTTCAATACCTCCAATCTGCCGATGACAAGTGGATCCATGAGCTTCTGAGCTCTTTATGAGCGTGTTCTGCTTTTATTGTGATATGCATCTAGAATAAACTCTATCTGCCTGTACAGTGTGTTCGGGTCCTACACATACAAGAGACATTAGCGTACATAGTGTTATGTATATATGTATGCTTACCAAATGTGTATCATTCATCACTTTGCGTGTGTGTGTGTGTGTGTGTGTGTGTGTGAGAGAGAGAGAGAGAGAGAGAGAGAGAGGAGAGAGCATAGTAACTGAAATACTTAGACACACATATCCATGTGTCTGCATCTCACAAGCACACACTCACGTGTATAGGAGATCGATGTTCTTGCCTTCGAGTTCATCCCCTGGTGAGAAAGCTTCAGCTAGAGCACCAAGGCGTTCTCGAGGGTCCCTATAGTAAGCAAATGTTTTAATATACGCACTTCTTTGGTACAAGCCTCTGCATATTCCCTTTGCAACATTGTAATAGATGATACATTATATCCTTAACCTGAAACAAACGCACAAGTTGAAGATAAAACGCACATGGACGTCTTCTATGCGTGTGCGTGGTTTTGCAATAATCGATATGTGAATGGAACAAATACATAGATAGTCATACGCAAATAAATATGATAACCACACACACACACACACACATACCTCGTCTTTCATCATTGGTGATTCTTTTGCAGAAGCCCAAGCTTTGCTAATAAGCAGCATTAAGGTTGGATCAAACTGCTTATTTCTGGCAACCTATCAATCTTATTACATGCCTGTAAAAGTGTTATATAAGATAATAATACGTATAAACATAGGCTTAGTTGTAAAACTCACCTCTTGTAGTGACGGTTCAATAGTCATCAACTCTGTCGAGCAGCATTCAGTGCAAATTTGTCTCCCACAGTCTTGTCATAGTCCTCCACGCTAGCCAAGCACATTGTTGCAATCTCCGCAAGCTCTGAATATATTACATATACAGTATGTATATGTATGTACATGTGTGTGTGTGTGTGTTGTAATATATGGATATGTAACAATACACATGTGATTCTAAGTAATATATGGCATACTGCGGTACTTCTTTACAAATCGCGTGTGTAATAATACTTACTTTCACGGCGGTCTAGGTTGCGTGGTTTGCGTCACAGAGGACACGGAGGTGCTTAAAGAAATCGCTAGTAAAATCCTTCCTTCTATTGGAAACAATCGCGTCCAGCTCTGTCTCGTTAAGCTTATCTCTTCCAGCAGCTCGTCGTGTCTCATCATCTCTTCATCCACCTATATATTATCATGCATCTCTCTCTCTCTCTCACACACACGCACGTATTTGCTTACCTCTTTCAGTCTCCTGGATAGTTATACAAGTTACCCATTTTCCTGGGATCCTCCTCGGCTTCTGCACGGTGTTTGACACGCTCGTAGAAGTAAGGACGTATTCTCTTCCATTCCTGAAATCAAGTAGTTTTCTCCATCCTCTGGATCTGCTTGTCCACCGTGAACACACCGATCAGCTTGTCACATACCCTTCTCATGCTAACCCCTTCTCAAACTCCACGTCTTCATCCGATTCCATATTTTGCTCTTGTGGAGACCTGTCTGTTTCTTGTTCTTGAGATGAATTAGTCCCGATTTCACCGTTCTTTCCGCTGCCTGTAACACGTACACGCATACGTGGTACAGTTGTGTTACATACGTGCGTATGCATTTTATATATCATGCTGGCAATTAAGTGTCAAACTACATACGTATATGTTGTTCTTAGATTGGGCATTAATGAATGCTCTAAACCTTATACTTTGAAAAATGGACAACAGAGGTACAACAAATAACACAATGCCTATAAATCCAATACAAACTTTTAGGTATAGTGTTTAAGATATCGAGAGTCTTATACTAAAAGAAATGAAACATCATGTCACTCATGTAAATTATGTATATTACGATGTAAATAGCTGTAGGCAGTCGTACATATACAAACATACACTGAAGAGCATTTATGAATAATTTCATGTATAGAAACACATCTATCTATCACTATATCTATACCTACCTATATATAAGTATGTATTGTCAATATAATGCATACATACATACACACGTACCCGTATAATCACTGGTGTTCTTGAAATCCTCCTCCACTGGTGCATTCTGAATTGCAGCATGAGCAGATACATTCTTCCGCATAGAAAACTTGTATAGGCGCTGCCAGTCTTCTTGCTGCTATTTTTGTATTCTCCTACGTACCCATTCTGAAAACTAGCACAAAGAACGACATTCTTCTGTATGAATCCTAGCCTCCCTGTATTCACTCTGCAGCAAATTCTGCAAATATCCGTACATATATAAAACACACACGCACACGCACACGCACATATATAATTCAAGCTTACCTGGACACCTTACTCGAATTGCCGATGCGAATGAACTGTCTATTATTATCGCCATGGCAGTAGCAGGAGATCTTCAGCGCCGTGCCTGGTGCGCTCACCGCCATCGCCATTGCATTCAAGAACCCTAAACCCCCATAAACCCTAGATAACAGAGTGGATATATACGGAATATACCCGTTTTAAAATTAAAACGTATGATTTTTCTGATAAATTCCATAAAAATATAAATTAATGTGGAAACGTTAAATAAAAAAAAATGTACTTTTTGGATAACTAAATAAATAAATATGTTTTAACAATGTTTTTTGCAACAAATAGATTTAATATCTGAATGTATGTTATACATAATTTACATCATATGTGTGTATACAAGAATTTTTCAAGCTTTTTACATGTTTTTTTTTTCTATTTTTTATTAATAACTGTTTAGTAAATATTATTAAAGTTTATTAAAATACTTTATTAATTTATTAAACTTTATTAATAACTGTTTAAAAATAATATTAAAGTTTTAAATGTTTTTCATTCAATTTAGTTTAAGAAATAAGAAATAATAAAGTTTATTAAATTCTTCTTATCATTTTCCTGACAATTTCTAATGAAAGAATTTATCTATTATATATTGATAAATATAAATTAAAATAGAAACATTAACTCATATGAAAATATAATAAAGAATGTTTTATAAAACCAAGGGAAATTTTTAGTGTGTAACAATGTTTTCGTGTATCTGTGTGTGTGTGTGTGTGTGTGTGTACAAACACACATATATAGTGTGAGTAAAACAAGATTTAATACCTAAATGTATCTTATACTTAAATTTATCATGTGTGTGTACAATGACTGCCTACAATTATTTACATAATAATACACATAATGTACAAGAATTTTTCAAGCGTTAGTACCATAATTTAATAACTATTTTACTTTTAAATCATGTGTATAGATACGTATACATTGTGTGTGTGTGTGTGTGTCACACACAAACACACACACACACACATAGAGAAGAGATGTAAGATGGTTTCAAAATATTGAATTAGATCATTTAAAATAATGTTCATAAATAATGATGAGATTTATTTTTCAAATAAGAAAATTTAATACATTAGATAATACAAGCTTAATAAGTCAAATCAAATCAAAATTAAAAAACTTGCTCATTATTAATTTTTATTGTTTTTCTTTTTAACATTTATTTAAGTACTTTTTAAACTTAATAATGTTTTATTTCATGATTATTTTGTACATCTGTTTCTAACACACACACACACACACACACATATGTGTGTGTGTGTTGTGTGTGTGTTATTTTAAATTCCATATGTAAGCAGTCGAAATGGAGTGTGGTATACATTATATATGCCACTCTTTAACACACACACACACGTGTGTTGTCTAATATACATAGAGTGTGTGTGTTTGTTTGTGTGTATACAAGACGTAGATAAAAGATACAAAATGAAGCTTAGACGTATGTGATATGCTTGAATGTGTGTGTGTACATACATATCCACCAATATATATTCGGAATATACCTATTTAATTAGTGTTTAACGCGTTATATTTTCTAATGCATTATAACATATAGTTTGTAAACACTCTCAATGTATCTTATACATAAGCTTTATGTATATAAGTCACACATCAAGACATATATTTACCATTGTGTGTGTCCTTCAACTTAATAACTATTAAGATTTGTTATATAGTAATAAATTCGAGTAATTGTTATTTTAATATATGAATCTTGTAAAACTATGTGCATGTATTACAATTTATATATGAATATATATATATAATATTATATATATATATATATATGGTAATGAAAATGATATGAATTTAACTTTAAAATTTAGTCTCACTTCATCGTTACGACGAAAATTAGCTCCTGATTATGTGTTGTTAGATTTGACACTATATTGTAACACACGTGTATATATTATATTAGTGTGTGTGTGTGTGTGTGTGTGTTGTGTGTGTGTGTGTGTGGAGGCTTAATGAGTTTAACATATGTGTGTATATATCTATTATATATAACTACATAGAGCTTCTTTTATAGCGCTGTAGAGCTATTGCAAATTACATTATATTTTTCAAACAAATATATAATATTTATGTTTTAGTAAAATACAAAAGCTAAATGTCACAAAGGACAGTTTACACTTAAATTTCAAGTTGTCAGGATGGCCGAGTGGTCTAAGGCGCCAGACTCAAGTTCTGGTCCTCGTATGAGGGCGTGGTTCGAACCCCACTTCTGACATTAATTTTAATAATTAGACATAAGTTTGTTAATTTAGGTAACTTATACCAAACTTAAATTTGTTAATTATTAATTTAGGTTTTTCGTTTCCACTTTTTGATCAATGGGAGTGCTGCGGAAGGAGACGGACTGCCACGGCGTGGCGCGGGTGATTCTCAATCGGGAACACAAGCAACGCGCTGGATGACGCTACATTTAAGGAGCTGCTACATGCTTTTCAATCATGGGACGATCCACAGGTATGTGTACGCTTCAATTAGGTTTTCAATGATGTGTACGGTCTCTGTTTTAGCATACTGTACTGTAAGTTCTTCAATATGTATCTTTAGAATCACACCACGCGCAGGCGCGCACACGTTGTACTAAGTTGTATTCACAAATTCATCAGGTGCGTGTAGTGGTGTTGTGCGGTAATGGAGCAAATTTTTGCAGCGGAATCGATCTTGCCACACTGAAGTCTTCATTTCATAACACTGCGAATCGTGCAAAGCTCGCCCAGTCTATTAACCAAATGCAGGAGGCAATCTCATCTCTGAAGTGCAGAAAGCCGGTAATCGCAACGTATATAAATTCTCTCTCATGTATGTATGGTCATAAACAGACCATATATACAGTACTAAACGTGTGAGTATTAATCGTTATATATGTGTATACGACTATATTCTGTGCTACTATACGTCCATTTTAAGTATCAAGTGTACTCTATATAATATTGTTATATGTGAATAATACATAGAACAGTGTGTGTACACATGTACCTCTAAAATATATAAATCAATATACATACAGACACAAACACCTCTCTCTCTTCCTCACACACACACACACACACAGTGTATATTCACTCTCTGTGCACACGCGCACGTCTCCCTCTCTCACACACAGTATATATTCACTCTCTGTGTGCAGGATACATGGAGGATGTATTGGGAGGGATAGATTTAATTGCGGCTTGCGATATCAGGTCTGCACCAAGGACGCATTCTTCTTTAAGGAGGTTGACTTGGGAATCACTGCGGATTTAGGCACCTTACAAAGGCTTCCATTTATTGTTGGTTATGCAACAACTATGGACCTCGCCCTCACTGCACGCACGTAAGCTAAATATGCCGTATTATATACTAATTATATAATATATATATATGAGAGAGAGAGAGAGAGAGAGAGGAGAGAGAGAGGAGAGAGAGAGAAGAGAGGACGTCTACACGCAAAATTATATACACGATTAAATAAACAGGTTTGATGGGATACACGCTGGGAAAATGGGCCTTGTTAGCGGTGTTTTTGATTCCAAGAATGATATGGACATGAGCGTGCAAAAGCTTGCTACAGAAATTGCATCAAAGTCTCCACTCGCTGTTCAAGGTGTTTTGTGGTAGAATATATATATATATATATATATATGCTATGTTTCAAAGATATAGACATATATAGATAAACTGCGTGGACTTATACCACACACAGACACAGTGAAATGCACACAGATATATACGGTGCTAATTTATACAGGTACAAAGACGATGCTTGTGAAAGGCAGGGACTTATCTGTCTCGCAGGGCTGGAATATATTGCGGTTCGAAACTCGCCATGCTTTCTACGAAGGACGTAAGGAGGCTATTCAGGCTATTCAGGCAGTCAACCCAGGCAAGAAGCTGTTTATTGCCAAGCTTTAAGTAGAAAATTATGTAATTAAGCAAATAAATAACACATTTGTATATACATACGTTTCTCTCTCACACACATGCATATATACACATTTTATTTTATGTGGGTTTTAAACTTTCCATACAAAAGCCAGAATTACATACCAGTTATAACAACAAGTAGATGTATGTGATTAACTACTTAAAAATGGATATGGAAATAAAAGCACTCATGAAAGTTTTGCATTTATCAAGTACAAACAGGTTTATACAAAAACAGCATCTCCATCCAAAACATGACAAAAAGCAAAAACAGAAAATAAATAGGTCGTAGAATATACCTTGCCGAAATATATATATATATTATTACTTGGTATTTATTTTATCTGCCTCGGCGGCTTGTCTCTCGTGCTCGAGCCACACATGCTTCCGTCAGATGAGTCCCCGGCAGCAACCTACATACATCATGTCACTATGTATAGCATTTATATGTATTAATGCTCGTATGTACCATGACATTGTATATACATATACCTGATTTTACCAGGTTTTATTATATACACTACAGAAGTAATTGTTATATCGTATCTTTCACAAAATGTAGCCGAAATATAAAAAGATAAAGCATAGAGCAAATCCATTTGCAAGTATATACTATGAATTGACCAGTAGACAATGAATAAGTAGTAAAAAGCATATATTATACATAAATTGTAATACCTCAGAGGATCAGGTCCGACTTCTTTCTTGCATGCTGCATGAAGGTAAGGCCACTTTGTTGGGTCTCCAAGGTACTTCTCGCTATTGAAATATTACAATAACGATATTAGTCAGATAAAGAAATTGATTATTTCTATTAGTTTTATACCTCAATCCCCAGAGAGTGTCGCCCTCTTTGATTCTTCCCCATATCTCGCGGTTCTCCATCTTCACTGCCTCGCGTTGCTCTGCACCAACTGCTGCCACAGCCTCCGTTACTTTTTCTATATCAAACATAGTAAACCTATCCTATCCACAGTACATATACATGTGCAAATACATACGAGGATGTACATGCACGGGCAGGTAACAAATCACCATACGAGATATATTAGTATATAATTGCTTTCATCTAAATATCTGCATATATTATTTCTATATGCACAAGAACATGTGTTTTATCTTCTTATTTAAGTAATAGGTACATTTTCATCAATATTAATATCTTGTCTGCAATGTCGCATGATGTGCAAAACAACATAGTATCGAAAAGACCGTCAGAGGCACTAAATCGCACATGCATTGCAACAATCGCATGCATGTCATCAACATGGACAAATGAAGAATATGGATATGCATCAGCTAGAGCTAAGAATATACACAAAAATGCATCTTTCGGCGGATAACCACGGATTGAAGAAGCATTGCTAGAACATAATGCAGCTAATGTCAGAGTTACGCGGAGAAAAGCGCTGAGGCAACTGTAGCTGCATTCTATGAACATACATTGCTAGAAGAGAATGTCTTTTTGGGGATTTTCACAAGAAATCCGTAGATTTCTACAAGAGCATGAAAAAATGGGTTTTTTTAGGAAATCGGTCAGATTTCTTCAACAACATACCCTAGCCATGAAAAAGCTAATCCCCCGGAAAGACAGTGGCGTTCTGCTCTAGCAAATGGCATTCAATCGGATGCTCAAACGGGCAGAAAATCACAAGAACAGCATGAAAATACGGATTTTTCATGTGAATGTATGGGATTTCCGCAAGAACATACCCTAGCCATGAAAACAAGACAAAAGATTCCATACCTGCGGTATCCGATGCGACTGTAGCAGCATCCTGCACAGCATGAAATGTGGATTGAACGGCGCCGGAAGAGATTGCTGGTGCTTCGGGGAGAAATCGGCCGGTTCATCCGAAGAAATCTGCTGCTGCTGCTGCCCATGCTCGTTATCGCCGCCGAACAGCTTCCACCACGCCATCGCCGCTCCGCTTCGCACAGAAATGCACAGAGAGAAGAAAACCCTATTTATTTTTCCAAACGGGTGTTTCGGATCACTCGGTGCCACATCCGCCACGTGGATGATAAATCTATATCCTGTTTATCTTCGGGTATATTCTCTTCTTAAACCATGAGTTTTATTACTAATAAGCATTAGTTTTGGGTTATCGTATAAACCAGATGTCACCTGCAGAAAATACATGGTGGCCAATGAACAGCATGACACATACGCCCCGGGTATAATGTTGTATGTCTTTTTATATATGTACATACACATTATTGATATATATACGCACATATACACATGCATGTGTATACGTGTTCACATTATGCATTATAATCTCTATTAAGTATTGGCAGTGTCGACATCTAAATATAAAGTAAATTAAACTGTATAATTTAATAACCCCTTAGATAGTATTAAATTATAAGAATTAATTATATATATACACATGCAACATATAATTTCTGCTCAATCTCAAGTAACTTAAACATTGAAAATGACATATGATTTAAAACACATTAAAATGACAACTTAATTTATATAGGATATGCGGACGAACCCAATTAAAAACAAAAATTGCATGCTAAGTTATTGTTATATTTAAATTAGCTAATGCATTAAGGAAAATTTGTTTAGTAAATAAATAAACTATTTGTATATAGGTAAGAATATTCTTAAGATATTCTCTTGCGAATAATGTACATGGCAGCTATTTAATATAATATAATTTTAATTAAGTAACTGTATGAAATTCGTTAAGAGTTTGACGACTGTATATGTATATTATATATATATGTATGTGTATGTGTATATTGTGCTTTAAAATTAAGTTATTTGTGTGATTATACAAAGTTTATTAACATGCATTATATATTTAATGTTATTTACATTTATATGTATATTTATATTAAAGATTTAGACAGTGGAAGACATAATTTGCTCTCGCACTCCAACATAATTTTATTAAGATTATCAAAGAATAATTAATATATTTTAAATATTTAAAATTATTATTTAAAAGTAATATTAAATTATTAGTAATATTAGAAACGTATTGTATTTATATATATAATATTTAATTGTAAATATATATTTTCAAAACCCATAAAATCAAGCACCAAGAAGAAACTCTATAAAAATATCATTTCAAATATTATTTTATTTCCAAACAACTATAAAATTATATATACCAGTTTTATAAACTTTAAATTTACATCACTCTCATATTATGCATATTCTCTACATTAGAGAATTAATCTAATTTAAAATTAAATATAATCCAGTGTTATTGGTTTATTATAAACTCTAAAATAAAATACATGCTTTTAATGAATATATAAGTTAATTGTATTAAGCCAGGTCTAATTGAGATTTCTCATTTATAATAGGCCTTGGTCCATTCCATAGCTCAATAAACTCGCCCTTCATATATGCAGCAAACATTACAGGCCCCAACGTTGCTGGCACCTGCATATATATACATAATATATTGGGTATATATCTAAATATGGTATATTAAATAAGTAAATATTGATTTATATTAAATAAATTATATAGTTACCAAATAGAGCAGAGCAGGCTGTGCAGAGTGTGTAAGTAGACCGGCAGCGAGGGGCCGTAACGAGGCCGAGTGCATAGCCACATTGTGCATACCATATGTATTTGTAATTTCTTAGCTCTAATCGTGATTTACGATAATCAAAACATAATACAAGTGCCAGCAACATGCCTGGTATCGCCTGCATACACATAACACACCATGTTTGTTACTCTCTCTCTCTCCCTCACACACACACACGCACACACACAGTAGTACGTCCGGAGATTTATAACTGTATACTTGGTAGGAAGAAAACACCGTCAGGTATGTGTGTGTGGTGTGAACTCTCTCTCTCTCTCACACACCCACACACACACTCACACAGTAGTACATACATATATTGGTGTGGAGATATATAACTGTATACTTCCGTCAGGTATGTGTGTGTGGTGTGAGTGTGAACTATACAGATATGCACAGGGATGCCATCTCTCTCTCTCTCTCTCTCTCTCACACACACACACACAGTAGTACATGCATATATTGTATGGCGATAAATAACTGTATACTTGTCCGGTATGTGTGTGTGTGGGAGTGTAAACTATACAGATATGCACAGGGATGCCATCTCTCTCTCTCTCTCACACACACACACACAGTAGTACATACATATATTGTATGGCGATAAATAACTGTATACTTGTCAGGTATGTGTGTGTGAGTGGGAGTGTAAACTATACAGATATGCCATCTCTCCTCTCTCTCTCTCTCTCCTCTCTCTCTCTCACACACACACACACACACACACACACACACAGTAGTACATGCATATCTTGTATGGCGATAAATAACTGTATACTTGGTATGACCGTCAGGTATGTGTGTGTGAGTGTGAGTGTGAACTATACAGATATGCACAGAGGTTCTCTCTCTCTCTCTCTCTCTCTCACACACACACACACACAAGTAGTACATATATATATATTGTATGGAGATAAGTAACTTGGTATGAAGAAAACACCATCAGGTATGTGTGTGTGAGTACAGGCAATACATGCATACCCACAGGGATGCCATCTCTCTCTCTCTCTCTCTCTCTCTCTCTCTCTCTCTCTCTCTCTCACACACACACACACACACACGTGCATATTATGTGTGTGTGTGTGTGTGTTCGATACATACACAACACGTACACGTACACATACACACGCGTACCATGTCACCTAGGCCAAGCATGATATATTCAGCCTTAGAAGCAGCCTGACCAAGCAAGTGTCGAGGATATATGATCTTAACGGGGAGATCGAGCTTCTTAGCAACAAATGAATCGAGGAGAGGCAGCTTAAGCTTGTCTGCTACAGTATGGACAGGATTGTTGGCTTGTTGGGTAGCAACCGACACCATTACATTCTCCCCAAATATTTCCTTTGAATAAAACACCCAGAATATGTCGTAGAAGAACAGACTACACAGCAGCAGTGCACACACCTTCACATGTAAACAGCGTGTTTATGTATATATACATTGTGTGTGTGTGTGTGTGAGAGAGAGAGAGAGGGGTGATACTACCTTGACGTGGGAAGGCGAATGTGGGCAACAAAGGTGACACAGATAGACACACCCAGCAAGTTATTAAGCAGCCAATGCCAGAAACGAGCCAAGCCAGGAACAACCCACAAGAAGAAACCGCAAGAAGAAGCCACGATCTCTCAATCCGGCAACAGCCCAATGGAATTCCTCCTGAATCCACACAACCCAACTGCTTACAAATCCAAATTACCACCGGATTGATGCAGAAAGAGAGCGATCCGGCCGCCATAGCCGAGATGAGCAGAGTTATCATCTGAGAGAGCGAGGAGAAGAGATAGAACATGAGTATGAGAGTCAAGGAGCTCGTAATTGGGATCATGAGCGCCTGCGATGTGTCCAGTGTAATTGTAGAATGCTTGTTCTTGGCGTTTGATTCTTCTCTCTCGTGGTATAATGCTCGTCTTGGCGGATGTGTAGACTACCAGAATGGCTGTGGCTATGAGGAGCGAGGATGGCTCTAACAGGTACTTGAGCCTCCATAGCTCCTCCATTCCTCATCCAATTGGGTCAAAATATGTCTTATATACACGCGGATGTGTATTCGTAACTGTATGGTGTGTATACCAACGTATATGTATGCTATCGAATGAACATATACACTGTTAAATTATTTTACAATGAATATTTAAATAGTCACCAAATCTGGTGAAAAAAAAAATGATTATTAAGTTAACCAAACCCTAATTTAAATTAAATTAAATTTAAAAAAATAAAAAATAAAATTAGAGTTTTGAAATGTTGCGTCTTAAACATGTACGCTAGCTTTTTAAGATATGGTTCCTCCAAAGAGAAAATCAGGTTGACTTTAAAAAAATTATTAAATAACATATTAATAAGTAAAAAATGTACATAAAAAATTTTTAAATTAAAAATCAAAAATTAAAAGATTAAATTTTAATGTTTACTTTTAACATTCTCGACGAGGATATATATTCTCGATAAGGTATATGTAGCATTGCTATACAGGTTTTATTACAAAGTAATCCATTGAAATATAAAGTTAATGAAGCTGAACCGTCAAATATAAGTTAAACACAAAATAATTAAAAACATTCATGTTTGGTTCTATAATTTTCTAAAACTTAAGTCGAACTAATCCATATATTTTTTTTTTTAATTTTACCGATTAGATAATAAGTTATTAATTTTTTAAAGTTTGAAGAAGTCAAATATACAGTTTAAATAGTCATTAAATTTGGTGAAAAAATAATAATTATTAAGGTAAGATCCATGTGTACAGCTGCATGTGCACATATTATTATAGCGTAGTGGATTTTGATAGCCGTCGAATTGGATTCAATCTGGACCACTCGCTTTTGTATATAAGTTAGAGTTTCTGAACTAATGGATATACACATTTCTATATTCCGAGCTCTCACATTGGTGGAGGTGAGGGGCACCTCTAATTGTCCCTACAGAGTGCTCGGATTTGTGTCTTTTATCAATTTTTTCTGTCTTCTTAGGTCTAGCTTTTCCATTGTCTAGATCTATTCCTTTCTTGTGGATTTTGTCTCTTCTTCGTCCATGAATCCACAACAGGCAAATCCCTTGTCTGTGGAGCAGTTACTCATGCAGTTGTTGGATGCCATGCGTGTGCAACTGAACAATCATTCTCAGTTGATGGCAGCATTCACAGTCCAGGTACTCCTCCTACTCATGTTGCAAACCCCCGTGTCCGGCCGGATTTCTTTCGCGGAAATCCTGGAGATGATGTGTACCATTGGTTTGACCACTTCACTGTGGTTGCCACATATCATTCGTGGGACGGTGCTCAGTGTTTGCGCGAGTTTCCTACTTGTCTTCAAGGGACGGCGTTGCAGTGGTACAATGGTCTGGACGTTGCAACTCGTGGAGATTGGAATATTCTTCCAAGATCTTCAAACGTGCATTTGGGCATGCGGACGACTGTGATGATGCTTTTCAGCAGTTGCATCGTATTCGTCAGGAGCCATCTGAGTCGGTGATGCAGTTTGGTGTTCGCTTTCGAAGCCTTTTACTGCGTGCAGAACCTAACATGTCGGAACGCATCAAGTTAGGTATGTTGTGGCCAGCACTTCGTCAAGACCTTGTGGGGCTTGTGCATGCACTAGCTCCAGTGACTCTTGACGATGCTTTGAGGCTGGCACAACGATATGAGTCGTCACCTCTCCCACTTGCGCTTCACGTGCTCTTGTTCCACTCCATGTTGGGGATGGACCTGCTCCGATGGAGGTTGAGGCTGTTGCCGCTCGTGTACCAGCACAAGGTGGGGCCCGTGGACGAGGACGTGGATGCAGTTCGTTGTTGGGCGTGTGATGAGGTTGGACACACGTATCGGCGTGTCAACGGTTTCCCGATTGGCGTCCCCCATTTCCAGGATGGAGGCCATGGCGTCAACAACGTCCGGTTGGTGCTGCTGCAATGGAAGGTTGTGATGCGGTGGATCTTCCGGGAAACGACGAATCGCACGAGTAGAGGAGGGTCCTCGTGCGAATAAATTAGTGACCCCTCCATCTTTCTTTCGGGAGTATCATCAAGGGGTTCACTAATTTACTTCGCACGCCTCGTCCCATTTTTCCTTTCAGTGTTGGTGGATACAGGTTCGTTTGTCCTCTGTTTCTCAATCTGTTGCTACACGTTGCAGCCTTCATTTGCGTCGTGCGGTAGAACCAGTCTTCATTCTGTACGGCAACGGACATACTCATGCTTGTTCGCGGATGAAGTGGACATTGTTGTTCGTGTGGATGATTGTGAGCTCGAGCTTCAATCTTTGCGGGTGGTGCCGAGTCAAGCTTTTCACCTTATTCTTGGTATGGATTGGTTAACTCGCAATCATGCCAAGTGTGACTTTGAAAAGTCTCCCCCTTGTTTGACTCTCCCTCGTCTTTCTTCCATTCCTCTTACTTCTATTCCACTTCGTCCATCTGCTTCCACCTCTGCTTCCATCACTTTTGTCTCACCCTATTTCCAACCATTTTCCCTTCATGCTCTTCCTTTTCTTCTTTGGATCCATCAGATGATCGTCGTGCTGTAGTTGTTGATCAACTCAAGAAGGAGTATGCTGATCTTTTCAACTTCGACTTGTCATCTGGGGCCAAGATTGCGACACGCCACCCTATTCCAACTGGAGAAGCTAGGCCAATCAAGGTACCTGTTCGGCGTCGATCACCAAAGGAGCTCAAGATCTTACGAGCGAATGTCAAAGAGATGTTGGAGAAGGGTGTTATCCGGAAGTCTCGAAGTCCTTGGGCGTGCGAACCTCACCTTGTGACGAAGCCTGATGGGAGCGTTCGATTCTGCATTGACTATCGCCCGTTAAATGAGGTAACCGTCTCAGATGTGTACCCACTTCCTCATACTGCAGACCTTTTGGATCGACTGGGGCGGAGCCGTTGGTTCACCAAGTTAGATCTCGCATCTGGATATTGGCAAGTTCCGATGGCTGACATGGACATTCCCAAGACTGCTTTTCGGACACCATTTGGCCTGTACGAGTTCCTGGTGATGCCTTTCGGTTTGAGCAATGCTCCAGCAACTTTCCAGCGTATGATGGACGAGGTTCTTTGCGACATGCCGGAGGTGACTGCCGATTTCATCGATGATGTTTTGATCCATTCGGATGGAACGTGGGAGGAGCATGTCGGTGATGTACGTAAGGTTTTGGATCGATGCGGGAAGTTGGTTTGAAGTTGAAGCCATCTAAGTGTGTGTTTGGATCAAAGGACACCACTTATCTGGGTTATCGCATTTCACGTGAAGGTTTGCAAGTCGATCCTGACAAACTAGTTGCAGTTTTGAAGTTCCCTACGCCAAAGTGTGTGAATGATGTGCAACGCTTTCTTGGCAAGGTACAATATCTGGGTCGTTTTGTGGATCATCTTTCAGATCGTACTGCACCGTTGCGCGCGTTGTTGAAATCGTCAATGACTTCTTTTGTTTGGTCTAAGGATTGCAAGCAGGCATTTGCAGATCTCAAAGAGTTGTTGACGACTCCTCCAGTTTTGGCGTACCCGGATTACACCCGTCCTTTCATCTTGCGTGTAGATGCTTCTGACATCGGCCTCGGGGGTGTATTGATGCAGGAGAGTACGAGTGTTCCTGGCCAACGACATCCCATTGCGTACATCAGCCGTACATTGCAGCCAGCAGAGGTGAATTACTCCACGACTGAAAAGGAGTGTCTAGCAGCAGTTTGGGGTTTTGAGAAGCTCCATGCCTACTTGCATGGTTCGCGGACGTTGTTGGAAGGCGATCATGCAGCAGTCACTTCGTTGTTGAAGCGAAAGAATTTGATTGGGCGTACTGCTCGGTGGGCCTTGAAACTTCAAATTTACGACTTTGAAGTTGTTCATCGTCCAGGAGTTCCATGGCTGATGCTGATGCTCTTTCTCGGGCTCCTCTTCCACCTTCTCTCTCTTCTGTTGCCCCAGAGGAACCAGTTGTTCCAGCTTCAGTGGACTTTTTGGATGAAGATTCCGTACCATCAGCAGTTGCTGTGCTTGACGTTCAGTGTCCGCAGAATGCAGAGTTAGATTTGCCGTCTTTGGATGAGGTTCGGGAAGCTCAAAAGGTTGAGCCGTGGATTCGAAGGCTTCGTGATGGGTTTGAGAATCCTGCATCACTTGCTGATGACTTGCCTTTCAGGCATTTACATTCACAGTATCGCCTTCAGGATGACCTTCTTTATTTTGTGGGGACTGATCCAGATGATCCTTTGCGGTTGGTGGTGCCTTCAATCTTCATTCCACGCTTCCTCCATGCTTACCATGACTCTCCTATTCTTGGCGGGCACATGGGACATCGTCGGGTGATGGAGAAGCTGCGCAGATCTTTCTATTGGCCGGAGTTGCGAGGAGATGTGATTCGGTATGTGCGTAGCTGTGTGTGGTGCCAAGCTCGCAATACTCCCCCATGTGCTTCGGAAGGACGGTTGGAGTCAATTGCAGTTTCTCGTCCGTTTGAATTGGTGGCATTTGATTTGATGGGACCTTTTCCGCGGTCAACTGCTGGTAACGAGTACGTTATTATTGCTTCTGATTACCTAACTCGTTGGGTAGAAGTTGGTGCTCTTGCTAGTGCGACTGCTTCTGCTGTTGGTCAGTTTCTCCTGAATCGGGTCGTGTTTCAGCATTCTTGTCCGGAGCGAATTCTCTCGGATAATGGTCCCATTTATGGCTGAGGCATTTCATGTTTTGACATCTCGATTAGGGATACGCCACACTTTCACAAGTGCTTATCATCCTCAGACAGATGGTTTAGTGGAACGGCTCGTCAGAACCTTCAAGGGGATGATCGCGAAGTATGTGAACTTTCAACATTCAGATTGGGATGGTTATCTGCCGTCTCTCCGATATGCTTATGTCACTGGAGTTCAAAGTTCCATTGGTACTTCCCATATAAGCTTTGTATGGTCATGACCCGGTGTTGCCAACGGAGTTGGGTTTGCCTTCTCGGTTACCCGAGCTGCTGATGCTAGGTCGTGGATCGGTATCTGACGAGCATTCTTCCATTGGTTCGTGCGGAGTCAGCAGAACACTTGGGCCGCGTACAAGTAGGACAACAACAACGCTACAACTCGCATCATCGTCCTCCTGCGGAGTACAAGGTTGATGAACTGGTGTTGGTTCGTTTTCCCAAGCTTACGGTACGTGGTTTAGCTAAGAGTCTCCTTCCTCAGGAAAGGACCGTATCGAGTGACGGCAAGTAGGGCCACAGGTTTATGAGGTTCGGCACGACATTCAACCCGATCCTCCGAGATTGTACATGTACAACGGTTGAAGCATTTTGTGCAACGGGAACAAGTTGTGCCGCCTAGATCCACCAGTGCCTCCTCCTGATGTTCCTCCAGATCCGGGCCCGTCTACAAGAGAACCCTAACCAACTTACACCCTTCCGAGAGGAGGGGATGATGTAAGATCCACGTGTACGGCTGCATGTGCACATACTATTATTAGTAGTGGATTTTGATAGCCGTCGGATTGGATTCAATCTGGACCACTCGCTCTTGTATATAAGTTAGGGTTTCTGAACTAATGGATATACACATTTTTATTCCGCTCTCACAAGGTCAACCAAGCATTAAATTAAATAAATTAAAAATTAAAATAAAATTAGGGTTATGAAATAAAGATATGTTAGTTTAAAAAAATGTTTTGATGGTTTATAAAAAAATCATAAGTAATTCTAGTGGCATTAACAATATTTGTTGTCAATTTTAATTTAAAATGTAAACTTATTAATTTTAATATGTAAATCAATAGTGAAATTTATGTTTGAAGATGAAAATCTCTAATGTATAGTTTAATTCAAAAATGTATTTTTTTTCTTTCTAAACTTGAAATTAATATGTAAAAACAGTAAATGTGCAACTGATATAACACTTAACTTAATTTGTTATAAATGAGAACTATTGTAATTTTATATTACATTTTTATGATTTGTTAAAAATGAGGTTTTGACATTTATAATGGATTTATTTAAAAATAAAAAGATTTTTAAGCATAATAAAAGAGTTATCAATAATTCAAGCATTTAGATATTGCACATTTGTAAGAATAGTGAAATGAAGCTTATTAAACATTTAAACTTCTCGATTCGATATTAACGAAATAAATCGTAATGATCAATATAGAAGTGAATAACTATAATATAACTATTAAATAAATAAATAAGTTATAAAAGTTAAGGTATTTAATGTTAAATAATGAGCTATAACATGTTATATACACACACATATATATTACAAAGTTTGAACAGTAATACACAAGCCCTAATTTTCAAATGTCATTACCGCGTAATTTCAAAAGCAAAGAACCGCGTAATTCCCTAATTTTAAAATCTGAAAAGCCCTAATTTTAAACATGGAGTGCATAACAGTGGCACCACATGTTTTGGGATTGAGTAAATTTGGTGGTGAGAATAGAAGAAATTTAAGAAATTCTCTGGTAAATTTAATGCTTAAAAATATTAAATTGATTAATTGATAATTTCAAGGTAAAATGCTCACTTCATCTAATCAACAAGAAGTCTCTACTCCACTTATCCACCTTGAGTTCATAGCGGTATATATATATTATAGATATACTCTCTCTCTCTCTCTACACACACACACACACACACATATATATATGGCCTGTGTTTTTATACAATGTAGCCCGCTGAAGATAACGTAGATAAGGTCTCCGTGCCTAGTGGGGAGAAGTTATTAAGAAATGTGATGCTTGATAGTAAGCTGGAGCTCTATGGCTTGTATGTAAGTTTATTCACATATGTGTGCGTGCGTATATAACTCACACACACATATATAGGTATATAGATATTTCTCTCCCTCTATATGTGTGTGTCTGTCTGTCTATATATATATTTATTTATTTATTTATAGGTAAGGTGATGAACTGTGGTGGTGGTGGTAGCTGTGGAACTTGTCTTGTTGAGGTACACTGGAAACACACACACACACACACACACACATATGATAAACAAAATATTTAATTATAAGTCTTGTTGTGTGTGTGTATTAACTGTATTACTGTTTATTTAATTATAGATTTTGGAAGGAGAGGAGCTGCTAAATGAACGGACAAATGCTGAACAACGGTACTTAAAGAAGGTAAATAAACTTTATATATATATATATATATATATATATATATATATATTTAGCTATTGTGGTTTTTCATTTATTTATTATTGTTTATTATAGTTTTTATTTATTTATTTATTTGTTTCACAGAAGCCTGAAAACTGGAGACTTGCGTGCCAGACGATAGTTGGTGACAAATCCAACAGTGGCAAGGTAATTTTTAATAATTCATATTTAAAATAATAATATAAATATTATAATTAGTTAAACATGAATTTAAATAGTCTAAACTCGTGTTAAACACAGGTTGTTGTTCAGAGGTTACCACAGCAGAAAAGAAAATGAATCCATTCACAGAGTTTTAATATGCGTGTATATTTAATGTATACACATAGCATTCCAAGCTTGTGTAGATTTTTAATAGAATAATTATAATAATAATAATTAATATTTTTATGTACACTTGATGACTATTTTCTAGCCACAAACCATATAGAATAAGCGCGTGACATGGATGGGTGTTTTAACGTTATCCAAAGGGTAAGTGCGGGTATGCAGATCTGTAACTAGTATTATATACATATATATATATATATTCATATATATTATTAGATTATTATATATTAAATATCACATTATTCTATAAAAACTGTATAAGTATGTTATGTATGTATTATATTGCAAGCAATGAAGAAAGCGGATCCTAATAGGACACGGCTATGGCGACAATGATAATGATTCTACTAGTTTTAATTCAATCTTCTCATGGTTTCACACTGGAAGACGATGGTAAACATTAAACATACATTGATTATGTGTGTCTATATGCTAATAATTCATTGTTTATATAGTAAACATTCCAAAGCAATTATATTAGTGTTTCTTTAGTTAATATTTAATTATGTTATTATTTTATATGATATAAATAGTATATATAAAGTTTTTTTTCCTTGGTTTTTAGTGGTTTTCTATATTAATATAATATTTAATATAGTTGCGGCCTTAAAAGAACTGATGAAAACATGGAGAAGTGGTTTAGCATTAAACTGGTCAGGAAATGATCCTTGTTTATTACAATGGCAAGGCATCTCATGCTTAAATGGGAGCATTACAGTCTTGTAAGTTTGCACACACACGCACGTACACGTACGCACTATATGCACACATATACACATTGTGTGTGTGTGTGTGTCTAAATATTACATTTTTTAGAGATCTTAATGGAAAGGGGCATTAAGGGTGTTCTTCCTGCTGCTATTGGAAAGCTCAAGAACTTAAAAGCTTTGTAAGTTAATTAACTAAAGTTTTAACCATTCAAAAATAGTAAAAACCATATTAATATTATAATAAAATATCTATTAATATATTTTAAAATATACATTTTGTTTTTAGGTCCTTGCAAAAGAATGAACTTACTGGTGCTCTCCCAGACGACATTGGAAGTTTGAGTTTGCTTACCACGCTGTGAGTGTTTGCGTGTGTGTATACACACATATGCACACACACACACACACACACACACACACACACACACACACACACACATATATATTATATATATATGCATGCTTTAAACAGGAAGTTAGCAGCAAATAAATTCAGTGGAAGTCTACCGAGTGGGATTGGCAGCCTGTCCAACCTTCAAGTGTTGTAAGTAATAATTAAAATTACTATTAACTAAATTAATAATAAAAAATTATTTATAATAAAATGTTAATTAATGCAGGGCATTAAACCAGAACCAATTTACAGGTCCTTTACCTGATTTATCAAATCTTACGCAGTTAACGGACATGTAAGAAATTATATTTTGTAAGTTTATTTTTCAATGTTTATATTTATTATTTTATTTAATTATTTTTAAGTAGATTTCTCCAAAATAACAACTTCAATGGCTCTATTCCACCCGAGATTGGAAATTTCAAATCTCTACGGACATTGTAAGTATGTGTATGTATATATATATATATATATGTGTGTGTGTGTGTACACACGTGCACATGTACCATACGCACACACTTGAGACTCATGTGTGTATTACAGGCATCTTTCCTTTAATAACTTCAATGGACCAGTGCCTACTACGATCAGTCAGCTTTCTCAACTGGCCACCCTGTGAGTCTCTCTCTCTCTCTCTCTATACACACACACACATATATATCGTTGTATGCATGTATAATATATAATATAGCAATAAATATTTTGTTATGCAGGTATATAGACCATAATATGTTCTCCGGGTCCTTTCCTAACATTCTGGCCTGAGGAGCCTTCAGTATTTGTGAGTACTGTATGTGTATGTGCGCACACACACACACACACATACATACAAAGATATATATATATATATATATATATAGTGTGTATTTAATTAATTTCACTTAAACATAGATTTGTTTTAGATGGCTGCAGAATAATGAGTTAACTGGTCCAATACCACTTGACATTGGCTCCTTGACTTCTTTACAGAATTTGTAAGTATCTTACGCACCTCTGTGCGCGCGTGTGTGTTATGTATATATACACAGTCACGTAAGGTGTATATACTGATGTATACGAATGTTACAGGGGGCTGGAAAACAATGACTTCACGGTTCGATTCCACTTAGCCTGGTTCAATTAAGCTCTCTTCCATACTTGTAACTCTCTCTCTCTCACACACACACGCCCACACACATACACACACACAACTTATGTTTAAGCTCCTGTTAAATTTTATAATAATATAGCTAATACTTATACTGCACTTTGTCAAGGTTCTTGCAGAATAATAATATGAGTGGAACTGTACCGGATCTTTCTGGACTTATTAATTTACAAGGCTTGTAAGTGTTTAGTTAATCCACATATGTATGCGGTGTGGACGCATTTGTATATGTATATGGTGTGTGGTGTGTGTGTGTGTGTGTAGTAACATCTCGTTTACAGGAGTTTTCAGAATAATTCTTTTAAACTCATCGAAGTGCCTACATGGGTTTCATCAATGCAGAACCTACAATTGCTGTATGTTATTTTAAATGCTTTAAAATAAATTATTTTATTAATTAAAACTTATATTTATGCAGATTTCTGGACAAATGTAGCTTAACAGGGACATTCCCGTCGTTTGTTTTTAGTTTACCTCTTCTCACAACTGGGTAAAATAATCTAAAATTAAACTAATTGAAATAATAATAACAATTAAATTTATTAATTTTATATTAATCAACAGGAGGTTTGACAATAACATGTTTAATGGCACATTAGACATATCTAAGGTTGGAAAAAACTTGACACTTCTGTCCTTAGAGAATAATCGTATACAAGACTTAGTCGGGAATGTCCTTACAAGTTTCAACTTCTGTAAGTGAGCATGTGTATGTCTATGTGTATATGCGCGCGTTGTATATGTGTATTCTCTTAAACAGCTTAGGTGGAAACCCAGTGTGCGATAATACATCATTTCTGCACCCAGATCTATGTGAAATGGCTAAAGGTACGTGTTGTGTGTGTGTGTGTGTGTGTGTGTGTGAGAGAGAGAGGAGAGAGAGAGAGGTGACATGTACATACTTATCTCAGGAGGAGGACCCAGGAGTTGGCATATTCGTATAACATGTACGAAACCGGTCAACTGTAGCGTTGACCAGGTGGTAAATCCGACGACTTGCAACTGCACATTTCCGTTGACCGCAATAGTCAAACTATCATCTCCACCGTTCAATAGTATCACTGGTACACGCACACACGCACACACATATATACACATTATTATTAATAGATAATATATTTGATTACATTAATTATTAGGAGCTAGAATTGGAGTATTCGAGAGGCAGCTTTTCAACTTCGACAAGGTTGACCATTGACCAGGTCAGAGTAGTCAATGCCACGTTTGAAGGTAATAAGTCTGAAATTACCGTGACAATTTTATTTTTACCACCGTACAATGGTAAATGGAGACGGTCAAAGCTCGAGTTTATTGAGGAAAAACTTAATAAACAATCGGTAATTAGTGATAATGGAGTTTATAGCCTTGTGTTAATCACCTGGCCAAAGGTAAAAATATCATAATATTATTAATTTAAATGTTTAGCTATACAAAGGAATTATTTTGTAATTATAAGTATATGTTATGCATTTTTGTTTTATTTGTTAAATGTTGCATATTACACACGCTGTACTCAAGTATTCCCAGTAATTATTAGTTTTTATATATATATATATATTCGTGTATATTTCTCTAATATGTACATTCTAATAGCCTAGTAAGCGTCTAAGACTCTCTCTCTCTCTCTCCACACACACACACACACGCTTATGTACACAAACATAAAAGACACCCTACATATGTGTTTAGTTAAACAAAAATGTGTTATATATATCTACATGTGTGTGTGTGTGTGTAGATTATATTTATTCTATAGAGTGTTACTTCTGTTATAGGTATGATAAAGAGGAGTTTTTGGAATACACGTACATATGTAAGCCTTATTTTTCCCATCTTCTTCGTTGTTATTAACCTGCGTGGTCGTTATATACTTGTGGAGGAAACACTTAGCTAAGAGGCGGTCACTAATATATGGTGTTCAACAAGGTAATAACATCTACATATATAATCTCTCTCTCTCTCTCTATATATATATAGTGTGTGTGTGTGTGTGTGTGTGTAGAGAGAGAGAGAGCTCATATATATATTTGTTATTTATCTTGTATTTCAGAACTAGCCAGGAACTCAAGACAGCCTCTGTTTTTTCAATATAGCGATTTAAAACTGGCAACTCGTGACTTTAATGTGTCTAATAAGCTTGGAGAAGGTGGCTTTGGGGAGGTATACAAGGTATATATATAATATGCTCTCTCTCTCTCTCTCACACACACACACACACACGCAATGTCTTACAGGGTGTATTACCGAATGGATTCGAAGGGCTGTGAAGCGATTATATCCAACAAGAATACAGCAAGGAACGCAAGAGTTTGTAAACGAGGTTACGATAATTACGGGAGTTATGCACCGTAATCTCGTTAAACTAATTGGATGCTGTGTTCAAGCAACAGAACGTATTCTAGTTTATGAGTATGTGGAAAACAATAGTCTTCACCACGCTTTATTCGGTAAATATCTAATTAATATTTAATATTTTAAATTATATTAAATATTTAGTTTTTATTATTTATTTAATGTAGATTCTGAGGTTTTAACTTGGAAAGAACGTGTTGAAATCGCAATAGGGACTGCAAGAGGGATTGCATATCTCCATGAAGAGTGTGAAACTCGTATAATACACAGAGATATTAAAGCAAGTAATATACTTTTGGATAAAAATTTAAATTCCAAAATTGCAGATTTTGGTTTAGCAAGGTTGTTTCCCGAGGGAGCTAGTCATGTAAGCACAAGAATCGCTGGAACATTGTAAGTAAATTAATTAAAAATATTAATTCTTTATATAATATTTCAAGGCTATAAGGTTTAAGATTTAAGGTATTAATTTTATAAATGTTATCATGCTTAGAATATTTTTTATTAACTAATAATATAATCTAATAAATTATGTATTAACTTTTAATTAATAATGATAATGGAAAATAATATAATATTTATTATTACATTTTTTTTTATTCTTTTTTTCTTTTGACAGTGGCTATGTAGCACCAGAGTATGGTTTATATGGGCAACTTACAGAGAAAGCAGATACATATAGTTTTGGTGTGGTGCTTCTTGAGATTATTAGTGGCAGAAAGAGTATAGAGTTTACACAAGAGGTTGTTCTGTTACTTGATTGGGTAAGATAATTAATTAGCATTATTATATATTAGTTGTGTGTGTGTGTGTGTGTGGGTAACAATATGTATAAATCCGGGTTATATCATTCATATATGTATGACTTATATACAAAACACACACACACACACACACATATAGACCACAGACATATGTATACATATATGCAATATATATAGAGAGAGAGAGAGACATGCACACGCACACATACATATACATATAAAAGCTTGTGTATAAGACAGGCTTGGCAAGTGTATGAACAAGGGAACATACTGGATTTAGTTGATAAGAGATTGCAAGGGGACTATAACGAAGGAGAATTCAGGAGATTTGTACAGGTGGCACTTTTTGTACGCAGGCAGCTGTGAACCAACGGCCAAAAATGTCCCACGTGGTTGCCATTTATTGGGTGAGAGAGAGGTAGATTCTCCTTGTACTCCCGGTATATTCTCTGAAATTGTTGGCAAGCTTCATTCTCAGTCTAATGAATATGCAATTATTTCCTAAACAAATTTGCGTACCAATATAATAAAATTTTTTTTATTAATTATGTGAATCTTGTTTAATACACACATATTAACCACATTTTCAAAAATTAATAATAACTCTTCCTTCTCTTTATAAAACAATCTATATAATTTAATTATGTCCACCTAAGTGATTTAATTGAAATTAATCTGATTTAGCTTAATTTCATTTAATTTACGCAATTTATTAGCCTAACTAATGAAGGTGGGCATACATAGTATCTCTCTCTCTCTTCTCTCTCCTCTCTCTCTCTCTATATATATATATATATATATATGCATGTTCTTGTTTATCATATATGCATATACATCCTATGTACATATGTAAATATACATGTATACAAAAAACTCTATGTTTGATTTTTCAAGATTTTAATAAAAACTAAACTTTTACCTTAATTATGTTTTTACTTTATAAATAGATTCAAATATTAATTTTAATAATTCAGAATTACTATTTGAGAAGTTTTATCTTCATTGAACAAATATTAACTTAAGACTTTAATATGTTCATTCTTTTGACATTATTTGTTTGAGGATATATGTAGAATCTTAATAATTAAATATTATTATAAAGAAAAATTAAAAGTCTAAAAACATAAGCTAACTAGAAATTATTTAAATTTAATTTACAAACATTTTTGAATGCATATCTATATGGAAAATTTTGTTTTTCTTAATGAGAATACATATATATTCTTGAAATATATACATATATGCCCTTAGAAATTTCATTGACAAAGAAAATAAATAAGAATTTAAAATTTCATTAATTTCACTAACACTTTTTTATTAATACTATTTATGAATATATTCAATTAATTTTTCTAATTTAAAATATTGAACATTAATACAATGAAGTGTTAAATTAAAGTTTGAGGGTATATACGTAGGTTATGAATTTTTCCCTTGTTCTCGTAGGGATATTTGTTCATAATTTGGTTTGATATGCTATAATTTTGCTTAAAATATTCTATTCATATCTTAAAAAATAATCTTAAAAATAAATTTTAAATGCAGAAATAACTTAATTTTTGTAGTTTTCACTCTATAGTATTGTTTATATACATAAATACAAAGGTATAAAATGCTGTTACCTTCAATCTTATATACTACTTTTGATATATATATATATATGTGTGTGTGTGTGTGAGTGTGTGTGAGTGTGTGTGTTAGATATATAATTAAAATTTTAACTTGTATAAAAATTAAACCCAGCCAATTTTATTACAGACAAAGATAAACTTATTTACTGATTAGCAGTGCCTGTGAGATTGGTCCACATTCTCGCACCTATATATTGTGAAAAAACAGTCAATATAATTATCTTTTCAAATAGCATACAATTTATTTTACTTGCTTGTTAAAACTCACAAATGGCAATCTAATTGATATTGAATGTTTGTTATAATATAATTAAAATTTAATACTTTTTAAAATAAATATATATAATTCGTAGAAGGGATATATGAAACCGCTATCACATGCCAACCAAGAACAACTTAGTTGAGCAAGGAAGAAAAGAGAAAGTAAAGAATATAAAACATGTAGCAATGGAATATATGGATATTCAATTATAGACTTGTGAGGAGTTTTATAACGGAAGATAACTAAGCAGAAACATTTGCATTACACAAGTCGATTCCATGGTGTATCAATTGAAATGATTGTTATATTTTCTTTGTATTTTGATATATACAAATTAGGAATCTTATGGGTACAAATGTGTCAAAAACTGTAAATAACATTTCACTTTCTATTTACAAAATGTCTTCATAGATAAGAAGAAAAAAATTAAAAACTAAAATGTTTTTCATGGTGATTCAAGATAGTTATATCTAATTTAATTCCAAATTTAAATTGAAAAATTTAGAAAAAGTAATAAGGGATATATAATCATTTATATATGATACAATAATATAAGGTATTCTACATACTCTGTTAAGTATGGAATGCAAAACTGTAGTTTAAACTTGTTATTTCTTTTAAATTGCAAAATATGTCTCTTAAAAATGATAGTGTATTAGTATATATATTGTGATATAATTAATGATGATTTATATTAATAATGTAGGTCATATGTGAAACAAATATGTTCATTTTAAAATTTTTATTTTTAATAATTTAATAAACTGCCTCAATTTTCAAAAATACTTTATGAGAAAAATTTAGAGAACATATGGGTTTACTTAACAAACTTTCACTATCACAAAGTGAATTTAAAATTTAATTGTCATGCATATATATATAAACTATTCCTTTATTTATGTATTAAGTAAGATTGAGTATGACATGTGTCTACAGTCTAACCTAGGATAGATTCAGTGTTATTTAATATAATTTACCTCTATGTAAATACGTTTTGATACGTATATACATTAATGAACTATGTATATTTACTTAATATATTATATAACTATGAAAACAAATTAAAACATCAGAAAAATTATTTTTTAATATATATTTAGAGATGAGAATAACGTATAAATGAATGGAACATTCGAATATGACCAGATTATTTGGTATATATAAAAACATTATTTACGTACCCAAATATTAAGTTAAATGTTGTTAAGGAGGAAGTAAGGAACAATAGAGCCCGTTGGGTGGTTTGTTTCAAACAGGAGACATTTTAAGTGATGCATATATATATATATAATTTTCTTCTTTTTATTTAATTTTTTATAACACAATGCATAATCTCACGTAATTTATTCACTTGTTACTAGTTTAAAATTATATTTTCTTTAAAGTTTTGTGAATTATAAACTAGTCAAGCACTTGTTGAAATAAATACCTATTTTATTATCTTACCAGAATCGCTGTTGACCTGCACCACTTAGCTATTACTGTTTAACTGATATGTGTTACCATTTATATCCATATTTAAACTACTGACTTAATCCTAATCAAAATATTACATAAACTAAAGATAGTGCTGAACACAACAACGTATAGATATATCAGCTAGGTATTGATGCTGGAGGACTTTTTACTATTCTCAAATAACACACACACACACACGCGTGCGCGCACACACACATCCTTTACCTGGACATATTTTTTATATAGCATATTATTATTAATATAATAAAAAATAACATATTATTAATTACTATAATAAGAAAATAACCAATTCGCTACCGCTGAGCTCAGGTAGCAACTCTTCTTTATTAAAGAAAAAAAAAAGCGGCAACCAGATTTGAACTAGTGGCCCATTACTAGATATTTTTGAACACAACGTGTGTGTGAAAGAGAGGGGAGAGAGAGGGATGGAGAGTGCACATGTTAATCTTATTGTAATTAAGTTTAAAGAGGTAAAGTAGTTATATAACACAATTATCTTATCAATTACTTTGATTTTTCTACAGAGGTTGTTGTATATATCCCAGTAAATTATATATATGTTGTATTAATACACACACAATAATACACACACACAACAAAATATATGTGTGTAAATTATTTTAAAAAGAAAGTATCCTATTGTAATTTATTTATTGTAATCACAAGGCTCTAGATTTAAAATAGGGGAAATTATATTTATACCCCTGAAGTTTATTGTATTTGCGTATATACTTTTAGAAAATTTATATTTACATATATACCCCTTTAAAGGTTATAAATTTACATATATACCTTTGAAAACTTTAATCAGAATATTTTAATTTTAAAATAATAATATTAATTAAAAAAATATTTTTAATTCATAATATATACAAATGAAATAATTAAATGTTAAATATTAAAAGATTATCATAATAAAAATGAGATATATATGTTTAATAAGTTGTATTTTGGACCTAAATATAATAAAATACAAATTAATTATAAATTTTTATTGATTTTTAAAAAATGTATTTTAATTTTTAATTTTGAAATTTATAAAGTTTTAAATTGAAATTTCAAGAGTACATATATAAATATAAATTTTTAAGGATATATATGTAAATATGATAAATTTTAAGGGTGTATTTAATAATTTTAAGAAGGATATGATATTGCTATATGAACTTAAACCTAAAGATATTAATGTTGTCTCATTTTAAAATTTTAAATAGCATAAACACTTCCGGTTCAAGTATGTAATAAAAGATTACTTAATTAATCTTTAATTATAAATAATTATAAATAACCTTTATTTATTACTTAATTAACTAACTATCTTAAGTATTTATTTTCTATTATTTATAATTAACCTTACTTATTGCTTAATTAATTAATTATCTTAAGTATCTATTGTATACTGCTTATTATTATAATTAACCTTTACTATTGTTTAATTAATTAATTATCTTAAGTATTTATTGTATACTGCCTATTATTATAATTAACCTTTACTATTGTTTTATTAATTAATTATCTTAAGTATCTGTGAGAGCTCGGACACGTGGATCTTACATATTTATATTACTAGTATTTCACTTTAAGTATTATATATATATATATATATATAGGAACGCATAGGTGCTTATGGATGGATACAGATCAATATGGCGTATATTTATTCAATAAATAAGAAGCGTAAGAATAGTGATTACTTTGCATCTTTTTATGTTTTGAAAACTTTTATAATAGAAAACATAAAAAAATTAATGACATAGTAAAAAAATTTAAACTACTTAAACATGACATTGATATTTACAGTATCATTATATGTGTTTATACATAGACTATCCTTATATTTGTATATAAATATTCATAATGTACATATATTTAAACATATTTATAAATACCATAAAAAATTAGTGTAATATTTATGATGTAATTTCAATTTATAAACTTGTTTCAAACTATACTTGTATAGTGTAAGTTTAATATTAAATCAATTTTATACAAAATTATGCAAATGTATAAATATTATAAAAATTCAGACATTTAAAATTCTTTCTCAATTGCAAACTATACAAAGATATCACTGTTGTTAGGGCGGTGTTACATGTGCCCGGGACCCGGGCCGGTCCCGGGTGTCCACATGTAACAGCAGCCTTAAAGTGGCCACCCGGCCATTTGCCCGGGCCGGGTGCACTCGGCTACGGCCGGGTGGTGAGAACCACCCGGAGGGGCCGGGTGCACCCGACTCAAATTCTGACCGTTGATTTAAAGTAAATTGATGTCAATTATTATTATCTTAATCAACAAGGGTGATTTACATGTAACAACACCACCCTTGCCGTTAAGGGTGCCCTAGAGGCCCCGGGTGAAAATGCCCACATGTAACACCGCCCTTAGTACTGGGCATGTGCTGTGTGATGCTGGAATGCAGGTTGTCCAACCGCAACAAAGGAAGGTTCAGTGGGAGAACATTGTAAATCACGACTTGGGCTGTTCTTGAACAAAGACCACTTTTCTTCTTCGGCAACAACAGCGGTAAATCCCCATAAAACAGCAAACAAGAATACGATTGAAAATACCGATGACAATAACCGGAGTCTTCTTCAGTTGCCATGGACTGAGCTTCCCCAGGACTTGCCATGAAATATGAACTAAACTAAAACATATTATAAGCATTTTCAATGCAATAACTATATATATATATCCTGATGAATATGCAACGTTTTGTGTCAAGTTCGTCTTATTTGTTGGATTTTACTTTATTGGAAGTTGTTTACTATGTTTCTCATGTCGTGTCAGATACATCCGATGCTGTGCACAATGTTCATACAATGTCACTATCTCTGGTTTTTGTTTAAAAACAAAATTTTTTTATTTAGATTTTTCACATTAAAGACATATAGCAAGTTTAAACTACATGTTTTGCATTCCATATTTAACAGAGTATGTACAGTACCTTGTATTATTGTATATTTCATAATATAAATTATTGAAATGATTGTTATGTTCTCTTCGTATTATTGATTTATACAGGTATGTGGCAGGTACAAATGTATCGAAAAACTGCAGATAACATTTCACTTATTCACTTTAAAATTATAATATATCTAAACACACACACACACATATATTATCAAAAGTAGTAATAAAATTAAAGGTAACAACATTTTATACCTCTGTATTATGTATATAAACAATACAATAGAGTGAAACTACAAAAAGTAAGTTATTTTTGCATTTAAAACTTACTATTAAGATACAGATTTTTATTTTTCTAAGATATGGATAGAATACTTTAAATCAAAATTATAACATATCAAACCAAATTACGTACAAATATCCTTAAGAGAACAAAGTAAAAATTCATAAACTACATATACACCCTCAAACTTTGATTTAACACTTCGTTATATTAAATGCTCAATTAAAAAAACTAATTAAATATATGTATTTCAGATTTGAATGAAGTGAATTAAGTAGGCATTTATAAATTAAAGTCATCGTAAATAGTATTAATAAAAAAAATGTTAGTTCTTATAAATTAGAAATGAAATTATTAAATTCTTATTGATTTTCTAAATGATATATTTCAGGACTCAATTTGAAATTTCTAAGGGCATATATGTACATATTTCAGAAATATATATGTAATTCTCATTGAGAAAAACAAAATTTTCCATTTAGATATGAGGAAATAACCAATTCGCTATCCTGAACTCATTTTACACATGTAGTAACTCTTCTTTATATTAAAGAAACAAAAAGAGGTAACCAGATTTGAACTAATGGCCCATTACCGGATATTTTTGAACACAACGTGTGTGTGAAAGAGAGGGGAGAGAGAGGGATGAGAGTGCACATGTTAATCTTATTATAATTAAGTTAAAAAAAGGTAAAGTAGTTATATAACACTATTATCTTATCAATTACTTTGATTTTTCTACAGAGGTTGTTGCATATATCCCAGTAAATTATATATATGTTATATTAATTTACACACACAATTATAGTAACAAAATATATGTGTGTAAATTATTTAAAAAGAAAGTATCCTATTGTATATTTATTTATTGTAATTACAAGGCTCTAGATTAAAAATAAGGGAAATTACATTTATACTCCTGAAATTTATTGTATTTGCCTATATACTCCTTAGAAATTTTATATTTATGTATATACCCTTTTAAAAATTATAAATTTACATATATACCTTTGAAAAACTTTAATCAGAATATTTTGACTTTTAAAATAATAATATTAATTAAAAAAATATTTTTAATTCATAATATATTGCAAATGAAATAATTAAATGTTAAATATCAAAAAATTATACTAAAATGAGATATATGTTGTATTTTGGACTTAAATATAATAAAATACAAATTAATTATAAATTTTTACTAATTTTTAAAAATGTATTTTAATTTTTAATTTTAAAATTACAAAGTTTAAATTGAAGTTTCATAATACATATATAAGTATAAAATTTTTAGGGATATAAAATTTTAGGGGTATATTTAATAATTTTAAGGGTATATTTAATAAATTTTTAGGGGTATATTGATGTATATTCGATATTAAGGATATGATATTGCTAAAGGAAGAATATGAACCTAAACCTAAAGTTAATGAAGATGTTATTGTCTCATTTTAAAATTTAAATAGCATAAACACTTCCGGTTCAAGTAAGTTTGTAATAATCAAGATTACTTAATTAATTTTTAATTATAATTAATTATAAATAACCTGTATTTATAACTTAATTAACTAATTATCTTAAGTATCTATTTTCTATTGCCTTATTATTTATAATTAACCTTTACTTATTGCTTAATTAATTAATTATCTTAAGTATCTATTGTTTATTGCCAATTATTATAATTAACCTTCACTTATTCTTTTATTAATTAATTATCTTAAGTATCTATATTACTAGTATTTCACAAAGATATAACTTTAAGTATTATATATATATATATATATATATATATATATATTTGTAAGAACGCATAGGTGCTTATGGATGGATACAGGCTGGATCAATATGGCATTCAATAACCAAGAAGCGTAAGAATAGTGATTACTTTGCATCTTTTTATGTTTTGAAAACTTTTATAATTAAAAAAATAAAAAAATTAACGACATAGTATAAAAAATTTAAACTACTTAAATATGACATTGATAATTAACCTTTACTTATTGCTTAATTAATTAATTATCTTAAGTATCTATTGTTTATTGCCAATTATAATTAACCTTCACTTATTGTTTTATTAATTAATTATCTTAAGTATTATATTACTAGTATTTCACAAAGATATAACTTTAAGTATTATATATATATTATATATATATATATTATATATATATATATATATATATTTGTAAGAACGCATAGGTGCTTATGGATGGATACAGGCTGGATCAATATGGCATTCAATAAACAAGAAGCGTAAGAATAGTGATTACTTTTATGTTTTGAAAACTTTTATAATTAAAAATTAAAAAAATTAACGACATAGTATAAAAAATTTAAACTACTTAAACATGACATTGATAATTACGGTATCATTATATGTGTTTATACATAGACATATCCTTATATTTGTATATAAATATTCATGTGTCCATTTAATGTACATATATTTAAACATATTTATAAATACCATCAAAAAAAATTAGTGTAATATTTATGATGTAATTTCCATTTATAAACTTGTTTCAAACTATACTTATATGGTGTAAGTTTAATATTAAATCAATTTTATACTAAATTATGCAAATGTATAAATATTGTAAAAATTCAGATATTTAAAATTCTTTCTCAATTGCCAACTATAGAAAGATATCACTGTTGTTAGGCATGGGGGCCTGGAATATACTGGCATGTGCTGTGTGATGCTGGAATGCAGGTTGTCCAACCGCAACAAAGGAAGGTTCAGTGGGAGCAGTTTTAAAAAACGCATATCACTATAGCATATGAACAATTTAGGGGCTAATAGGTATACTATGCATATTTATTAGAAAATATAGTTTGATCCAATGGTTTTGAATGCTTAGAGTTAAAGAAATTGTTAACGTGTTAATTCAAGATTATCTATTCCAAACAAAATAATATCCTACAAAACCACGTACTATTAGATGAACATCCATGTCCATATAAAGTAACTGCATATATACATGTGTATGTATATTCTTTATTAACATGTTCGTAAATCAAATAAAATTTCAACATTTAAAAGATTACATCTCATCCTCGATTTTAACATCTTCTAATTTTTCATTTCTAAGTTCACAAAATTGTTGTCATCGAATCCCCTCGTTTGCACTTCATTTTACATCGTCTCTGTAAGATTTAGAATCGTGATTAAATCCGTAGTAAAAAATGTTATGAAAATATTTAATTATTAATTTATTAATTATTAATTTAATTTAATTATTAATTTATAACATTTTTTTACTACAACATATATCACTGTTTGGAACTGTGGGCCGCTCGCAGTTCACAAAGGCCGGCTGCTTGAATTGCAAGCAGCCGGCTCGCAATGCATCCCTTAGGCCCTAGGGAGTCACTTGTAGTTCCCAAGAGCGCTCATCAAGCAACTGTGAGAGACCGCTTGTAGTTGGGAGGAGAGAATATAATATTATAAATGATATTATACTCACACATATATATCTTAAATATTTGTACTAATATATTTCTATATATAATGAATAGCAATTTCATATATCTATATAATCTATATTTATATATTATCTATTATATACATTTAATAGATATTTGTATTAATTCATTCCTCTCTTAGTTTATAGATGTTCTGAATTTTATGGATATGCACAAGGGCCAATGAATTAAACAATACATAATAACCTGTTATATTAAATTTTAGTTATGGGTTTCGCTTATGTACAATATCTCACGTACTGATGTTACAAAGTCAAAGTTGGAGTTCTTTATTTTGTAGCCCATAGTGACCTTCACAACGATAGTCACTAGTAACAGGTGCTCAAGCTAAAATAAATGTTCAATAACCATTTCAAACACTATTATTATGACTCTACCTTCATGTGAGTTTGAATCTTAAAATCACTTTTAATTATATTGATTTCTGATTTCACCACATAACAAATTATTGAGATTGTAACAAGTGGGCTTACGAAGAAAGTCTAACTTCTTGATATAACAAACAATGTCATTGGGAGTGTCGCCATTTTGGAGGCTTGGGGCCCAGGAGGCCTGGGCTCGAATATTCAAGAATATTCTAGAATATTTTGGAATATTCTTTCTGGTCGGCAGTATTGGCCTCAGTCGGCAAAAAAGAATTCTATTAAAACTGTTGTATTTCTTTTATTTTTTTTATATTAGCTTAATTTATTACTCAATATACATTAGCTAAAGTTTCTTCTTCATCTTAAGTAAAGCTGCAGTTCTCGAACCACCAGTTACGCTTGGACGTGGAGGTGTTTGAGTAGGTAACTCTTCTGGTCTAATGTTCTCTGCAAGCTTGTTTGTTGCCAACCTAGAGAGTTCGAAACTCTTCTCGGTTCCTATAATATTCCTTCCGAGCTCGACGGCAGCTAACAATGATGACCCGGTTCCGGAACCAATATCCCAGACTAGGTCGCCAGGTCTACTGAGACGCTCGATCAAAAGCTGCATGAGTCGAACACTCTTCGGTTGAATCATAATCCTGCACAAACTTCCATTAGGATAAACATAGCAAAGTACTTCCTTACCAAGCCTCCTGATAACGGTCGGCAGTGTCGACGAGGATCGTGTTCGTCAACGCCAGAGGGTTTGGCCTCTTCGACTTCTTCTCAGAGCTTTGCAGCACCAAGAGAACTAACAAGTTATCCTGCCACATAGACCAAGTTAAACTTGAACTTGAATAGCTAGCTTACCTTAATTTTGTCACGGTATCCCCAGCCTCGTGCAAGACGCTGTAAGTCCCTGCAACCTCCAAGTTGATTACTGCAGCCGCCTGAATCACCGCCGAAACAGAAGGAGAACTCGCGAAGACGACCATGAAACCACTCGCTGCCAAGTGCATTCCACTGAACTGCAAGGCCTCCTCAAACTTCACCGGATCTAGCTGCACAATGTCCTTGTTGATGCTAGCACCTCCATATACAAGCTCATTGGGCAAGTCGAGGATGATGAGGTTGAAGCCGTATTCACCTACCACTTCCTGGAACAACGTTTGTGACTCAACCGTATGTAGTCTGTCAACCTGTTGTCGGAGCTTGGTGTACACCTCTGTCTGGGAAGCACCGGCTCGAAGAAAGACCTGCTCATCTCCTCCATGTCACACACAGCTAGGTCGTAGGATCCACGGGATGCAGCCAGGGTCGGGATGAAGGTCATCAGGTCGTCCTTGATGTCCAAACTAGCTACAAGTGGCTGTACCTCATTGATTGTAAAGTCGAATGCCGGCGGAGGTGCTGTAGAAGAGCTTGGTCCCGCTCCCGATCCCTTTGCAGGTGTAGTTGTCTTCCGCACCGTCTTCTTCATCTTGCTCTTCTTGATAGCCTCTACTTCTTCTGGCTCCCAAACAATCGCTGGTAGATCATTGCGTGCATGTCGAATAGTGTGCTCTCCCAAGCTGGTGGCTGTTGCGACGGACAGTCGAGCCAGAATGGAACATGCTCCCGTTCGAACGGTGTTAGAGCTCCTCTGCTCTTCGACCACATGTGAGGCTCGCTTGTATGATCTGTCCACAGCTTCATCGTATGGGACGGTGTCATTTGCTTCGCCAGTATGAACCTGCAACACAAAGTCAGACAGTAGCAATGCTGGATTGAAAGCTTACCTCCATATCATCCGACGCGCATTCCTCACGCTCCAGAAACTCATTCGGCTCCATCGAATAAGTGAACCGTATGCAGTCATGGAAGGGCTGAAAGACCAGGCACTTGCTCCGAAGTTCTCATCTCGTCAAACCAGCTCATGAAGTCGACATCCGTTCCAACTTCTTCACCATCCTCTCGCAACCCCTTAAGGATCTGAATGGCTTCCTCGCGCACAGCCTTCCAATATAAGTCCAAGGTGAACCACTTGATCCACTCTTTGTCCTGCATGCCCGGTAGCCCAAGTGTCTGTTGTTCTGCCTTGGATTCGAGACGGGTGAGCTTGTTCAGGTATCGGAGTCGCAGCATGTTTGGAATCTTCGCCTTGACATCGCATACAGCTTCTCAATGCCCATCCAGCGACACTGCTTATGAGAGATGTTTGTCACCTTCTGGAACCACTCCTCCCCCAAGTCTGGGTCTATGATGGAGAGGAACTTGTGCATACGCTTGTCATGCTTCTTGTACACTAGCTGCTTAGGTTCACCTCAACCTGTGAATTGCCCTTAGCACTGGTGACTGCTCTGTCGAGATCATCGTCGATCTCGTTCTGCACATAGAACAAGTTAAAAATTTCTTTCCTATAAATTAAATCGGAGGTTACCTTGAAAAGGATCTTGGCAGATCAGGTTCGGAAGAGGATGCCAAGCCGTCTTTCCTGATGAACTCTCCTTCCACTTCCGCACCTCAAGACGATCAACCTCCGTGAGTGACTCGAGGATTTTCTGAGTTCACTAGTGCAGACCGCCTTTACAGCGAGGAGAATATGTGGTAGCGTTGTTTCCACAGATGTTGCTGAAGATCTGTTCAACGAAACTGTAAGTCTAAACTCTTAACAAAAAGAAAAGAAAATACTCACATGTTAATCGATTGGAACATCGAAACCAGTTGAAGAAATGTCGAGGTTCTCCGTGGAGATGAAACTCGATCGAACGCGAATAGCCCATCGCTGGTTGTCCTCTGCATCCTCTCGGTACAGCTTCTGCAAAGCCTGTAGCCTATGGTTCCCGTCCCAGCAGCTAAACTTCCTGTTTGAGAGCCTTGAAGCCCACTGTTTGTACTCCGGCTGAGTAAGAGCTTGCTCGAAAGACCGGTGCTGCTCGTACTGAATCGTGTCCTTCGACAGCTCCGATAGCTCCTCAGCAGTGAGTCGATCTCCGATGGACAGAATGAACAAGGCCGTGTTGCGTAGATAACCAGCCTTCTTCAACGATGACACCAGCCTGTCCAAGTCCCCTGGGTTCACTCGTCGAACCACCTCGTTGGAATGTATTCTGCAGATGGGCACATCAGGAGGATCACCAAGTCCCTTGATAGTAATTTTGTCGAGCAGGTTTGCTGAGCTCTCCAAATGCAGGCTCGCCGGTATGCTGTATAACTCCTTCGGCTCCTTATCGCTCTTCGCCTTCTTGCCTTTTGAATCAGCTTTCCCGCGGCCTCTCTTTTTGCTGACTGCCTCCTCCAAGTCGTCCTCGCTAGCTTCAGCTGCCTCTGTCATCTGCACTTGCTCGTTCAGGACTGCAACCTCAGCGGATGAAGGAGGCAACTGCGACGAGCTCTCCGGGAAATCTGTGATTGTTGGTGGAGGCTGTTCTTGCTCAACTGCTACTACTCCAGACTGAGTCACTGGAGGATCCTCCTTTGCTACATTAGATGGTTCTCCTCTCTTGCCTCGCTTCTGCTTCGATATCCTCTTCTCTTCCCGTGGCTCTTCATCAGGCGCAGTCTCTAGTAGACGTTTTGAAGCTCTCACCATTTTGTAAACTCTGGAAAGTAAACACACAAGTCAATTGATGAGGACAAAATAAAAAAACAAACAAAGATGACTAACCTTGTGGCTGCCGACTCAAGCTAGATGCTGCCGACCCTCTCAGTCGGCAGAGAGATGTAGAAGAAAAACCTGCCGACTGAGATAGTTTGTGCCGACTCTGTCAGACGGCACTGAAGAGAAGAGAGATAATGGTGCCGACTGAGATAGGATGGTGCCGTCCCTCTCAGACGGCACAAATGGGAAGACCCATTAACTGTTTTAAAAGAAATACTTGAGACGCAAAGAAAAAAAAAAACTAATTCAAAATACCTTGTGGCTGCCGACTGAAGAAGGATGGTGCCGTCACTCTCAGTCGGCACAAATGGGAAGACACTATAACTCTAAAAAAAACATTGTTATACGGATACTTGAGCCGCAAAGCAAAATATAAACAAATTCAAAATACCTTGTGGCTGCCGACTGAAGAAGGATGGTGCCGTCACTCTCAGTCGGCACAAATGAGAAGACACATTAACTCTGAAAAAAAACAATGTGATACGAATACTTGATCCAGAAAGCAAAAAATAAATATATCGAACATACCTTGTGGCTGCCGACTGAACTAGGATGGTGCCGTCACTCTCAGTCGGCACAAATGGGAAGACCCATTAACTCTGAAAAAAAAACCTTGTGATACGAATACTTGAGCCAGAAAGCAAAAAAAACAAATCGAAAATACCTTGTTTTTGCCGACTGAACCAGGATGGTGCCGTCACTCTCAGTCGGCACAAATGGAAAGACCCATTAACTCTGAAAAAAAACATTGTGACACGTATACTTGAGCCGCAAGGAAAAAAATAAATAAATCGACGATACCTTGTGTTTGCCGACTGAACCAGGATGGTGCCGTTGCTCTCAGTCGGCACAAATAAGAAGACCCTATATCTCTGGAAAAAGAAATACTTTGAGCAGCAAATCATAAAATACAGAAATTACACATACCTTGTGGCCGCCGGCTGAGCAGGATGGTGCCGAGAATCTAAATCGGCACAGAAATCTCCATTGTTATACTTGGGCGCTGCACGAATCGAGTCAAATGGATGGCGCCGCAGTGGAAACCGTAACTCTGAGATCTGAGATTGAAGAAACCCTCTGGATCTGCCGCAGTGGAAACAGATCTGAGATTGAAAGAACCCTAGCCGCAATGGAAACAGTAAACCCTATCTACCAAAAAACCCTAGCCGCAATGAAAACAGTGAACCCTACGGAATAAATGTGACATTAATATTTAGGGTTTATTTTAAAATATGTGAATAATTGGTAAATGTGAAGATATTTCAAATCATAAAAGGTAGAAATTAAATTAAATCGGTGATACTAGAGAGGACATCATTAAGAACACTGTGAACTGGGCAGCATAGAATTAATTATATACAAACGTGTATTCACGTTTATTGTTAACGATTGTAATTTTTTTTTGGTAAGGAAAGTGTGTTTAATCTTTTGCTTTGCTTTCCTAAACCACCGAGCTTTCTCCTTGCGTTGTCATGGCCAGAGTTACCTATGAAGGCATTGACAAAGATTTCCCAGTCGATGAAGATGGAAATGCTTTTGTGTTTGAACATGATCTTCACATTGCTTTCAACATTCCTTGTTGGTTCAGTATACATGTGGTTCAATTGATGTCAGTTTCTGCGAGTTCTGGAGAAGATGTGGAGTTGTTACCAGAAGGCAATGCATCAAACCAGTTTGTCTTTTACACATTGTGCCCGGCAAAGGGCCCGTTGTTCAGGTTGCGGACAGAGGAGCGTGAGGAATCCATGCTGGTGTGTCTTCTAAGAGCAGACAAATGTAGGATAGGGAAGGATCTCATTGGTTCGTCTGAAGTTAAACGAGTCTCTGAACTACCGCAGATATACAATGGAAATGTCATTTTCGAACTTCCCCCTAAGACAGAAAGCACAGAGAAGTACTCGGGGATGAATCGCAAGGATGGCTGCTACCATTGGACACACCCGAGCACAACACACTGGCATGTTCCGGCGCGAGTCAGTCGAAGTTCATGTGTCGGACATCTCCAATGCATCAATCCTACCTGCCCCTACTTGGCTTTTGAGAAGAAAGCAAATGAATGTCACTTCAAGGGTGCTGTGGAGAAGGCAAAGACAACTGAGACAGGCAAAGTAATAGGCATAAAATGTAAGCATTGTGGAGAGGAGCCATTGCTGGTGCACACTTGTCCGGCTTATGTGTACTACATTCTGCCAGACGACATTTCTTTTACAAGGTTGTTCATTCACAGAGGTGTTCATCAGCATCCAGTCAGCCCCTCAGTGTCAGCTTCAAACGTTCAGCGAGCCAGATCTAGTGTCAGCAACGTGGTAAAGAGCAGTCCGCGAACCAATCAACGAGTGATTGAGTTTCAAGCCGCGCGTGAGCTCATCTTTGAAGAACTTTTCAAGGAAGAAGGAGAAGTCTCGTACACTGGTTTACTCTCAAAACTTGAACCTCTAACAAACCATCGAAGGTATTTTTTTAGATCTCTACACACTGACGTGACCTTTTCTTTAGGACTCGGGACTGGATTACACAATCAAGACAGAAGGAGACACACTTTAGAGAGGGTTACGAGGGTCTTCTGGAGCTGAAGACAAAGCTGCCAATACCTTTCATTCACGTCATACATGTTCCAGGGATGGAACTGCATGGTGCTGAGGAGCAGCCTCTGATCTTCAAAATGACAGTTGAGGGACCGGGTTCAGGAGTTGAGTACATCAGAAGGTGTCAAAGTGGAGGAGACCTTCATGATCAATGGGTTGTTCTGGACCACACGCACCGCATACCAGACTGGGCGACAATTGGAATACACCTTTATGACCCATTGTAAGTTGTAAAACTCTTCATAACACTTTCTAATCTTCGTTATCTAACGCTCTCTTGCAGTGTCAGATCCATGGTGACTATAGCTTACGCAGATATGTGCCGCGAAGATAATGTTGCAGTGCTGAAGTTCTTGAACACAATGCTAGAGGTTTGTAAGAAGCAGGGTTTGGAGAATGTCAACTTTGCTGGTTTCATGTCGGATGAGGCTGGAGCGATATGGATAGCCTTGCGCCAAGTATTCAACAACGGAGCAAAGATGAAAGGGAGGGAAAGAAGCTGTCTGTTTCACTTTATGCAATCCGTGCGTCAGGTGACAAAGAAATGGATCGCAGAAGAACATCGCGAAGAACACATGAAGCTTGCTCGTGCCTGGCCTGCAGCACTGAATGAACAATCTAAGAAAGAACAACTGGCAATTCTCGAGTCTTTTGGGAAGGACGAGCGTCAAACATTCGAGCTTTGAAGACATGGCTGTCTTGGTGGATCAGGCATGAGGACCACATCTCCATGGCGGAACTGGGAGACATGACAGAAGAAGGACTCGCGAGCGTTCCAACTACAAACAATGCTGAAGTGATTCACGCGAGAGCAAGAAGAGCAAGATTGGCCAAAAGAGTACCACTGCTGGAGGCGACAATGTTAGACCTCACCGATGCAGTTATGCAGAGTGCGAAGGTGAAAGCGGCAATAGAAGGGAGGTATACAGGGTCAGGGCCTTCGAAGGAAACTCTGTTGAAACGAGTGCAACGCAAACTCTCTGAGGGGAAAAGTGTATCTCCATCAACAATTATTAATCTGGTGGAAGGCGAGGAACACTTGACCAGCCCGGAGTTCACGAGTACCACTAACGTTCGAGTGCAAACTGTTAGGAGAACAGTCACAGGAACAGAACAGTCTGATGCTCGACGTTCACACAGACATGATGTAGAGTACACAGAGCGGGTGGTCCAAAACAACAGGAGAAAGAGGTTAAGGTTCGAAGAGGTTTCGGAGAGAGAGATTGCTCAAACAGAGTGGGCCATCAGACGAATCGGAGCATCCAGTAAGGTTAAGTGTTTGGGGATGAATCAGGAAGGAACTGCTCTGTGTGGAAAACCAATCGGTTATCCAAGCAGAGTGCCAGCACCAGGATTCTATGGAAAACGAATGTACATTGATGCCTTGGGGAATGAGGAGTATGTACAACAGATGATGTGGTTCTGCCCAAAAGATTCAGGGTGTTTCACGCGGCCAAACGGCAAAATTCTTCGGTCACGAATTCCAACACCACCAACGGTTTGGCCTGTGCTCAAGGAAACGAAGCTGACAAGTGAGGAGGTCAGAGAACTACAGGATGCAGGCTTTGTTCTGGAAGGTTTACAGGGGATGGCAGGAAGAGTAGATGAGGGTCAGAAGGACAAAACACCATCGCCACCACGTGGAGCTGGATCTACAACAATTCCACCTTTCGAAGGACGTATGGTTCGGACTCCAACAAAAATGTCTAAGGAACAAGAGAAGAATTTCCGCAAGGCCAAGACGTTTTTAGGTTGTGTGCGAAATGTTGAAGTGACAGCTAGAGGACGGAAGGAGGCTTTCGTTGTGTCGGCAGGAAATGACTCTGCAAAGGTGACTATTAATACTTATCCTTCATGCAGTTGTTCTACATTTCAGAAGAGCAAAAGTTGGAGCCCATGTGTACACATGTACTTCGTCTATAGCCGTGTGCTTGGCTTGAACCCGGAAGTCACATATTTTCTACAAAGGCGATCGCTCAGTGACATGGAGGTCCACCGTTTGCTGGTGAATTGCAACAGAGTTCATGACCCACCGGTGCTACAAGGATAAATGGTTTAGGGTTTAGGATAATGTTTATTAAGCCAGTCGGCATATTAAAAAAACTTATATATTCTAGAATATTCTTGAGAATATTCTAGAATATGCTAGAATAACCCTAGAATATCCGCGAATATACTAGAATAATATGAAGCCTCCTGAGCCGGAGCCTCCTTTTCGCCGAGACCCGTTTTATAATATCGCTGTATGGTTTACAAATTGCTGCATTTTATAATTATACAGCTATTGACATGATGCATGAACTAAGAACAGGTTTACAGTTCAATACAGTATGAGAACAAGCTGGTTTCTACGCACTAATGCAGAAGCTTGGGCAACCGACGTCACATTACAGCGAGCAAAAGAGGACAATTTCGCGCGACTTCTCAAATCCTGCGCGGAATCCAGGGACCTCTCAGGAGGCAAGCGAGTCCACACACGAATCATGGAAACCGAGTTCAGAAACAGCACGTACCTCGCAAACCTCCTCATCAACATGTATGGCAAGTGCGGGTGTGTAAACCGCGCGGTCTCAGTCTTTGAAAAGCTCGACAAGCCCAACACATTCTCATGGAACATGATAGTGTGTGCATATGCTATGAACGGTTGTGTCGAGCTCGCTTTCGCTCTTTACCAAGCAATGCTGAGAAGACACTAATCGCATGTACTGCAGTTATAGAGGCACTAGGTCATGTAGGAGCAGTTGACAAAGCAAAGAAATTATTTGATCGCTACCCACAGAAGGACCTTGCCTGTGACAACGCGATGCTTGCTGCATATGCCAGGAATGGGCAACTCGAGGAAGCAGAGAATATGCTCAGGGATATGTCTTCCTGTAACGTGGTTACATGGAGTACACTTCTTTGGCGTATGCCCAAAACGGGCATCCGAAAGACGCCAAAAGGGTCTTCTTAGATATGCCTCAGAGGAACGAGGTCGTCTGGACTGGGTTACTCTCTGCATATGCCCAGCGCGGTACCTCCAGCGCGTTGAGAGGCTGTTTGAGAGAATGCCGGCTCACAACGCAGGCACGTGGAGTGCATTCATGAGGATACACTCCTCGCAAGGGAATCTCTGCAAGGTCGAGAGAATATTCAGGAAAATGCCTCTCAGGAAAGAGCTGCTTGGGTTGAGATGTTCAAGGCGTACCTGAGGGCTGGAGAGGTGGATTTAGCGAGGAAAACGCTGGACAAGATGCCCCAACAGAGTACGGATTCATGGACTGCAATAATATCCGTGTATATAGATAAAGGAAAGTATAAACGGGCCAAGAGATGCTTTGATCACTATTTGTTGCCTTACGTCGGGGTTGACGCCTGGAATTCACTTGCTTGGAATGCCAAGGTTTAGTTTAGTTGTAAATGTAAATATCATGGTTATATTTGTAATTTATAAAAAATATATTTAATTATTCATATAACGTGCATAAATCAATAATAAAGTTATTAGTTATAATTATTAAAAAGAATATAAACAATATCATGACCTCTATATATGCTCTCAAAAACCTTCATGCATTGCAAAAAGGGGGTCTGATAAATATATATATACACGAAGAAAAATTAAAAAGGAAATAAAAGATCTCCAGAGAACTCGCGCAAAAACCTCTGGCTCAAAACAAGGAAAACAAGCTGCACACACAGCTTCTCAAGTGTTAATTGCGTTAACACACGTACACACACAAATATATACACACACACACACACACACACACACTCTGTGAGTGGATGCATGTTTGTCGGTAAAGAACTTGGATCAAACCTTGCAATCATTTGAGGCGCTTAATCCGCTTAAGTATGTCTTTAACATTTGGTCCATTCCCCCATGGAGCAACTTGTGCAGCAAGCTTCTTCAGTATCGCTCCACCGTTAAGAATTGCGGCTAAGTCCTTTAGACAGCTTCCCTGTGGTAATGCAAATACCACGCGGTTCACATCCTCGTCGATTTCTAGGCTGTATACTGCCTCAAATATCTAGTAAAAACAAATTAATAATCACACACAAACACACACACACACACACCACACATATATATAGATCTGTGTGTGTCTCTCACACACACCGTGTTGTAAAGATAACATCTACGACACTATTACTAGATAAGTAAATGCTGCTGTATTCATACATCGCATAATAACATAAATATAGAGATGTGCCTGTATTCTAGACACGAAACACACACACACACATTCTGAAGGCAATATCTATTACTGCTATATGCATATGGTACACATATCATATGTGTACATAACAAAATATAGAGATGCCTGGCTGTACTTAAAACACGCACACGCACACACGAAACCTTGCACAATCTCGTATCTGCCTGGATATGTGGATCACGAGCTCGAGAGACGATATTAATAATGAGAATACCTCCGAGCACAAGTGCATCTTTTGCACTATGAAGAAAATTATCTTGCAGGAAGTCTATAGGTGGGCAGCTTAAACCATTGCTGTAAACAATTCATCAGAACAACATACACATACACATTCAAACTATAAATATACGCAAGATATGGTACATATAAAGACCTGGGGTCTGAAGAATCTGCATCGATGACAAGAACGTTCAATTTGTTGATGGCTACCCCATTTGTTATCATATCAGACGGCTGGAGCTAATACAAATTAGTTTTGATATATTCACATGTAAAGACAACATATATTTATATGTACATTTGTTGTATACATAACTATTAAACAGAGCAATCTACACTAGTTATAATGATTACATTTTTTACCTGTGCTGTACGTGCTATTGCTTCAACAGCAGCCACGCCATCTCCAACATGCAGCTGTCGAACCAATTATATATACTTAAACATTGACGATAATGGTTTTACATTAAAAAGAAAAAAGCAGCACACTCCTCTCTATCTATCTATCTAACAATATATATTATGTGTGTGTGTGTGTGTGGATGTATTTATAACACACACACACACACACACCTGCATACGCTCATCTTCGATAAAACCAAAATGGCGTTTGGCAAGATCAGAAAACAACAGGATCCAACTCCACAACCTATTAATAGATCAAATTATTTAGCAAATATGTATATATATACTATCGATATACCTGTATAAAGTCGAAGGGTAGGTGCTTGTACACGAACATAGGAAGTAAACCAGCACCAAGCCCGACCACCAGCACGAATCTGCATTTTTATACGGTTTAATATTTCTATGATATTGTGTCTGCGAAGTTGTTTTTGTTAATTTATATAAAACAATTTGCATGCCTGCTCGTGGGGATATCCACCGTTCGATGCTAGAAGAAATCAGGGAGAGCCCTGCGATCATTCCTTCGTGATATGGACTGGCCAAGTAGCTGTGGTCTACCTTCATGTCATCCATGGAATCTAATGAATTAGCAGAACTTAGACATTAAATTACCACTTTATAAGCAAACTAGTAATATATCGGTCCCATACACACAGCCATACAATAGATTTGTAGGTGTATATATATGCCTTTAAAAAGGTGCTTGTGTGTACATATTGATATAGCACTAACATGTTATCATCATACTTACACACGTGCATATGAAATGTACACGGACTTTATATGTAGGCGGTATGCACAGTTTCTGTGTTGTATACTAATTCTTAAGAAGGAACTAAGCTGTGTCCGTGCTAATAATAATATAGAACAACACATGCACCGTACATGGAGTTTTTAACAAGCACAACACAGTCAAGGAACTGGTATAACATATGATGTATATGTTGACCAATGTAAACTTGTTCTTTGTGTGTAGAAAAGCAGCCTATCAAGGATACTAATTTTAGACAAATCACCAACATGGAATCACAGCATTTTGTAGGTACCTGTAGGCTTATATACATTTTAAACGTCTTCAAGAAGGAACACACAAAACACACACACACTTACTCTGACTCCTGTGGGATGCGGCATCTTTACCGCCTTTGTTTTTCTTTTTGCACTTCCACGCCGATGATTAGCGTCAAGTTTAGGAGGAAGTTAGTAGAGCTTCCGACTGGATTAAGTTCGGGTTACGTTTGAAAAACAATCGACGGTAAAGATCCTTCTTCTTATCGCACGATATAACATCCTCCACTAACATTGTTCCCGTTAGTGGAGAGTCAATCTGCTTAAGCAACATAATAAATATAAAATTGCTGCTTGATATCCTTACATATATCAGTTGTGTATATATACCAAGATACACACACATACGCACGCACGCGCACCCACACACAAAGTTATCTAAACACTTTAACCTCTCCAGAAGTGTGCCTTTGCAAACACCATCGTCTGGCATCAGGAAACTGGACAGAATAAGGATTCTCAGATACTAAAGAATGCATACACACATGATGTTTGAATGCTTGTGTGTGTGTGTGAGTGCACGTGGCATGTGTTTGTGCGTGTACATATATAAGCTTACGGTGCACGTATATTAGCACATTCCGCTGGTAGAAGGTCCCTGACTAAGGAGATAAATCGTCCTGAATCACATTTACAAGACACTGTTATTAAACTAATCATAATAATAAAACTTTTTATGTTCTGCTTGTTTCTGTGTAAACTTCCCTACCAAATCTCATGTATTACAGGCACACAAATGTCATGTGCGATATATTATTGCATAAAATTGCAAGTAAATATACCATGTTTTGTATCTGTACATGTCTACATGCATACGTGTGTCTACGTGTGTATGTGTGTGTGAAACTGAAATAGACAACACGCGTACCTGAAGGTTGATGTTATTCCCGGATGAAGATTAGTTTCAAGGAAAACCTACAACAAAGCATGAATAAACTGTCTTAAAAATGTGTTTTAACTAAAAAACTTAAGAATTTAATACCATGATCAGACGAGCTGCCTTTGCGCTTTCCACTACTTGCCACTGTCCTTCTTCAGATGAGTACAGCCACTCGTGGGCCTTGCTCTGTAAAACGAACTTATTAGACAAACAGGCACGCGCACACACAATACATATGCGTATATGTTTATTATAAATATGCAAGTGTCATATCTAATTGAACATATTGTTGAAGTCACTATACAATTACATTATTACATTATTATACTAAATATAGTATATTGCTTAAATATCACTAAATATTTAGTAAACCTACTAATTATACTAAATATAATACCTTTGGGACGAGGAAAACAGCACAGGGGTATGTTACGGCCAGTCCCTGTTTAGCGTCCAGAATGATTGCTTTATATGTACTCTTTGACTTCCCTGATGCTCCAAGTACCATGTCTACTCTCCGTGACGGAGAGAGTATCAGAAAGGAATCGTCCGTTTCAGCAGCTTTAACCATCTTCTTTCTTATTTCATTTTCCTCCTCAACTACTGTAAGTGTTTGTATCTACAATATAATATATCAGCATAACATAAAACACACACACACAGCATAACATATTAAACACATATTATATTGATCAGCATAACATACAAACAATACACACAATAATATATTTACAGTATTTGTATCTACAATATAATAGATCAGCATAACATAAAAACACACACACACACACACACAATATAATAGTATTGATTAGCATAACATATTAAACACATATTATATTGATCAGCATAACATACAAAACAATACACACAATATAATAGTATTGATTAGCACACACTACAGACCCATACCTTGTCTGTGTATTGATTTTGTGTGTGTATACGTGTGATATACCTCTACATCGTAAAGTGTAGAAGAAACGAGGGACAATTCCTTCGTAGTTTGTTTAGTAGCAACAGCCAAAAACCGGCTTAAATTTTGAAGGATTTTGAGAGGTTAACTCACTTGGTATATACCAACTTGCCATCCGTGTCGAAACACCGACATGAGTAATCCTGAACAAACCATGGTGTTATTAAATTTAATATGTTTAATTAATAACCTGAAACTTATTATTAGAAGAATGAGTCCATATAAGTTAGCAGAATTTGTTTTAATAATTTTACCAATCGGATGCTTTTCAGCTAAGTGATGCAAGCATATCTCCCCAATGCTTGAGTACTCTCTTCACCTGTTAGAAAAACACTCTTTAAGTTTGCCCATCTCTTTCAATATTATACCTCTGATAAGAAGTTTTTGCTGAAGTATGATCACGTTTGCCTCACCACACAAAGCATCTAATCCGCCTTTGTCAAGCACGATATCAAACGAACCATCTGAGAACTAAATAATTACTTCTATTTAATCAGTAATATCAACAGTTATATACGTGTACATATACATACATCTTATACTAATTGAATGACATTGTATTAAAACGATTGTAACTCTTTAAACAAAGTGTGTTAAGTATTTCATGAATATCATGTAGGTGTATATAACATACTACATTATCACCATCGTGTAAATTAAAATGAGTATATAAATTGTCTGTATAAGGAAAGGGTGCATAAATACCATTGTATAAATTAAATGAGTATATAAATTGTCTGTTTCAATGAAAAGGGTGATACATAAGGTGTTTTCCAGTAGTTAATGCGTAGATAATGACAGACAAAAACGTGGACACCAGTTTGAAGAAATTAAGGTTTTCTCTTTGAGGCAAAAACACGTTATACATAAATATGAAATGGTTGGGTTCTGATGGCGTGTGTCTGTGTGCACGTTCATTTCTAAAAGCTCACAACGTGAAACAAATATAGCATTCTAGTTATTATATATGAAGTTTAAAGTAAATGGCCAGAGATAATACAGTGTGGGTGTTGTGTTTTCTCATATTTATGCTATACCAGGTACGGTACAGAGCATGTGTCTGTGCGTTATGCATACGTGCGCGTGTGCGTGTGTTTTATCATTCTTTTAAGCAAAAATGGTGTTATATAAAGTAGTATAGGTACGTACTGACCTGCATCTTGGTCATATCCATGACTTTCCACAGCATTCTGGGGCGCTGACGAAGATGCTTACCAAGCATTTGGGCAATAACATTCCGTGAGAATCAATATTTGTGATATTCACGAACCCATGATCGTATAGTGCAGCAGAGAGTTCAGAATTCCCACATCCAGGCACCAGAATAGAGAGATTACAATTCCGATTTGAATTCATCCCACAATGTTCCTCTAACAGAGGGGATAAATCAGAATAGTCTGCGTACCATTCAAAAGGATTTTTCAGGAGAAATTTTATCCCATAAATCCCGCTCCTGAAATCTATACTTATCAAAAAGCGTTGACACATCGTCGCCCATAGAATCCCAATCCCGATCCGCGCAGAAATAGCATAAACCCTACTTACCCTATGGAGAAAAGCTGCGTTATATATAGTTATATATAGTTGACTGTATTTGCATTTGTTTAGGTATAAATAGAAACGTTGTAAATTATTAAACCTCTATATTTGCATTGTGTTTATTTATTGTTTGCCACGTTTTTTTCATATACTAACTATATATATTCCAATCTAGTGTATAAGAATAAGTTCGCAAAAGAAAACAATAAATCTTATTATTATTAATAAATTATATAATAGCATTATAGGTATTTTGTTTTGCATATCATTTCATAGGCAACATAATATATATATTTTATATTTATTTATATTGCATATATATCTTTATAATTAATAATCATGTTTATATATATAATGTATATTATTAAATAACGTTAGCATGTGCAGGCGAAATATTTTCGTTACAAGCTTAAATTTTGGTGTACTGGGCATATGCATAATATGTAGAACCTGCATATTTAATGTGTTTATGTACAAAGTATGCGCTTGCGTATATACTCCCCCACGTATCGCCATTAGCTAACTGATTAAATCTATACTATAAGTTATGTTTTAGGGTTATGTATTTTGAACCTTTGAAAATTGTATATTCTCTTTAATTTAAGGAATAATAAAACACATATATCTATAACCAGCTACTCAAAAGCTGCGACATCGCTCTTTTCGCAATTGCGAGTCTTCATTCATATTATTGATTTCGTGCATTTAATTACTGGGTCTACTTTGTCAACAATAAGTTATTGTCTTGTAAAGTAGCAGTAAGTGATAAAGATGTTTTCTTCCATTGTCTAAGTACTTTAAATGTATGGGGCTCATATTATTTGTGTATGCGACATAACAAACTTCATAATAAATCTCTTTTGGCATGTCCTTGTGTCTGAAAAATAGTTACCTAAATCACTTAGAAATTGCATAAAATAAATTCATTTGTGGGAAGCCAAAGTTACAAATTCACTCTCCCTCGATTCAAAATAGTTTGTTATATAAGTCAGATCCCATGTATAATGCAATGATACATATAGATCACAAGACGTCAAATATAATATCTTTCAATCTCAGCACATATAATGTGCTTGCACAAGGGTGTTTTTCTATCTTCATAATTACATGTACTAGTTCAGTATCACTGTGCACGTCGATAGTATCTCACCAGTACAAGTATCAGAAGTGAATGAACCATAAAGTCAAAATGTGGATGATAGCGTATTTTATTTTAATGTATAACGATCTCAGACATGGTACTTTTATTTATCATTAATTTCTTTGTGCCTTTTAAAATATTGAAACACAACTTATTCTTTTCACATATGGCATGTTTGATACTTCCTATTAGCAATTATGGGGTCCATCAATAACATATATCTATTATCTTATATATAAAAAATGCTTTTAATACATTTTAAAAAACCTTTGTGAAAGCTCGGAATATAGAAACGTGTAATATCCATAATCTAAGAACCCTAACTTATATAAGAGCGAGTGGTCCAAATTGAAATCAATACGATGATTATCAAACTCCACTATTTTAATAATAGCACGTGCACATGCAGCCATACACATGAATCTTACATCATCCCCTCCTCTCGGAAGGATGTAAACTAGTTAGGGTTCTCTGGTAGATGGGCCTAGATCTAGAGGAACATCATGAGGAAGCACTGGTGGATTTTATAGGTGGCACAACTTGTTCCCGTTGTACAAAACGTTTCAACTATTGTATGTGTACAATCTCTGGAAGATCAGGTTGAATGTCATGTTGAACCTCATAAACTTGCCACCCTACTTGGCATAGTGCTCGATATAGTCCTTTCCACTAAAGAAGGAAACTCTTAACTAAACCACGTACCATAAGCTTGAGAAAAACGAACCAACACCAGTTCATCAACCTTGTACTTTGTAGGAGGACAATAGTGCAGTTGTAGCATAGTTGTTGTCTTATTTCAAGTGTTTCTGCTGACTCTGCACAAACCAATGGAAGAATGCTTGTCAGATACCGATCCCACGACCTAGCAATCAATAGCTCGCGATAACCAAGAAGGCAGACCCAATTATGTTGGCAACACCGGGTCATGACCATACAAGAGCTTATATGGGGAAGTACCAACGGAACTTTGTACTCCAATGACATAAGATATTGGAGAAATAGTAAATAACCATACCAATCCGAATGTTGAAAGTTCACATACTTTGTGATCATCCTCTTAAAGGTTTCTGACGAGCTATTCCATCAAACCATATATTTGAGGATGATAAGCCATTGTAAAAGTGTGGCATATCCCTAGTAGAGACGTCAAGACATGAAATGCCTTGGCCATAAATGCAGGATTATTATCTGAGAGAATTTGCTCCGGACAAGAAGCTGAAACATAACCCGATTAAGGAAGAAAATTAACCAATAGCAGAAGCAATTGCACTAGCAAGAGCACCAACTTCTACCCAACAACAAAAGTAATAATAACGTACTGTTGCCAGCAGTCGACTGCGGAAAAGGTCCCATTAGATCAAATACCACCAACTCAAATGGACGAGAAACTGCAATTGACTACAACCGTCCTTTGAAGTACACGAGAGAGTATTGCGAGCTTGGCACCACACACAACTACACACATACCGAATCACATCTCCCTACAACTCTGGCCAATAAAAAGATCTACACAGCTTTTCCATCACATGATGTGCCCATTGAGATCAGGAAAGTCATGTAAGCGTGGAGGAAGCATGGAATGAAGACCGAAGGCAATACTAACCACAAATGATCATATGGATCAGTCCCCACAAAATAAAGAAGGTCGTCCTGAATGCGATATTGTGAATATAAATGTCTGAAAGGTAAGTCATCAATAAGTGATGCAGGAAACTCATCATGAAGCTTTGAATCCACGGCTCAACCTGTTGAACTTCCCAAATCTCATCCAAAGACGACAAATCTAACTTTGCATTCTACAGACATTGAACGTTAAGTACAGCAAATGTTGATGGTACAGAATCTTCGTTCAAAAAGTTCACTAATGCTAGAACAACTAACTCCTTAGGAGCAAAAGAAAAGAAAGAAGGTGGAAGAGAAGCTCGAGAAAGAACATCAGCATCAGCCATAGAACTCCCTAGGTGATAAACGACCTTAAAGTCGTAGCTTTGAAGCTTTAAGGCCCACCGAGCAGAATGATCAATCAAATTCTTCCACTTCAACAACAAAGTGACTGCTGCATGATCGCCTTCCAACAACATCCAAGAACCATGTAAGTAAGCATGGAGCTTCTCAAAACTACTGTTAGACACTCCTTTTCTATAGTGGAGTAATTCACCTCTGCTGGTTGCAATGTACAACTGATGTACGCAATGAAATGTCATTGGCCAGGGACACTTGTACTCTCATGCAACAATACACCCCCAAGACCAATATCAAAGCATTTATGTGCAAGATGAAAGGACGAGTGTATTTCGGGTACACCAAAATTAGGAATCGTCAACAGCTCTTTGAGATCTGCACCTACTTGCAATCCTTAGACCAAACAAAAGAAGTCATTGACGATTTCAGCAATGCCCACAATGGTGCATGTAATATGATTTGAAAGATGATCCACAAAACGACCCAAATATTGTACCTTGCCAAAAAGCGTTGCACATCATTACACACTTCAGCGTAGGAAACTTCAAAATGCAACAAGTTTGTTAGGATTGACTTGCAAACCTTTACATGAAATGCGATAACCCAGATAAGTGGTGTTCTTAGATCCAAACACACACTTATATGGCTTCAGCTTCAAATCAACTTTCCACAACCTTGCGTACATCACCGATATGGTCCTTTCACGTTCCATCTGAGTAGTCACCTCCGGCATATTGCAAAAAACCTTGTTCATTATACACTGGAAAGTCGTTGGAGCATTGCTCAAACCGAAAGCATCACCAAGAACTCGTACAGGCCAAATGGTGTCTAAAAAGTAGTCTTTGGAATGTCCATGTTAACCATTATAACTTGCCAAAATCCAAAGGCGAGATTTAACTTGGTGAGCCAATGGCTTCGCCCTAGTCGATCCAAAGGTTTAGTATGAGGAAGTGGATACACATCTGAAATGGTTTATGAATGAATAGTCAATGTAGAATCGAACTCCCATCCGGCTTTATCACAAGATGAGGTTCGCACGCTCAAGGACTTCGAGATTTTCGAATAACACCCTTCTCCAATATATCCTTAACATTCGCTCGTAAGATCTTAAGCCCTTTTGGTGAGCGACGCTGAACAGGTACCTTGATCGGCCTAGCATCCTAGTTGGAATAGGGTGGCGTGTCACAATCTTGGCCCTAAATGACAAGTCAAAGTTAAAAAGATCAGCATACTCCTTTTGAGTTGATTAATGACTGCAGCACGACGATCATTTGATGGATCTAGAAAGGGAAAGAAAGAACATGAAGGAAGATGGTTGGAAGTAAGGGTGAAACAAAAGTGATGGAAGCAGATGAATGAAATAAAATATAAAAGAAATAGAAAAAAAGATAAGGAAGAGTCAAATAGGGGGGAGACTTTGTAAAGTCACACTTGGCATGATTGCGAGTTAACCAATTCATACCAAAAATAAGGTGAAAAGCTTGACTCAGCACCACCTGCAGAAATTGAAACTCAAACTCACGATCGTCCACACGAACAACAACATCAACTTTATCCTGTGAACAAGCATGAGTATGTCCGTTGCCATACAAAATGAAGACTGGTTCTACTACACAACGCAAATGAAGGCTGCAACGTGTAGCAGCAGATTGAGAAATAAAGGACAAACTTGAACATATATCCACCAACATTGAAAGGAAAACAAAACATGGCATGTGATTAAATCGAGCTTAAAAAGTGAATGAACTGGTGCCGAGTGAACTCCTTGATGATACTTTCGAAAGAAAGATGGAGGGATCACTAACTTATTTGCATAAGGACCCCCCTCTACTCATGCAATTCGTTGTTTCCCAGAAGATCCACCACATCAAGACCTTCTACTGCAATGGCGCCAATTGAACGTTGTTGATGCCAAGGCCTCCACCTCGGAAATGGGGATGCCAATCGGGAACCATTGGCAGCGCCAATATGTGTGTCCAACCTCATCACATGCCCAACAACGAACTGCACGTTTATGTCCTTGTCCACTTGCCCAACCTTGTGCTAGTACACGAGCAGCAACAGCATCAACCTCCATTGGAGCAAGACCATCCCCCACATGAAATGGAACGAGAGAACATGAAGTTAAGAGGTGATGACTCATATCGTTGTGCAGCCTCAAAGCACCATCAAGAGTCACTAGAGTAATGCATGCACAAGCCCCATAAGGTCTTGATGAAGTGCTGGCCACAACATACCTAACTTAATGCGTTCTAACATGTTAAGCTTTGCACGCAACAAAAGGCTCCGAAAGTGAACACCAAACTGCATCACTAATTCAAATGGCTCTTGATGAATACGATGCAACTTTGAAAAGCATTGTCACAGTCATTCGCATGCCCAAATGCACATTTAAAGATCTCTGGAAGAACACTCCAATCCCCACGAGTTGCAACGTCCATACCATTGTACCATTGCAATGCCATCCCATGTAGACAAGTAGAAAACTTGTGCAAACACTGAGCACCATCCCATGAATGATATGTGGCGACCACAGTGAAGTGGTTAAACCAATGATGCACATCATCCCCAGGATTTCCGCAAAAGAAATTCGGCGGATGCAAAGATTTGCAGCAGGAATAGGAGGAGGAGTAACATGGCTCTGAATGCTGCCATCAACTGAGAGTGATTGTTCAGCTGGATCTGCATGGCATCCAACAACTGCATAAGTAATTGCTTCACAAACGAAGGATTTGCTTGTTGTGCATTCATAAACAAAAGAGAAGAAAGAACAAAATCTAAGGAAAGAATAGATCTAGACAATGGAGAATTTAAATCTTAAGAAGATAAAGAAGATCAATAAAAAAGACACAAATTCAAGCGCTCCTAGGTGCCCCTCATATCCACCATTGTGAGAGCTCGGAATATAAAAGTGTGTATATTCATTAGTCCAAGAATCCTAACTTATATACATGAGCAAGTGTCCAAATTGAAACCAATCCGACGGTTATCAAAACCCACTACGCTAATATAGTATGTGCACATGCATCCGTACACATGGATCTTACACCTTCAATTAAGTTATACGTGTTTATATTTAAATGGTCTTGTATAATTTAATTAAGTGAATCTTTATGAGCAATCATCCCTTATTCATTATTTTTCTAAGTTGTACATTAATATCTTGTTCATACCATATTTAAACTTGAAAATGTTAAAGTTTTCATTGTATTATGCCTCTTTTTTGTGTTGTTAAGTTATTTAAAAACAATAACTTTATCATTAATAAATAATATGGAAGTGTGTATTGAATTCAAACTTGATTCACACATATGCAATAAAGAAGCACTTGGTATACAATTACCTCTCATGCCATGTTTTAGTATTTAGTATTATATTTATCCTTATAATTTGTCTAAAATGTATATGTTATCACTTTATATTTTTAATTAAAGTGGTTAAGATTATTTTTGTTGTGTACAAATAATTATATAAAATCTTTTGAAGTATGTAACAATTATAATTTATTTTAAATTCATGAAATATAATGATAGTGAGTGAACATGTGCGAGGGAGGGAGAATTAACTTATATTCTTTTTTATTCACCTTTTATTTTTGTTACATTCATAAGGAATATATTTTATTTATTGTTATGTTATATACAACGTACATATGGTTTTTGACAATTGTCAATAATTATTAATACATAAAGGTCACAAATGAATATTTTAGAATAATCCATTCAAACATTTTACTTAGAGAATAATCATTTCAAACACCCTCTTTAAGAATTTATGTAAATATAATATATACATTAAATACATGTATAAATATTAAATACATAAATATCCATATGTATTAAATTTATTAATATTTAAAACTAAAAAAAAATGCATTATTTAATGGTATGTTTTTGGATTCTTTCATTTTATTTCAATTTGTAATTTATATTTTTAAATTATTTTGACAACAAAGAACATTATAAGTATATTAATAATTATGGTAAGCAACATTAGTATAAGATTACATTTTTAAAAAGCTTTATTATTAAATTTTACAAGTTCAATAATATAAATCATCCGAGAGAAAGTATATACAAAAGAAAAGAATTATAACATTATTCAAACATAAAAAATATAATAAACTTTAAATCATTTGCTTAAAATTAAATGAAAATGAGTGTATAACTTAGTAAAAAGTATAAAATCATTTATTTAATAGTTTCAAATGTTGTTAAGACGAAAGTTAAATGAGAAACAATTAAGATCGTTACTTGGAATTACCTAATAATTTTTAAAACTGAAACAAATAAAAAAAAAATTAAAACAAAATGGACAATAAAAAATACTATGTGTTTTTAATGAATTTTTATTTTACAATTTGAGGTGTAAAAATGAGATAATTATATCAAATTTTATCATATTATTTTTATGTTTATTGTGACATGAAATTAACATATGAGAACTAAGTTTTTCTTAATTTGTTAAAGTGAAAAATTCACTTTAATGGTGTATTAAATTCATTTGGATGTATTGAAAGTAATTATTTATATTATATGGATGTGCTTTACAAATTTAAATGTAGATGTTTAAATTCTTGATTTTTTTTTTTTGTATTAAATACTATGTCGTTTACAAGTCATAAATAATATAAATATAAAAAATTTAACCAATTGAGACTTATACTAATAAATATTTAAAATTAAAAATTCTCATGTACATGTCAAGTTATAATAGTAATATTGAGAATTGAAATTTTCATGAATATAAATAATTTACCAATTATGAACATATGTTAGTGAATATTCACAATTACTTCTTTTTTTTTAATATCATTTATTGGTCAATTGTGAACATATAATGATGAATAATTAAAAATTATTTTAAATATTAATAATTGTTCAATTATGAACCTATAATGATTAATACTTACAATTGAAAATTATTTAAATATTAAAATTTGTGAATTTATTATGAAAATATTTAAAATTAAAAGATACTTTTAATATCAATAATAAATAATTACTCAAAAGCCAATTTAAGCATGCTTTACAAACGTTTTTACTAAAAGTAATCGTTATAATATTTTACTTTTCACTTTTATACATTTTATAATTGGTTAAAAGTTGCAAATTTGAACTTTGTTAATGTGAAATTAATGTTGTAAGTTAAAATAAAATTGATTTTTTAATTGTATCAATCACATATTTAATATTGAGGAGAACACCTCAATGCTTAAAATAACATTTTGTATAATAATTATAAATTTATTTTAATTTTTAATGATTTTTAATTAATTTTATAGAAGAATAGTATGGCAACATGCAAAAATGTTATTATTAAAAATTTAAAATGATTAATCGAATCTTATCAAGTTTAATATATCAAAAAAATTTCTTATTTACCACGTGTTATGTACCCTAAATTATTAAGTAAAACTCAAAAAGTGTCTGTGTTTTTTAATTATGCAACAAACATAATACACAATGAAGATTAACATAATATTTTAGTTATTAAATATTTTTTTTATAATTTTATTTGCCATTAATATTTTAGGAATGTCTTTAATATAAAGTACATACCATAATGCATTTCGTGTTAAGATATATACTTTTTTATTTATTAAAATATGAAATATCAACATTCAAAAGGTTTATAACATTAAAATATACAATTATTAATAATTATTTTTCTTTTTGTTTTTCATTAAATTAATTGGCATATCTTATATATTTTTTGTAATCTTCATTAAAAATGCTAATGTAATGAGTCTGTTTTAATACAAAATCTTTAATACACATATAAGATACTAAATTACATTGTTGTTCAACTAGTGACAATTGACCATCACAGTGTTTAGTAAAACCTTTATCCAAATAATTTAACTTCGTTATTAGTTTTGATTATTTGAAATCTTAAAAAGTAAAAATAAAATTTAAATTTTGATTTGACAATATTTCTAATGTAACATCTTTAATAATATTTAAAACATATGAATAACTCGAAATAATGATTTCAAATATCTTCATTGTCTTTCTTGTGTTCTTTTATGTTTTATTTAATTATCATTTTTTAATGAAAAATTACGACAACATGTTCAATTTATTGTTTAACAATACGTTTGTTGCATTGTAGTTTATCTTATATATAAGGTTAATTATGTATAAATATATAAGACAAAATCACATAATATATTTATACTTGTATTGTTGTGTGCATGCTTCTATTTGGTTTCAAACAATTGAGCTTGTCTTTGCTGGTGATAATATAATGCTTGGTAGATAACTTCTTACTTTGATAATAAATATGACAATATTTTGAAATTGGAATAAAACCTACAATTTTTTAAAGGTAAATACTGACCTTTGAAAGACAAGCAACAATGTGACACTTAAATAAAGTTACAAAGAGAACAAACATTTGTGGATCGAATATAAGACATTAAATGGCTAGAACAACATGAATTTGTGCAAAAAACCTTAACACACCAAATATCGATCAAAACATGATTCTTATGGGGCCATGGCGCATAAAATGGCGACCATCCATAAGGCCGTCATTAACATGCTGATTATTTTCAGTTTTTTAAGATTCTGTTTTTCATTATTTAACAATAAAAACTTTAACCTACGGTTGGTTAAATTTCAAAGTTTAGTCCGGTAGTACGTGTGCATGGATAACTGTATGATGTGCACACATACACATAGTGTGTATGTACACATAGTACTTTCATATGCGTACTAGGTGTGTACATACTGAGCATGCGTACGTATGTATCCTTTCACAACCGACATACACACGTTTGTTTATACCGTGTTCAGACCGTTGGCCTTAGGGTTACGTTCTTAATTTGGACACGTGGCATATCATTACCCGTGTGATAATGGACATCAACGGCGGTCGTCCATTTTTTCTCGCTCTTAGGGTTTGTGTATCGGGCTCTCCAGATGAACAAGAGCTCTTTAGGTATGTGGCTGCGGCTTCAGTCCTCTGTATTCTAGAAAGCCTTTGTTCTTTCAATCGCTACAGGAAATCCATCAGAATCGTCACAGAACAGGCCCTAGGGTCGCATCAATCTTTGTTCGTGTAGGGTTCAAAAATCCGTGGAAACCAGGCTTAGATTTCGTGAGATCCTTTTGAAATCGGTCTAGGTGTGTGATTTGGAACGGCCATGAGCTCCGATGATCGATGGCACACCCGATTTGAACATTTCTCCCGAAGAGGCGCCGCGACCTAACACGGCCCCAATACTTGTTGTTGATGACGATGATGAAGTGCAAGTTTGTTCTCCCCGCTCCTTTGCACAGGTATGGATAATACACCATTGTCGGTGGATAAACTCATGTGGACCAATGAATGAATATATATGAAACATACATACACCCTCGAACCACACAAAGTTCTTATATCGTTAAGATAAATTAATTGAATTAAATTTTTATGTATATATGTGTGTGTGTGTATGCATGTATGTATGTATGTATGTATGTATGCAGGCTAACGGAAAGCGGAATGGAGCATCACATACAGACGGACAACTAGGTACGCGTGTGTGCGTGTGTGTTTATGTGATTTCGCTTCTAACGTGTTTTTGGGTGTTTCAGCGGTGAACAAGGCACCAATTTGTAAGAAACGTGCAAATTCTAAGGGACGCCAGCACAGACAAAAAAGGATACATCCAACGCCAACCATCGATCTCACCTTGAGCACAAATGAGGACTGTGAAGTCGTCTCTGAGGTGAGACTGTTCAGTTTATATCTATAGTTAGTATTTTCGTGCATCAGTATATTCATAAGTTTACAAAAAGGTTATAGCTCCATACTTGGAAAATACAGAGTATGTTTTTCCACGTATATGCACTGATATATGTAAACCTTTCTGTACGGAGTATGATACAAATGTATGTATTAGTAGTTTTTTGAGTTGATTATATTACAGAAGAAGGCTAAAGCTGCAGAATCAGAACGTAAGGAAGTAAGCTTACATGTGGAATTTGCTTCGACACAATGCACAACGAGACGTCAACAGTGTGCGGGCACATATTCTGCGCAGGTTGCATACTTCAGCAATCAAGGTGCAAAAAAAGTGCCCTACATGCAGAAGGAAGCTCACAAATTCCATGGTTCACCGAATATACCTCTCCGGAAGTGCTTAATTAAGTAAGTCTGTTAGCCTAGACTTGCTTAAAATATATACAAATCAGGTATTATGATATAGATTCAATTTCCATTGTTGAAAAGATGAAGAAGAAGGCTTTAGAGTTGCTCATGTAACCGCAGCTTTGCAATTCATTAAAGAATATCTCTATTCTTTTGATACAGGTATTTATTTTTAGTGTATGCATTCTATATACATCCTAATGTACGCATATCAATTTATGTTCCCCTGCACTCAATATATAGATAGGTTAAGAGGAGCCTCTGGTTAATCACAGTTTCATTAATATAATAAACACACACACACACGCATCCTGTATTAGCAAAGCAACAATAATATGACACGTACAGATACATTGTCATTTGTTTTATGCATCCATAGTGAGTATCTATACCTGTCTCTTGGATTAACATAAAAATATATAACGCTATTTTTTATTATCAGCACTTGTGTAACAACTTTAAGAAAGCTTACACTAATACAAATCATAAGCCAATATATAACTGGATCTTGTTAAACCTTTTAATATACGCTGGAAGTAATATGTGGTTTATTTTACAATGGAGAATTGATATGTATCCGATACTAAATAAAAGAGTATATCTCATATGTACAATATTTTATGCACTCACACGTAAACATGTACACTTACCGCACAGACATACACATACACATGTATTATAATACCTTGGTTTCAGTTACCAGTCTTAGGAGATGGAAAACTTGCACTGCAATCGTTTAGAAATAAACCTTGTTTGCATCTAGTATCCCTATATATATATATTAATTATTTATTTTTCATTAGGTTAAGGTTCAAGGAATACGTTCATTAATGAATTAGTAAGAGAATATTCTAGTCTTGGATTAATTATTTATACGTTTACACGTACAATAATCACAAGTAATTAATTTACATAATTAATTACAAATAATGATTGAACAGTCTGCATACGGAAGCTGAAGCTGTAGTGGCAGGCTAACAACGATTCTTTATACTTACATCGGACCTCGTAATGCTTTGTTTTTACGTTTTGAGAAAGTTTCGCTTAAAAAGCATTCACTGTAGAGAATGGAGCTAATTAGTTTATCCAAGGTCAGATAGAAGAAAGAAACTCTAATAGTGCAGATGGCCCGAAGAAAACCGGCAGCTCAGATTCGGACAAAGGCAGGAATTTCTTGAGTGCAAAGCGGCATGTTTCATCCAAGCAATTACAATGGTCAATAACTAGCTGTGTGCAGCGGACTCTTCGGGAGATATTAATTTGAGCAGCAAACAAGAACTGATGCGTGAGCTTTGGCATGAGACCTGGAAAATCCGTACATTGAAGGAATGCATGCAGGAACTTATGGATGCATGGGAGCTGAGTGAGTACCTTCCTGCTTAACTATCTGAATAAGCTGAAGCACAAGGAGTGCTTGCTGAAGTACACACGCGAGCTTTGTTCAAGGGGCCATATATCGATGTGTGGAGGCTTCGGTTTCGAAAGAAGGTTCAGGCAGAACGTAAACAACTACGTGAATAACCAGCACAAGCCAACCTAGTCGTCTTGACGAATTAGAAGATAAGAAGTTTGTAAGTAGACAGTTTTTGGGGGTGACTAATTTGCACGGTGCCTTGCACGTCTCTGTACCAGAGATTCTCAGAATATTTCTGTTGCAGATCCTCGGCATTCATACTATTACACACTCCTCTATGCTGTCCTCCATGTTAAACGACTCTTAATTATATGTCTAAGATACATTATTTTCTTGTTTAGAAAAAGTTATTTTTATGTTGAGAGAATGTTAATGATATGTCTAGGATATATTATTTTTTCTAAATGAAAAGGTGTTTTGTGCAAAGGGAATGTTAACGATATGTCTAGGATACATTTTTTTTTAAACTAGATGAAATAATTTGTTAAATGGAACATCTTTCGGCAACGGTTAATCTTTTTATCATTATTGTTTTCTGATTTTTTGTCTTTTGGAATGATGTTTGGAAAAGCTGTAAATTAATTTCTGAAAGTGAATTGTAAACATGCATTAATGCGAGATAAATACATTAGATTGTAAAAGATAACAATCCTTCATTTTTCTTCTTTTGGGTGATTTGTTGAAAAATAATTTTTGGTTGCTGGTTTGTTGCTCGTGTTATTCACCATATGTATCTCAGACTATTAGGGGACTTTTTGGTTTTGCAAATTTGGTTACTATCGTATTCTTATTATCCTTATCATCATTATATTCTAGGTCAGTATTAAAACATTTTGCTTGGACTCTTTTTCAGTTTAATAATTTTTTGGAATGCAATGACTCAAATAGATTAGAAAAATGCTTTCGGTTGGGGTTTACATAGTGATAAATGTTTTTGGAGTGGACATAATGAGAAATATGGTACTAATTATCATGAATAAGTCCAAGATACAATCGTCGGGTTTTATTAATACTAATAAGATTTTGGTAAAGAGGGGTCTCCAACACTTGTTTTAAAAAAGGAATTAAGTACATTATAAAGCCATATATATCAATTTTTAGTGACTAACATTTTCCATCTTGATATTTAATGTTTTTAACAAGGGTGTTTGTCCATACATTTAATTGGTTTGAAATACATTTGTGATCTTTACTTTGTACCATCACAACCAAACACAAATCAACACACTACATATACATATGAATCTAAAGTCAAACAATGTTAAATATTAAATTGATTAACAACTTAATCAAAAATATTTACAAGAATTGCATATAAAATCATCAACACCAAGGAATTTCCCACATTGTCCTTAGCACTGAGGATTTTTTATAATGTACTCGATGCCGAGGACATGGCTGTTAAAATCTTCTCTTTTGGAGATTAATTATAGTGCTAAGAATATTTATTAGTTTTTAAAATAATACACCTTAATTTAATGTTGTATTCCAACCATGAATATTTGAGTTTACTAAAGTAATCTCTTGAATTATGATGAATTTCTTTAGATGCATGTTCCAGATGATCTCACATGGTTTGATTAGAACTATGAAACCCTATGTGTGAAGAAATTCCTCACAACAGGTGAGGAATGACCTCTGTAATGATCTCTACAATGAGTATATGTGTGTGACTTTATTCCAATTCTTTGCTAATCCACCTAAATGTTAAGAAATGCATGTTAGAAATTGTTGAGTACCAGGTCATATCCCTTGCCTTGTGACGATGATGTTATTCATTGCTCAATTGTGGGAACTATATAATCTTTTCAACTCCTTCCTTCAACTTGGGCACGTTGGGCATATATTTAGTGCTTGTAAAGTTTACCCAAGAATAAAATGTCATAACACAATACATGTACAATTTTTAACTACCTTAAAACTAAGTAGTGGAATAACTATACAACTCATCATTTGCATAGATTTTTTTTTATTTTTCTTTGCCATTTCTTGTTCCACCCGTACCGCTTGATTCACCAATTAGCAACTTCCTCTTCTTTGACCTTGCTTATTGACTTTTAAGTAGGCTGACTTCATTATAAAATTGCAGCTCGTCATTTGATACACATTGATCTTCAATTTCTTCATCAATGATTTTGTGTAGAAACTTCAAGTAGAATTTCAGTGTTGAAAACAAAATCTTTCACTTATTTGTCCATGCACTTCTCGATTCATTTAGTTGTAAGTTTCAAAAATATCTTGTTTCTTCTATAGTAATAATGGACAAAATTATAACTTGAATAAAGGGAGACTTGACCATGTAAACTTACTACATAATTATATGATATGTCGCCTGTTTGACGTGCTAGTTAAAAAGCCCGTCTTTATCTTTCTTAATAATGGTGAAGACCTTCGATATATATGGATTTCACACATGCCTTCTTCTTTATCTCCTTTGGGAAATTCCACATTTCTATGCACAATCCACCATGTCGATTTGGTCCTTAGCAATGTTGTCAAGTCTTTCTCTGCACATTCCCTTTACCTTCTAGTTCATCCACCTCACCATTAGCCATTGTTTGAAATCCTTATCAGCCCTTAGAATAAGATTGTTCTTCAATTTTGCTATTGCTTCAATGAATAGCATGTTCATGACTTTCAATTTGAATTTGCGCCCTTCAAATTATTTATGAAGGGTAATGTAGCAAGTGAGGTCCACTTCTTCAGTTTGAGAAGCTTGTTGGTGGCATTCGTCTAGTCAAAATGAGTTACCTTATCAATGAACTCAACACCATCCACATTTTTGTTAATGATGGAAAAGTATTTGCCTATCATTGTCATTTAGTTGTTCCTTATGTCTGCCTTTACTTTTTGAATGTTTACTAATTTTATTGTGCCTTTGGACACCAATGGATTGATTTTATTCTTTTCATCTTTTTGATATTCAAGTTATAATGAAAAAACATTAACACTACTATAAGTACTAAGCTGAAGAAATCCTCGGCGCTAAGACTTTCATAGTTTAATAGGTGAAAACACATGAGTTGCTTTTGGGAGTGTTTTGGATTGTTAATGTGACTTTTGTTGTTCTTTATCGATTATTTTTCTATCCTCCGGAAAGATGGACCTGAGATAGTACTCAATTGTTTTGTACCTTTTACACTACCCCAAAGCATATAATTTGTGGCAACTCCGTTGGAATATGATGTGTTGCCAAGACCTTACAACACAAACTATAGCTAATAGAAAAGGTTTTCATTACTTACTCATTAGTTCTCCTTAGGGCTTAGATTAGCGGGACTATATGTGATGCCTCCATTATCTCTAGCAAGTGGTATTTCATGGACACATAGAACATTTTGTTGGAGCAATATGGTTCCTTATTTTTGATGATTTGTAACCACTACATGGTGGTTACCAACCCATACTTCAAAAGTTTTTGGTACTATTTCCAAAAGGACTTGCATATAGTTGCCCAATATATGTGTTCTTCTATCTCTTTCTTTTTTCTTAGAGTCAGTTTCTTTTTAACAGTCACAACAAAAGCTTGAGCCATATTGATATATTCATTTTGTCTAAACGAATCCATGAGATCATTCATATTTCTTGTTAATGCTTGTGCTTACTTATTCGGCTTCAATAATATGAGCGAAATCAATGACAAATTTACTCCACCCTTCCGTCGAAGAGTGGTGTCCTTGCAAAATCCGTAAATAGTTGAGCTTGCTCTTGTCCTCATAGAACTTCCTTATTGTGTGGAACGGGTGGATTTGATGTGGCAAGTTGTGTTGCAAGTTGGGCATGTCATTTCATCATTTTCTCCTAAAAAATTGGTTATTTACATTGTTGTGATTTCATTTGCCAACCTAGGACTATAAGTTAAGAATAAAACTATAAGTTAGGCACCGAGGATTTAATGCATACTCATTTTACATTAACATATTTAACATCAAAGAAGAAACAAACCTCGACATTGAGGATTGGCAAATGTGGAGTGGGTTATTGATAACAATACGGTTATGCAAACTTCGGTGCCAAGGTTTCACAGAGGAAACCTTGGCATTGAGGTTTCCCAATCCCAACGGTGTCAAACCCTGCCTCGATATTGAGGTTCTTAAAACTAATAGAAACCTTGGTCTCAAGAACTGTTTAAATATGTGTGTGTGTGTGTGTGTAACAATTAGGAATAAACATGATTTAAGTAAATTTTGTTTACAAGCAAGAACAAGGGGTTGTGTGTTTGTGCTTGTGTATGTTGTATACGTTGCAAAAGAGACATATGACATATATACAATACACTATGCAAAAGAAAGTAATTAAAGGTATAGATATTTTACTTGGAGATTTAGCCAATAAAAAATCATATATGTGTATATATAAAGACTCTAGCTAGTCCTTGTTGAATATGATAAGTAAAGTAGAAGGAATAAGACAACAATTGTAAAGAAATAAGAGAAGAAATAAAGAAGTGTGATACTCATGAAGGAGTAGAAGTAGAATATATGTGAAAGAGAGTGATAGCCATAAAGAAAGGAGATTGATTGCCATGAAGAAGAAAAAGCGAGTGAATAAGTGTAAAACCTTGGCCAACCCTAAACCTAGATCTGGAAAACCCTAAAGGCCGACATATATGGTCAATGATGCCATGATTGTGTAAGCAATGTTGTCTTGTCCTTAACTATTAAAATAACAGATATATTCAGGTCTGAGAGTAAAGAGAAATGTATTTAGTGGTTGATTATTTTTGTCACAATTAATTAGTTGTAATTATTTAATTTTTATAAGAAATCTAATTTTTTTTTGACACTATATCTGACAAGAATTTTAGATATGATAGTGTTTTATTTGGAAGATAATTTTTTCTTGCATTTGTTATGGTTTACATAAGTATTTTTAATAAGAATTCTTCTTGGCAATATGATTATGTTGAGGATCTTTTCTTCAGTTTTATAGATTTGTTTTGCAAGTAGATTTCATCATTCCTAGGCATTGCACATTGCATGTAACATAGCATGTGAATGATGATCTTGTGAGGGTGATTTCTATTAAGTTTGAAGTATATATTCTAGATCCATCACTTGGGCATGAGTTCTTTGTTTTATGAAACGAAGTCATTAACATGGATACCACATTGGGTAAAACAAAATAACCCACAAATACCCAGAATGTTGAAGGTGAGTACTGCATAATACATTTGACATGTCTTATTGTTAAATGTTTTTTTTCTAGGAATCATTTTGCATGAAGTGACGAGTTCATAGAACATTCACTATATGACCATTTGCTAAAGAAGAATCAGACAACAAGGCAAATATTAAGCATTTGTCAAAGATGTTTGTGTAAAGAAGTGTCATGACCCAATACAGGATGCAGGATACAGGATACGGGTTACAGGATATGCCTATAAGATATACCTATAAGATATGCCTGCAGGATATTCCTACAGGATATACCTACAGGATATGCCTAGAGGATATGCCTAGAGGATAAGGGTCACTATTTTTAGCTCATGACTAGATTAGCTTGGAGTTGTGAGTATAAAAGCTTTGACTTAATTGTTGTACAATCAGTTACTATCAACACCAGTCTTTCTATGATCAATCTTGTCTTGTCTTGCTCCTTGCCTCCTGCTCTTGTCTTGTTCTTGGTTCCTAATTTCTGTCCTGCTCCTTGTTCTACTCCTTGTCCTGCTTCTGAGTCAAGCTTCCTTGTTCTCGAAATCCTGCTCACTTCCTTGAATCGTGGCTTAACAGTTACTATCAAACTGTCAAGCCACGATTCAGGAACAAGGAAGTGAGCAGGATTTCGAGAACAAGGAAGTAGGACAAGGAGTAGGACAGGGAGAGCAGGACAAGAACTAGGAACCAGGAACAAGACAAGAGCAGGAGGCAAGGAGCAAGACAAGACAAGAACAAGACAATACAAGATTGATCGTAAAAAGACTGGTGTTAATAGTAACTGATTGTACAACAATTAGGTCGGAGCTTTTATACTCACAACTCCAAGCTAATCTGGTCATGAGCTAAAAATAGTGACCCTTATCCTCTAGGCATATCCTATAGTATATCCTATAGGCATATCCTATAGGAATATCATGTAGGTATATCTTGTAAGAATATCCTGCAGGCATATCTTGTAGGTATATCCTATAGGCATATCCTGTAATCCATATCCTGTATCCTGCATCTTGTATCGGGTCGTGACAGCACCTCCTCCCTAAGGATGAGTTCCACGAGTCTTGGGACCTGGTTTAGCAGGATAACGCCGATGGAAATTAGCAACTTTGGAAGAAATATAAAGTAAGTTGGATGCAGGTTCCCAAGTGCGATTGGTAGGCAAATAACCTTTCCAATCCACCAAGTATTGAAGTTGGTGGCGATGAAGACAAGAATCAAGGATGGTTGCACAACTTCATACTCAGATTCACCGTCAATGACCACATGAGGGGAAGGAGAATAAGCACGACCAAGAGGATGATACGGCTCCAACAAAGAGGTGTGAAATACAGGATGAAGTTTCATCGTAGATGATAACTCGAGTCAGAAAGCTACAGGATTGACCTTAGCAGTAATCTTGTAAGGGCCCAATCGTTAAAAATCCAACTTAGAAAAAGGCCTGTTGGTGTGAATATGTCGACGAAGAAGCCACACGAGATCACCAATCTTGTATGCAGGTGCCGGCTGACGATGAGCATCAGCATGATGCTTGTACTGTTCTTGTGTCTGCTGAAGATGAACCCGGAGATCCTCATATACCTGACGAAGATGTTGGAGACGATCATGTATTTCACACCTCTTTATTAAGCCGTATCATCCTTCTTCTCTTCTTGGTCGTGCTTCTTCTCCTCCCCCTCTTGTGGTCATTGACGGTGAACCTGAGTACGAAGTTGCAACCATCCTTGATTCTCGTTTTCATCACCGCCAACTTCAATACTTGGTGGATTGAAAAGGTTATTTGCCTACCATCGCACTTAGGAATCTGCATCCAACTTACTCCATGCTTCTTCCAAAGTTGCTACTTTCCATCGATGTTATCTTACTAAACTAGGTCCCAAGACTCGTGGAACTCGTCCTTAGGGAGGAGGTGCTGTCATGACCCGATATAGGATGCAGGATACAGGATATGCCTATAGGATATACTTACAAGATATGCCTGTAGGATATTCTTGCAGGATATACCTACATGATTATCCTACAGAATATGCCTATAGATATGCCTGCAGGATATTCTTATAGGATATGCCTATAGGATATACCTACAGGATATGCCTAGAGGATAAGGGTCACTATTTTTAGCTCATGACCAGATTAGCTTGGAGTTGTGAGTATAAAAACTCCGACCTAATTGTTGTACAATCAGCTACTATCAACACCAGTCTTTCTACGATCAATCTTGTATTGTCTTGCTCCTTGCCTCTGCTCTTGTCTTGTTCCTGGTTCTTAATTTCCTGTCCTGCTCCCTGTCCTACTCCTTGTCCTGCTTCTGAGTCAAGCTTCCTTATTTTGGAATCCTGCTCACTTCCTTGTTCTTGGATCGTGGCTTGACAAGAAGTCCCTTCCATCTACAACGGTAACATTGTTCAAACTTCCACTTTTATCATGTGCAAGGTCACAAACCACTAATGGCATGAGGTGTAAAGATGATGTTCACATCTAGACAAGGAGCAATGATTTAAAGTCACCAATGTAGTTCAAATTAATTGTTGTGGAGAACATCTAACTTGTGTGAACCCAAAATGTTCATTTAGCAATTGCAATCAGTGATCGAACGAATAGTTTTGAAAGTATACTATGTAGTCGAGGCACTTCAAAGTTATTAGAGCCACTACAGAGTCTAATAACTTTGAAGTTTGATGTGGGTTTAATAACTTTGAAGAAAGGGAAGCTTTGTTGCACTTTGCAACTTGAAATGCCAAAGCCCCTACAGTGCCACAAAAGATATCGTTGTCTTTGCAAACATTACAATGTCTCATTTAATAATTCATATTAGTACCCACAAACACACCGTTTCTACAAGTGTATATAGTATCGTTAGAGAAGCATTAATGAATAACGTAGAAGAATGTGTTGCACTTGGCTTTTAGACAACATAAAACCGATATTGACGGTGGTCGTATATGAAATGAAAATGAAGGATGTTGAAGCACACAAACTTTGTTGAAGAAAACTAGTTAACCTCATAGTTCAATCAAGTTTTTAAGGAATCACAAATTAAGGGATTCATGGGAGATGAGGGTGTGGTAGGCTGAGAAATGTCTTTGGTATAGTGTACTCTTTGAGTTTGGTTGTTCTTTTCATTTAAATACGAGCCTTTGACAACACACGAGAAGTATATACATTCTTCCTCCTATAATGAACATATGAGGTTGTGTAAGATGCTTGTTGAAGTAAACATCACTGAAGACCAATTGAAGATTTTGGACATGGTACATGTATTTTAATTAGTTGGAAATGTGTCAAAAATGACATTCTAAAGTTAAACACTTGGCTTGCTTGGTGGATGGAATGAAAAAATCATTGGAGCAGACATATATTATAGGTACACAAATGAAGTTTCCTTGTTTAAATTTCATTATACATAGGTGTTCACATGGGTCAGAAGAATAAAAATCTCTAGTACAACAACAAACTTTGTTGAACCAGGCCATTCTAGTTGAAAACATAATGCCATAGTAAGGGACATGAAGGTGGACATTGTTGAGGCCACTCATCTAGACCTTGTGAATGCATTCTTACAATGTCTGAGAGACCGTGCGTCATCAGTCGGACAACATAGTGGGATAGGATCATTAAAGAAGATGATATGATTGTAAGGTATTCTGCAAGAACTAACACCAAGTTAGCAGCATCCAACATAATCAACTTGAACGAGGATATTTCCTTCGGATTATGTATCTCACTTAAAGCACAAGTGATTGAGAAGGAAACTAAATGCCACAAGAGAAGTTCATTCAGTCTAATGAAGCACAACAACTTTCACAGTTGGAGTACGAGTACACAATAGACCAAGAAAACTTGGAAAGAAATATTTCTTTACCAGAACCAAATTAAGTTTTGACTAGTTCCAAAGCCCAAATGGTGGTACATGAACAAGTTATCCACGATAAAGATTGGGCAATATGATGTTACACTAGTAGAGCCGAATGCTAGGGTATTAGTTTGACATCCAACTCTACATGTGGAGCACCAATTTGTCCTTTAGTTTATGAGGTGTATCGTTATGGGTGTTGTTCAATATAACAAGAAAAATAAGAATACCCAACTTTGTCCAAGTATTTTTATTTGTTATAATTCCTTAGTGCCGAGATTTATCTCACAAGCAATAAAAAACTACTTTTTATGTTAATTTCTGGAATTAGTCCTCAACACTAAGGACATATTTAGAAACCAACATAAAAAGTAGCTTTTTATTGCTTTAAAAGCAATGTCCTTGGTGCTGAGGATTTATATTACAATTATAATTTGTAATGCTTGTTTACTTGATACATATTACTTGACCATTTTGCTAATTGTATTTCGGTCAACAATAGATAGGAAAGTTCTCAGCACCAAGGACTTTCCTATGGTATTCTAGATTAGGGCGATTATGTCAATTAACAACATGTTCTATTGTGGTATTGCATCGTTTATGTGTAGTCAGTTGTGCCTTGCTGTTATATATATCTTGTGTGGTTCACTGAATGATGGATTCTTTTCAGGTAATATCATTCATGCTTACTGGTTTAAAAACATGTGAATAGAGTTCTTAAAGATTTTTCCGACCCTTGGTCAATTGTGAAAGGGACAAATTTAACACAAAAAGAGATCGAATGTTTAAAAGCAATGAGATTCTCTCTTTATATAGTCAGTGATTCCTATGCTCAAACACCCACTGGGAGCACCCCATAAGGACCAAGTTAAACATTTCAACTACACCCATCTCTAGAGATGTCCGAACAATAAGAGAGGGTAGACAAATTAGAAGCATGCTAAAAGTGTTAGACAAAGCAAACAAAAACAACATGGCATTTAGTTAAAAGCCAAGCTTGTTAGTCACGAGGTAGAGGAACCACTAGAGTAGGTCTTTCATTTGTTTTAGGATGACAAAGGTTTATATAGAACATGTAGTGTCAACATTTCCCAGTACCCGAAATTGTTTGTGCAACAAGTTTCAGATACCTTAATTGTAATTACATACCCTACATTCATATGTATCACATGTTCGTTCACATACTATATATGTTATGACCCATATAACGAATCAAAGAATATTCCCCAGAAAGGTATAAGCTAGAATATTCCTAGGAGCTATACCTAGATCTAAGGAAGAATTAAGGGCACACTATTATTGGAAGCCTTTCTTGGAGAGCAGCGTGTGGAGACTAGAGACAGCTCGGGGGAGGTCGGGTGGTATTGTGAGGGTCTCTAGATTGTACGTAGAGGTGCCTAACAATTTGGTATCGGAGGAGGTTCGAGATGAGTGACCGGTGGGAAGGAGAAGACAACACCAATGAGGAGTGGACGAACCAGGAAATCGTGCTCGAATTATACGCTATGGCGAAGGATTCCAAGCAATTTCAAGAGTACGTGACTGGTTCCTTGGAGGTGATTCGTGAGCGGTTGGATACTATTGAAGATCAACTTGCTCAAGGAACCGTGACTGGTAAGAGCAGGGTGCTAGATCGTCTTCGCGTTCCACCTTTTACCGGTAAAGAATCTGCGGATGAGGCTATGAGTTGGCTTGAGATAGCAGCGAACTTGCTCACTGCACAGGGAGTAACTACCGAGCAGGCTATGATAGCTGTATCAGTAGCCTTGAAGGATAAAGCTGCGAGGTGGTGGACACGCATTCGAAATCAGCGCCAGTTAGCTCACCAGGAGATGATTGCAACTTGGGAGGAGTTCTCTGAGCTATTTAAGAAGGAGTATGCTCCTCGGTTCGATGTGTCTCATGCAAGGCGTGAATTGCGACATTTAGAGCAAGGGAAGATGACCTTGGACGATTACATTGAGAAATTGAGTCAATTACTTTGCCGTGTACCTGACGTGTCTGTCAACCAGCAGAAGGATTATTTTGTAGATGGGCTGCGAAGTGCTAACTTGCGTAGACATCTTAACTCGGTAATTCAGTCCAAGACTTTAGAGGAGCTGTTCGAATATGCTCGCTTGCTAAATGAGGAGGATAAGGTGTTTAAGGAGAATGAGCGACATGGCAAGAAGCGTGGTAGGAGCACCTCTCCAAGTCCTCGTGAGCACCAGGAGTATAGAGGGAATAGCCATCGTGCTAGGCCGAAGTCCAAGCTGGTAGCTTCTAGTTCTTATCGCACCGACAATCGGCCTAAGAAGATTGTCAAGGTGTTTGATAGTGAACGTTGCCACCTGTGTGGAGAGGTGGGACACTGGAAGGCCAATTGTCCAGGAGGAACAAGCCCAAGGGCAAGGGGTTCAATGGTGACAAGGACAAGGAGACACCTAAGAAGCTTCAGGAGATGGAGCGTGGAGAGGAACACAAGGGAGATAGTTCTAAACCACGAGGTAAATTTTTGTCTGTTCTTGCTCGACAGGTAAACTGCATGGCACGGGAGGAGCCACACACACGTGCTATTGTGGTGGAGGGACGACTTGGTGAACGTCCAGTGCGAATCCTCTTGGATAGCGGAAGTAGCGATAACTTTGTATCAGCAAAGTTAGTGCAGGAGTGCAGCTTGCCCATGAAGACTGTGCCTCAATACGAGATTGAGGGCTCAGCTACTGTCACACAGAGCTGGAATGCTTGTGTGGAGGAGTTACAGCTGACGGTTGGCAAAACTCAGCTGGTGGAGACTTTCTTCTTGCGGAGCTAGCGCGTGTGGACCTCATCCTTGGGATGAGCTGGCTGGAGCGTGTGGATCCTGAGATCAAGTGGAGCATCAAGCGAGTGAAGCTTGAGTACAGTGGAGTGAAAGACACTTGGTTTGGAACAAGGCTTGAGTCTCCAAACAAGTATCTTTCTATGTCTTTGAAGAAATATCTCCGTAATAAAGAAGATCAAGTCTTTCTGATGTATATACGTGAGTTAGATTCTTCTAATGTCACATTGGGCGAGGCTGCTGTGCAAGTTGTCCTTGAGGAATTTGCTGATGTCTTCCCTCCTGAGCTACCTCATGGCTTACCACCTGCAAGAGGTGTGGAGCATGAGATTGTGTTGGAACAGGGTACGAAAGCCATTTACCGTAAGCCGTTCCGACTGAGCCATGCTGAGGAGCAAGAGGTTAAGAGACAAGTGATGGAGCTATTGGAATATGGCTTCATACAACCGAGCAAGTCTCCATTTGGTGCACCAGTATTGCTTGTCAGGAAGAAGGATGGCACCATGAGGATGTGCATAGACTACAGAGCTCTCAACAAGCAAACAGTGAAGGACAGGATGCCCATGCCACGTGTGGATACTATCATGGATCATCTCGGTGGAGCCAGAGTGTTCACCAAGATAGACTTGCGTAGCGGGTATCATCAGATTGCTGTGAAGGAGGCAGATATCTACAAAACTGCTTTCAACACTAGCTTCGGGCATTTTGAGTTCACTGTTATGCCATTTGGCTTAACAAATGCCCCAGCCACATTCACTCGGTTGATGACTGAGGTGTTTGGTGACTACTTGCATGACTTTGTGGAGATCTTCCTCGACGATATTCTTATTTACAGTAAGAATATGAAGGAGCATGTGGAGCATTTGCGGAGAGTTCTTCAATTGCTGAGGAAGAACAAGCTCTATGCAAAGAAGAGCAAATGTGCATTTGCTCAGTGCGAAGTGGAGTATTTGGGTCACATTGTGACGCCAAGTGGAGTGAAGACTGATCCACAGAAGGTGGCAGTGGTGGAGCAATGGCCAGTTCCTAGCAATGCACAAGAGTTACGGAGTTTCTTGGGCATGGCTGGTTATTACCGGCGGTATGTCAAGGATTATGCCAAGAAAGCTTCTCCGTTAACTAGGTTGCTAAGGAAGGACGTTCCCTTTGCATGGAGTGCTTCAGAGGAGAGCAGTTTCCAAGCTTTGAAACAAGCTTTGGTACGTGCACCAGTTTTATGTATTGCAGATCCCTCTAAGCCTTATGAGGTATCGTGTGATGCAAGTGGAGTGGCCATTGGAGCTGTACTTATGCAAGAGGGAAGGCCTATTGCTTATGAGAGTCGTACTTTGAATCCTGCAGAGCAACGGTACTCAACGTATGAGCAAGAACTACTGGCTATTGTTAATGCATTACGAGTTTGGAGGCACTATCTTTATGGTGCAAGTTTCAAGGTGTTTACAGATCACAAGCCTTTGGTGTATCTGTTCACACAGAAAGAGTTAAACTCTCGGCAAGCTCGCTGGATGGTTAAGCTCATGGAGTTTGGCGAATTTCCTATTGAGCATCGCGCAGGAAAGACTAACGTGGTGGCAGATGCTTTGTCACGCGTTAGGAGAGCCACAGTAGTGGGAGAATTCCAAACACGCTTATGTAATGCATTAACAAGGACGGTCAGTGAGTTTAGCCAAGTAGTTCAACATGCTCAAGCACAAGACGCCGAGGTGCAGGAGCTCAAAGGACAGCTAGAGCCACCATTCTCATTTCAGGATGGGGTTTTGTACTACAATGGCCGTGTGTACCTTCCTCGTGTGGACCATTTGATCAACCAGGTACTATATTTTCATCATGATCGCCCGGAGGCTGGTCATTTTGGGGGGAGGAAAACGTATGAGTTGATCAAGAGGAGGTTCTACTGGAGGAATATGAAAGCTGATATCATAGAGTACTGCAGGACTTGTGACAAGTGTCAGCAAGTAAAGGTGCCCAGGGAGAAACCAGGTGGGCTATTAGTACCATTGCCTATTCCAGACAGGCGATGGGGCAGTATCTCTATGGACTTTGTCACCCATTTGCCAAGGACACAGAGGCAGAATGAACAGGTGTGGGTCATTGTGGACAGGTTGACAAAGTTTGTCAAGTTAGTTCCCTTGGGGAAGAATGTGAATGCATCCGAGCTGGCTACGATGTATTTACAACATGTATTTCCTATCCACGGATTTCCAGATGATATTGTAAGTGATAGGGACTCCAAGTTCACTTCTAGCTTTTGGAGAGGCTTTTCTAAGTGCATAGAAGTGAAGCTTAAGCTAGAGATCATCCCGAAACAGATGGGCAAACAGAGAGGGTGAACCAAGTTCTGGAAGATATGCTAAGGTGCACTATTAACCAGAAGGAAGGTCAGTGGGATAAGTATATTCCATTACTCGAGTTTGCTTATAATAACAGCCAGCACAGTGGCATTGGAATGAGTCCATACTATGCTATGTTTGGACGACATCCCAAGACAGCTTTTGAGCTCGGTTTAGCAAGTAAGAAGGCTCAAGGCAACATGGATGAGGAAGCTAAAGATCTGAGTGTTGAACTTGAAAACATTCAGAGTTTGTGCAAGAAGAACTTACAAGCAGCTCAGAGCCGAGCTATCAAGTTTGCTAATGAGCACAGAAGCTTCCGAGAGTTCCAGGTGGGGGATTATGTATATCTCCGAGTGGTATTTGCCACACATGTAAGGCGGAACACAGTTGTGGCCTTACGGAAGGGACGCAATGATAAGTTGTCTCCCAGGTACTCAGGTCCTTATGAGATTCTGGAGCGTATCGGTAAGGTGGCATATCGACTACGGCTGCCAGAAGGAGTGAGGGTGCACCCAGTGTTTCACGTTAGCCAGTTAAAGAGAGTACTCACAAGGAACGAGTCCCGGGTAGATTCTTTGTGGATGTACGAGGCTAATGATACAGGACCAATTGAGTAAGTTATACTGCCCTTGAGGACAAGGACTTGCTAATGGGGGGAGGATTGTTATGACCCATATAACGAATCAAAGAATATTCCCCAGAAAGGTATAAGCTAGAATATTCCTAAGGAGCTATACCTAGATCTAAGGAAGAATTAAGGGCACACTATTATTGGAAGCCTTTCTTGGAGAGCAGCGTGTGGAGACTAGAGACAGCTCGGGGGAGGTCGGGTGGTATTGTGAGGGTCTCTAGATTGTACGTAGAGGTGCCTAACAATATATGAATCTTGATGTAAACATTTATTTGTAGGCCTGCATTTTTAACATATGAAGTTAACACACTTTTTTATTGGGCAATGGTTGAGGGTTAATTATATTCATTGTCTTTAAATTTTCTTTAAGACCATAATTTAAAACTACTACCGTGAAAATTTAGAGTTTGTTAAGGAATATTTCTTATTGATTCTTTATAATGATGCACCACTAGGCGCTCTCCAGTTTTCTTACAAAAACAAATATAGCAAATATATTTAAAAATATGTAATCCAAAAACTAACAATAGTGCTTTTTTTAATTTATATGTGGTTGAGTGAATTTCATGTGATGGCAAAAACTATCCATTTATTAAATTTGAGTTTCATTTTTTGTAATTAATTTAAAATATCAGTGAACTAAACATTCAAAGTTTATTGCTTTCCAACATAGTTTTGATATGTAATTTTTTCAATCAGTTTAATGCAATATCTAGTATTGTAAGATACTGTATATTAGGTAACATACCGTATATACGCATGTGTATATACGCACATGCGTAGTGACAATGGGTGGTGGATCTGGCCCCCATGTGTCAGCGCCACGTGTCGCATGTGTGCCACGTGGTAGGAGGTCTCCTGTATATAAGCAGGGTTTTTGTAATGGAATAGTATCTGACATTTCATTTTATATATCTGCTCTTTCATTGGTGGAAAAGTTGGGTATCCCTTTCTTTCTGCCTCTTCCTTTCTTGTTTCCATGACAATGAATATGGAGACGGCTTTTAGCATTATTGCTACTGCTATTGATGCACAAACGAAGTTGTTGGAGCGCTTTGTTGAGGGTTCATCCTCATCTTCCCCGCCTGAGCCTCCTGCCGGGGGATCTGCTTCTAGTGCTCCTTTGTCTTCTTCACATGCCACAAATCCGAGGGTTCGACCCGATCTTTTGTGGTGATCCGGGAGATGATGTATACCACTGGTTTGATCATTTCCAGGTTTATTGTTCGTTACCATGGTTGGGATGAAGCCCGTGCTCTAAGAGAATTCCCTACATGTTTGGAAGGCCCTGCGCTCAAGTGGTATAATGGATTGGCTGCGGAGATTCAAGCCAATAGTAATTGGTTGACGGAATGCCTCAAAGGTACGTTTGGCAAAGTTGAGGATTCAGATGATGCTTTCCAACAACTGCATGCGATACGACAACATCCTGGTGAGTCTGTTATGCGGTTCAGTATTAGGTTCGGGGATTTACTCGGCGTGCATATCTTAACATGCCTGAGCCCATTAAGCTCGGTATGTTATGGCCAACTATGCGACCCGAACTTGTTCGATTCGTTCGGGCTCTTCGTCCTACCACATTGGAGGAGGCTTTTGTACTAGCTCAACGATTTGAGTTGGTGCCTGGTGAGGGCCGTGGTCCCCTTGGTTACCTGCTCCTCCTATTCAGCGTGCTGATCCAATGAAGGTTGACGCTGCTGCATATGTGCCCGCACGACAAGCCTTTCGTGGTCGACCTCGGGGCCCACCCCGTGGACCACCTCCACGAAATCGTCCTGCACCTGCTCCAGTTCCTGCCCGTGGTGGTCAAAATCCACGGATTCGTGACAGGAGGAATAGAAACAATGCAGGTCAACCCAATCAAGTTCACTGCTGGGCCTGTTGGGCACCTGGACATACTTGGCGGGCATGCGATGTGTATCCTGATTGGCATCCACCACATCTAGGCTGGCGACCATATGTTCCGGATGGTGTACCTGTGGCGGCCATTATGTCTGATGATGAGCTTCCAGATGATGACGCTTCTCTTGCGGGTGGATCTGTTGCGGAAAACCAGTAATCGTACGGGCGATGGAGGGATCCCGTGCGATGGAAACTCCACCTCCATGCTTTTTTCGCTATGCATATGAAGGGATCCCGTGCAATGGAAACTCCACCTCCATGCTTTTTTCGCTATGCATATCAAGGGTTGCAAGTTCCACCAAATCATCTAGTTTTCACATTTTCACGAGTGAATAATGTTTCAGTCACAGTACTTGTGGATACAGGATCTACATGTCTTCCATAACTACTTCTCTGGCGCATCGGTGCTCATTACCCTTGAGACGAGCAGATAAAGTCTTGCACATTTTATATGGTAATGGGCAGTCTCGTGCAGTATCACAGTACACCACTTCGACTACACTGGTTATGGGCCAACTGTAAGTTTCCCTCTGGGTCTCTTAGGGTTGTCCTTCCCAGGTCTTTGACATCATTCTGGGATGTGATTGGTTAAAGCAGTCGAAAGGTATAGTGATTTTTCACTCTCTCCTCCTGTATTACACTTGGAGTCTGTGTCTTTGCAGTCTGTTCCTTTACGTCCAGAAGAATTTGTTATTGTTTTGTATCACGCATACAGCTCCTTTGATTCCGGTCTTGGAATGGTGTTCATCTCAACAGGTTCAAATGCCGGATCCGTCACCTGAGTGTCGAGCACACTGCATCGAACAACTTAAGAAACAGTATGCAAGTTTGTTCAAATTTGATATCCCAAGGTGCACGTGTGAAGACTCAACACTGTATACCCACCGGCAATGCAAAGCCTTTTAAAGTCCCGGTTCGACGCAGGTCACCAAAGGAGTTATCAGCCATCCGAACAGCTGTTACTGATATGATGGTAAACGAGTGTGTCGTCCGTCACGAGTCCATGGGCATGTGAACCTCATTTGGTTCCCAAGCCTAATGGATCTCTCCGATTTTGTGTGGATTACGGACCTCTTAACGATGTTACCATTAAAGATGTCTATCCACTTCCAAACTCTGCCGATCTATTAGATCGTTTGGGTCAGAGTCGATGGTTTACTAAGTTGGATTTGGCATCAGGATATTGGCAGGTTCCTATGGCTGAGGAGGATATTCCAAAAACGGCCTTCCGGACACCATTTGGTCTTTACAAGTTTTTGGTCATGCCTTTTGGATTGACTTCAGCTCCTGCCACCTTTCAACGCATGATGGATGAGCTTCTTTCCGATATGCCTGATATCACTGCCGATTTTATCGACGATGTACTCATTCATGGGTCTGGTTCTTGGAGGATCACATTCGTGATGTACGGCGCGTTCTTGATCGTTTCGAGAAGTTGGCCTGAAGTTGAAACTTGAAAAGTGTGTGTTTGGTTCGACCGACACCACTTACTTGGGTTACCGTATATCTCGAGAGGGTTTACAGGTGGATCCAATGAAGTTGCGAGCTGTTCGAGAGTTCCCTCGTCCCGTACAGTACAGGAAGTCCAACGTTTCTTGGGCACATGCAGTACTTGGGTCAATTCATCAATCATCTCACTGATCGAACTGCCCCTCTTCAGGAGTTAGTTCGTCCACAGGTATCTTTCAGGTGGACTCGCAGGTGTCAGCAGGCATTTGACCAGTTAAAAGAGTTCCTGACAACTCCACCATTGCTTCAATACCCAGATTTTACTCGTCCGTTCATTTTACGAGTAGATGCCTCAAATGTTGGTATTGGTGGTGTATTGATGCAAACTAATGTTGTGGATTCTTCAATTCGACATCCGGTGGCTTACATTAGTCGAGTACTCACGCCAGCTGAGCGGAATTATTCCACTACTGAAAAAGAATGCCTTGTCTGTTGGGGTTTTGAACGACTTCAATGCCTACTTACATGGGATGAAACGCTTTTGGAGTGTGATCATGCTGCTGTCACTTCCTTATTAAAACGAAGAATTTAGTGGGTCGCGTAGCCAGATGGGCATTACGTCTCCAGGTATATAACTTTAAGGTGGTGCACAGGCCTAGGCGAACAATGGTGGATGCGGATGCACTTTCTCGAGCACCCCTCTCCGATTCCACTTTGCCTGCTCATGCAGTAGCTGTAGCGTTCGGTTTGATACAAGCCCCTCAGGTATTCGATGCCGACTTACCATCTTTGGAACAGTGGCAGGATGCTCAAAAACATGAACCGTGGACGAGGCAATTATGTGATGCGTTTGCAATTCCGTCTTTCGAACCTCGGTTTCGACAATATCATGCTCAGTTTCGACTTCAGGATGGTTTATTGTATTTTATTGGGACAAATCCAGAGGACAAATGGCGTTTGGCTGTACCCTCTACATATGTTCCACACCTTCTTCGAGCATATCATGATTCACCTATTGTTGGAGGTCATCTTGGTCACCAACGAGTGTTGGAGAAGCTGCGCCGATCATTTTATTGGTCCAGCATGCGTGGTGATGTGATCAGGTATATTCAAAGCTGTCCCACTTGTCAAACTCGGAATTCCTCTACGACTCGGGCCATGGGGGTGTTGGAATCCATCAATGTCTCTCGCTCTTTTGAGTTAATTGCAGTGGATTTAATGGGACCTTTTCCACGTTCTTCTCAAGGTAACCAGTACATCATTGTTGTATCTGATTATTTAACTCGATGGGTGGAGGTTGGTGCTCTTCCGGATGCAACTGCCATGTCAACAGCTTTGTTTCTGTTCGATAATGTGGTTTTGTAGCATTCTTGTCCAGAGCGGATGTTATCAACAATGGCCCCGCTTTCATTGCAGAGGTATTCCGAGTGTTGTGTGAGAGGTTAGGGGTAAAACATTCATTTGCCTCTCCGTATCATCCACAAACTGATGGTTTGGTGGAGCGATTGAATCGGACCTTCAAAGGTATGATCTCGAAGTATGTGAACTTCAATCACACGGATTGGGATTGGTATTTGCGATGTTTGAGATTTGCTTATGTAACAGCATTTAGAGTTCAATTGGTATCTCTCCATTCAAGGCATTGTATGGATATGATCCTAAGTTGCCTAGTGAAGTGGGGTTATCATCGAATATGCCACGTGCCGAGGATGCAAAGATGTGGGCTCGACATTTGGATGCTGTTTTTGCCTCTTCTACGTGCAGAGTTTGCTGAATATTTGGTTGAGCTCAAATGCGGCAGCAATCTTCTTACAATGCACGACATCAAATTCCACCAGATTTTGCTGACGGTGACTTAGTCCTGGTATTTTCCCAAGCTGACTACACCTGGGCTTGCAACTGGTTTATTACACAAGTGGCTTGGTCCCTATCGAGTACTCCGAAAGGTTGGTCCTCAGGTATATCAAGTCAAGTTGGTGGGATCTCATGAGGTGGAGATAGTTCACGTGGTTCGAATGAAACGGTTTGTCGTTCGAGACTCGTTGAGTCATTTGGTCATACCTTAGATGCCCCAGCTCACACGGATCCAGGACCATCAGATCCATCACCATCTACACAACCGCAGAGGGGAGGATAATGTAAGATATTGTATATTAGGTAACATACCGTATATACGCATGTGTATATACGCACATGCGTAGTGACACATGGATGGTGATCTGGCCCCCATGTGTCAGCGCCACGTGTCGCATGTGTGCCACATGGTAGGAGGTCTCCTGTATATAAGCAGGGTTTTTGTAATGGAATACTATCTGACATTTCATTTTATATATCTGCTCTTTCAGTATATGTAATATAATATATTCGTTTTATCAAAATCACAAGTTATGTACGAACATATATGCATATATAATTATAATACTAGTGTGGAGGATGAATGCAATTTTAAATAAGAAATTTTAATTTATATAAATATAACATATATACTTTACATACACTATATATTTACAATTTAGAATTTACTAGCTTATGAAATTTAAATATCTGTAATAGATTGTTTTAAATTTTATCAAATTCGATTTTGAAAATTCTAAAATTTAGATTACTACAATAAAGTCCTACAATAATTTATAAGTTCTTCAACGAAAAATATTTTTAAAATTAAATTCAAAAGACTCGGTAAATTAAATAAATTAAACATCTTATTAAACTATGATTGAGTAGCATAAAAAAGAAAAAGAAAACTTGGAAAAGTTACAAGAGAATTTGTTTCCTTTTGATTCCTTATTTTTATTGAGTGGTTTATTACGGAACAACTTTTAAATCAATTGGTTTCGTACACTCCCGATCTATATACAAGTTCGATATTAACTACTTAAAATTTGTACGGAACATAATCTATAAATATTCACAACCAATCTATAAAGAAAAATCCCTGCAATTATGTATATTAATATTTGAAAAGCTAAATTCTCACTAAGCTAGTAGCTCTGTCAGCAATACCCAGCTTGCTTGTTTGCATCAGCAGCAGACTGTATGGCTGCAGCCACCCCTCCCTTGGTTACCACCTGCTCCGGATTGTTCCGCTGCTCGGCACTCTGTACATGCGATGCATCCGCCTGCGTCACCACCTTGTCTCCGCCCATTGGCATATCCTTCTACGTATATATACACATTCAGATATATGCACGTGTAAATTTAAACTTATAACAGGCTCATATGATGTGTCAGAGTCAACATCTAATACCCTTATTACACACACACACACACACACACACAAAATATATATATATATATATATATATATATATATAAATATATATAGTAAGTATGTATCCAAAACAAACAGAAACAACAGCTTATCAGGGAGTAATGACGATAGCAGATAAAGTCCAGAAATACTGCTGAGTTACTCTGCTACACAATTAGCCATATGTTTGTAGATACATAGAAATATGTACAATTACACCAGCCATTACAGACTTTGTATGCAAATATGTATTATACTACACACACACACACACACACCTTCAGCACGTCGCCAAACGGTGGCAGAGCCGTAAGATGTATCAACGGCCGACTGAGCAGCAGCCCCAATACCACCTTTCACACCAGTGGGAATTCCTGTTGCACGAGCTTCAGCACTCTGATTGCACGTGCATCGCTTGGCTCCAGAGGCTTCGATCCCACTGTTTCAGAAGCTGCATGCAATGCCTGCACGGGTTCTCAGTTAAACTTTGTACTTTTGGATCTACATGAGCATATCCCTAAGATATACCAAGATCCCTAAAATATACCAAGGTTCCAAGGTAGCTGCACAGTTTTTGTTGGTTTTTTATGTTAACACATACAGTAATACTTGAGAATTTTAGGAATTCATACGTAAATATTAATGATACTAAGTCTAATACATTTTAAATAAACAACACTTATAAATTGAATAAAAATGCAAACATTTTTGAACACTTGTGCAACAGAAACCTTTTTAACGCACCATCCTACGACCGTAACAATATATTATATGCGTACAAGTTACCTCAGCTACAGTCACAGGAGGCGGCCGATTGCTTAGTCCGTCTGATCCCCGATGCCCATTCCTATGTAAATTAAAAAAGCAAAAATACAAAGAAAACGAGAGAGGGAGGACGTACCTAGAAAAGACTCGCTCGGAATAAGCGAGACAAGAGACCTAAATCCGTTACCTGCATGAAGCAGGCAAGGTGACGCGTGTCTGGACTGCGTGCCACGTGGTGTTCGCCGGAAAAATGAAGACTAAACTAAGATTAATTGCCGCAAAATTGTTCCCTGTAGAATGACGAAGTCAAAATCTCTTACTTTTTAAGTGTGATATATACAAAAACACTCCGTCCTCTTATGTACGTACAAACGTAAATACACACATTATTATATAATTTATATTTTTATAATTGGCATATAATGCTAAGCAAAGTACCTGATCATATTTCACTTTCATTTGGGATCCCTGGTGATGTCTTCCCAACCGATTCTGTGGAGACATGTACCACAAACAACAGTACCACCATTTGGAATACGCAGGCGAGAGAGAACTCGAGCATGAGAGGTGCTCTCACATGGTGGCAATGTACTAGGAAGTAACGAACATTGGCCTTGAACAAGCGGCTGCTGATTAATCTGTTAAGCTTCGTTTATATACACATATACGCGTATACAAAATATTACATACGGACAGTGACACAACAAATAGATACACTTATATACATACAAACACAGAGCAAGTGGAGAGAGAGAGAGAGAGTACTGTGGGACTGTTCTTTCATTTTCGTGATTCATCCAATCATTACATGAAGCTATGAAATACACGGAATACTAATATAAATCCACACACATGCATATGTACCTCCATACATTAGTGATAGATCGTGATTCTTATACTTCACTTAGTAACAAAATATGCATACCGCAATGTGCACATCCGAAGGTTGTGTTTCGTGGTCCCTTCTAAAAGTTTCCATGCCTGTATCTTGTCCTCAGGACTCAACTTCTCATCTTCCAAATCTTCTAGTAAGGGCTCATGCTCGTGATATTGTGCTATCCATCTGCATTAAATCCATCCCTCAACACATACACAGGCACAATATATATTCATATAATCCTTATACAATGACACACACTTATACAATCATATAATATATAATTGTATGAATGCAGGTTTCTCATCGCTACATTAGTTCGTCATATTAACATGGAACTCACATAACGCACCCACATTATATATGTAGACATTTATGTAACCACTATTTCACTGATACGTAGGATGTATCTATTTGTATGCCGATACTGATACTCAAGCTGAATCTGGAACTTGAGCCAGCAAGTCTACATACTAATTAATTACCGTGGTCTGTAGTCCAGAAGAAGCATTGCCATGAGGTCGTCTCTTGGAGGTGCGTCTGAAGGTGCGCAGAATGTTTTATGCTTCGCTTTCTGCTGCTTCATTTCTTCTCCCTGTTCTCCATTCTGTGCTTCTGAAAGATCCTTCTCGTCAAAACAAACGCACACACACATACACATCTACGTATGTGCAAACCATATAGATGGACACACAGACCATCACTCGTGCAGGTAGGGATGAATCGTGTACAAAGAGATTATACATACAAACATACATACACACATACGCACCTACAGAGACAGAGAGACTTTCAAAAACACACACACACACACCTGGAGTATTCTCCTCGTTTTCCTCGTCATCCAGCGTGTACAAGATCTCAAGGTCATCTGCATTCAAGTGCCTTCCTACCTGGTGTGCATCAAGAACCCTTGCTGCAATGCCTTCTTTTGTCAACTGTAAAGTCAAAATATGCAATACGTTATGCATAATACCACACACACACATAGTACGTTTTCTTTTTCACTTTATTATACTTTTTCCTCTTAATGTACGTTACCTGCCGGTTGTAGATTTTTTCCTCCATAGTGCCATATGCAAGCAATCTATAAGCATATACTGGCTTGGTTTGGCCATACCTGCTCAAGAACTCGTATAAAGACAGAAAGTAAACACGCATTTATTTCAGTTTGCACATGGATAAATGTAAAGTCGTCTGCACGATACGAATAGTTGTGTGTGTGTGTGAAGAGAGATATAGAGAGAGAAGGGGCGAGAGAGGAACCTCCAAGCTCGGAAAAGCGCCTGTAGATCATGAGTTGGATTCCAAGAACCATCGACGATAATAACCCGGTTAGCACCAGTTAAGTTTATCCCCAGTGATCCCGCTTTAGTGGATATCAGCACGCATTTCACTTGAGTGTTGTCTAAATTGTTGAAGTGGTCTGTTATTTGTTGCCTCTTGGCCGACGTGGTTGATCCATCCAGCCTGTATATATTCACATGGTTCAAATACAATGTATAATAAGTGCAGATAAAAAGTAGGTAAAAGTTAGCCTCTTAAATACGTAAAACTGTAATCTGGTAACTACATTATTTGCTCATTGTGAGAGTTAATTAGAAGCTGCACTTGCAATATTACTGTTGGAGAAAATAATAATTGGTTTAGGACTCCTATATAAACTTATGATATACATCAATATAGTTACTAATATATTACCTGTACCAATCTTTCCCCGGATTCCAACCGGTCCTCTCAAGGAATAACTCAAGCAAGTCAAGTGTGTGTAAGCTTTGGCTAAATATGAGCATCTTATCCCCTTGCGCAGAGCTCATCGATAGCAGCTTCAGAATTAAAACCATCTTTCCGCTGTTCTCTATAACTTCTCTTTCCGAGCCATTAACAATCTCTTGACACCATTCATAGTCGCCCACCTGTATATACACATAAATGAGTAAAGGAATACGTCTCCATACATGTCCCATGTATGTAGAAAAAATCGGCATCTCTCTCTCACCCCCTCCCCCTCTCTATTTCTCTGTGCTCATGTCTTATATATCATAACAATAAGACAATTTTATATATATATATATATAGAGAGAGAGAGAGAGAGAGAGAGAGAGAGAGAGAGAGAGAGAGAGAGAGAGAGAGCAGAAGAGCTAATAAAACGCATAAGCACACTATAAAACTCACCTCACGAGGCTTCTCTTCCTTACGCTTCTTTCCTGTATATCAAGGCTTAGTGCTGAACGATATATTGTTGATGAACTAGTTTTATATAATAATCTAAATATAGAGTTTGCTGATGTACGCATCCAATGCAATAATACGCATAATAATGTTGTTATGTTCTACCTGCTGCATTTTCATCACTGTCATCGTCTTCATCCTCTACAATAAAGTCATTCTCGTGGCATCGGCCGTGCTTCTCTTCTTTTGCCACCGACAATAGGTCAGGATGATTCCATATCTGACAGAGTAGATATACATGAATGTTCGTTTAGCAGAAGTATGCACACATGTATGTACAAATACGTGTATGTATATGTACATAGTATGGATTGTTTATCTTCCTATTTAGGTTTTAACCCACAGAATAAACAAAGCGCGTACATATAACGTACATCCACTGTATATCATGTATATATACTAAATGTATAAACATGTAGTACAATGTCTTTAATATACCACATAAAAGACATTATAAATGGATTGCACTATTATATGCTATACTTTCAGAAGATTTCTGTATACAGATTCACAGATATTAACGACTCAAATACCGCAACTGGGTTTGTGTGTTTATATGTTTATGTGTAACAAAGCTATAATATACCATAAGCACAAATATGTTTTTATATACATTACAAGATAATATCGATATAAGCTAAATAGATAATATAGCAAGAGTATTATGAGTGATACATACCTTGGCAAGGAAATGATAATGTTCAAAAAGAGCTTGCGACCGGTTGCGATTATCCGGAAACGTACTGAGGTATTTGCTGCATTTCAGGAAATATTGTAAACATGTGTCATGCATGCACTAACGTGTATGTATATGTGCACAGCATGCATACAAGCTCCTACATAGAAATATTGTAATAATTTACCTGTACAGTTGTTTCTGAAGGGGAGAAAGGCGCACCGAGATTACCCACACACATTTGGGAGGAAGTTCATTTTTTAGTACAGACATGTCTTTCCTCTGAACAAACCCTTTAAACGGTCATGCAATACATGCGCTCGGTACTTCATCTGAATGTAACATATTTCACATCAATACTACGCGCGCACACACACACGTTACGCTTAAGAAACCTATGCCAGGTATAAAAATAATTCTAGCTCAAATCTACCTTCTTTACATCTGAAGCCGTCGAGTCCGCGTGTTGTCCGTTTGCAATCGGGTTTTGAAACCTGGAAATAACGCGTTAGACAATGACGAATGCATGAGAGTGAAGGGTATATCCTGTATGTACACACACACACACACATATATATAAATTGAACTATGTAAAGATCCATGAGATATATGATAATTTGTTGTTTCCTAAAACATATACATGTCTCATGTGCGTGGCTCCGTGTGTTAGTTATGCAGGAATGACAAAAATACTTGCCTGTTTCGAAACTCAGCGGGTGCTCCCAAAAATCCTTCTCTCACAAAGTCAACCATCTACATTGACTCCAAGTCAACAGGCGATACATGTACGCATATAATACACACGTAGATACGATAGAAAGAAACAGAAAACATCTGTCTGTGTACTTAACAGTAGTACTCCATGAGATTGTTTTGTAAAGGGGATCCCGTTAACGCTATTCGACGATGTAGTTTTAACAAGCTGCAACGCTTGTGTGATATCAGCCTTTTTGTTCTTTATCATGTGAGCCTCGTCACAGACGAGCAAATCGGGACCCGGATTCTGAACAGAAAACATAAGCCGTTGTAATACTCTAAATATGCAAGATACATAAATATCCTAACCTATGTATACTTCATATATTACATATAGGTTTGTGCGTCCGTGCGCACGCGAGCGCGTGTGCAAGAGAGAGACAGACAGACAGCAGACTACTGACGCACGGACAAGCCATAAAGGTACTGTAACTGACGGAGCTATAGTATAGACACCAATAACATCTGATATAGAATTCTATATAATATAAAAGTTCAACAAAAATAAGCTAAATAATAATCAAATACCTGGAGACATTCGCAGATGGTTTCTCTGTTTCTCTGTCTTTCACATGCTTTCCGAGAGAGAGGTTCCTGAACGCTGTATAGCCAATTATCATGATACCACCTTTTAACTTCCACTCCTTCAGAAACTCCCCTCTTTTCACATTGTCCCTTGTAGCAAAACTCTCGTTACGCATTTCTCTAATTTCTCTAATTATTATGCATTTTATATCTATGACATGGTTAGACCAACATATCTTTTCTTAGCTATTAAAAAGTGGTATGGTACCTGGATGCGTCTTCCAGCAAATAAACTTGTAACGGCTGAACTTCCTTGGGCTTCCACTTGAAAAATTCGTACCTCCAGTTTAGAGGACGTTGACGGGGACGACAATGAGCACGGTGTTGAAACCCAGATGGACTTCTCTCATTACAGTGTATATAAACGCGATAACCTGAGGAGAAGATTTTAAACACAAATACTGTATCATATGCGTACATCATATAACTGTATGTTTTGTGGGTTACAAACGCGACCCAAAGATATCAAAATAAAAGATGTACCTGCAACGTTTTACCAAGGCCCATACTGTGAGCAAGTATGCAGCCCAAGCCTTTGGAACCAGATGATACTTTGCTGATAGACTCAATGCAATTTTCCCACATAAAGCGTACTCCTGATAGCTGTAAATAATGAACCAAAATAATGTAGAAATAACAATAAAATGAAACATTAATTAATATGTATAGGATGAGACAATACGACATCAATACAAATAAAGGAAGAAAAATGATATGAGAAGAATCAGCATCATTAACTGTTGTATCGTACTTAGATGGTGAAAGTTATCAAGCATTCATGCATACCACTGATCATAATGTGCACGAAATATGATTTAAGCTACAGTCATACTAATTAAAACTAGCCTGGTGAGGCTTCAGAGATCCTGAAATGCTGGGCGGGATTCGTACAAGAGGCTCATCAGCGTCTCTATTCGCAATATTCACAACGCAACCAAGGACCTTACAATCTCCAACACACAGGTGAACCTGCTTACTACGAGTAAATATGTGTTGATGTATCGTAGGTGTAGTATATATATATGTATATGTATTTGTAAGTAATGAATAATATATGTGTTAATACATATAATAACCTCTTCCTCTGCCTCCCTCGAAGGGTTTTCAGATGCCTTTGGATGTGTTAACTTCTCTTTCCCTTTTGCAGCGTCGTACCACTTTTCTAACCTTTCTCGACGCTCCTAAAGAAATCCAGAAAATATTAAAACGACTTCAAGAAAGTATGTGTGTATGTGCGCATATTATGCAGAAGATTGATGTAGATTTACTCTATATACTCGCATGAACGCATCTACATATGCGCATATACATATATCTAGCCCAATACACACAACAACACAAGCACACCTTCTCAAGTGCTAATTTCTCCTTGGTTTGCTCGTTCAATTCATCATCATTCTTCACTTTCCGAATATTTTTCCGCCGACTGCACATGCCCACGCAACCATGAGTACTGCTATGTGTATATACAATACAGAATAACATCATGGTACTCTTGAACTAGTATTCTACAATATTGACTAATATACATACTACAGTCTATTTCTGACTGTATATATATAAGGCACCCTGTAGACTGTATGTGTGTGTATATATTCGGTATCTATATGTATTCATGTATATATAACAGTACCGAGCTTGTGAGATTTCAAATTCCCTTTTGCTTTCACCGGCAGATGCCGATGAGAAAACTGCTTCCTCCTGAGCTTTCTTCAGCAGCTGACTTAATTGCCTCAACTAAAGAAAGAAAAGTCATGAAAAAATAATAAACAGTCATTTTATATATATACCGGTGATGGATCACACATCAAACACCTCCACTCTGTGTGCTCGAGAATTCTGTTGAGAGTCTCGGCATCAAAATTCCTTTCTATGCATTTTTCACAGAACACCTACGAAAGCAGTTTAAATTCATTATATTATGCTGTCCTCTGTGTGTGTGTGTGTGTGTGTGTGTGTGTGTGAGAGAGAGAGAGAGAGAGAGAACCTTGTCGCAGTTATCACAGCACAACAAATCGCCTTCTTCACCACACCATGTGCATTGCGCCTCTGATCCATCTTCCTCCTGTATATTGTATTAATGATTGTGAAAAATGGAAAGATGAAGAATAATGATAATTCGCAGCTTTTGGAACCACAAATACTACATCTTAATAACATATACGTCCAGGTTATAAACAAGTTGAGCTAGCCCCTAAGAATCCAAATAATATTGACTACACACGTAATTTTATAGTAGTTAATAGCCTATTAACCTATTAATACAGTAACCAGAAGGTAGAAATACCATATGTGCTACCTTAGTGAATGACATGTCCTCAAGGTTATCATTGCATTCCCCGCAAACAATTACACTCATGGACCGGTGCGGATATACGTCTTTGCTTCCAATACGCCTACCGCATACGGTGCAAATATACTTCTTCCATTTCGGCCTGAGTTTAATAAAATTAATAAGAATAGTAACAAGATTGATTATAGAATCTAAGTTTACTACTCTACTTTTATGATAAACGATCTGTGCATACACAAATATATATACTAGAGAGAGTATAGAGTCTCTCTCTCTCTCTCTCACACACACACGCACACACACGCACACACACGCACACACACAATTAAATTAGAATACAAATATATACATTTATATCACAATCCAAGTTTAGTAAGATACAATAGGAAAAATATTCTAAATTTATAATGACATAATGCACCTTAGATCGTCCCACGAATCTGAAACTGTTCCTGCGTCTTCATTTCTCTTTGATGGTTGCCCCTCGGATAGTCGCACGTTTTCCTCGTCAGAACTTTCATGTAGAACAAGCCGCCGTTTTTTATTGTTTCCTGAAGACGGCCACTTAAACGATTTTAAAGGAGACGTTGTGTGTATATCATACAAGTTAAATAAAGAATTTGCATCACTTTGTATTATATGAAGGTTTATTTGTCAAATAAATATTGAGCAGTTCTTCATACATTATCTCAACGTCTACTTACGTACGTATGGTAACAGAATATACATGGTAAGACTATGTCTAATGTCTATATATTTGTATATAGCATATATATGCATATGGCGCTTCTGTTTTTGTATGTATACAGTCAAATGTGCCAGTAACAATGTTGCCGTATAAATATCTAATGTATAATGTAGACTATTAACATATACACATTCACACGCAGTATATGTTGTACACGCGCGCGCGTTTCATATAAATTTCTATTAATGCATACAATGGACAAACAGCACATGCGAGTGTGAATATACAATAAACTAGTAGGATTAAATATTCGGAAATAGTTCGGAGACCCAACCGTTCTTTATACTCATATATTTAAGAAGTTTTATTATACAAGAATTAGCATATGTATATAAACATATATTATACCTATATATATTCGTATGTACAAATACTATGCAAATAAAACAACAAATAGCAGTGCCTTGCTTAAATAATATTTAATATCACATAACAGCCCGTGTATAGGAGCTGCTATATGTGTATAAGTTACATGTCTGGATGAATTACCCATGCATACGTCATATAAAGAAATATATAAGCAAACATATAGGAGTGCGAAAATATAAAACTATAGGTGTATAGTAAGAATACGTACCATCAATCTTGTTGGACTGATATACGGGCTTTGAGCTTCCTTTGTCTGGCTGAACAACGGAGCCGCAGTCTGCTAATGTCTTTTCTTCTTCATCGTCGTCGCTTATCATTATGACTTCAGCTTCTCTTAATCTCTTTGCTCTAGAGCACCGAAGTGCCACCTTGTTTGCATCATCTGATATATTTCCTATAACCGGTTCCTCAGCGACAACTTCCACAGGTTCACTAGTTGACAGTTTGGTCCCTTCAGTGTCAATGGTTGACGGACTGCAAGAAGGCATGTTACGTACAGCTTCGCCAGTTGGCAGCTTCGTGTTACGTGCAACTTCACTATTTGACAGCCTGTAATGCTCGAAATCACTGCTTGACGGCCTCTTTCCACAAAGCGAGGCATCTTCTAGCTGAGACCTGCAATTCAAAATCCAATACTTGCAAGGACATTCGATAGTAGAGTTGTAATCTCAACTAATAAGATGTCCAATTTACAATAATGATGAATCCATTAGAAGTAATACTATTGAGTATCTTGTGTGTGCGCGTGTATCTCTGCGTGTGTATATACTGGAGAAAGGGTGCTTCATATATATATATAATATATATATATATATATATATATATATAATATATATATATATATATCATTGAGAGACTGTATACACACGCAAACACACTGATTATGCAGATTCTCCTGTATACCTCTTACATAGTCGATAAGGCCTCAGTATTATTACGCTTTCCTAGAGAGACAGTTTCTAAGGGAGCTTTCTAGTTAATAATTTTTAAAACGCTGTGTTCATATATTCTTAATGTGTCATATATATCACCAACCTAGTATCTGTGACCTTCTCATGTTTGTCAAGTTTGTCATCCGCTTGAGAAATAATGGATGACTTCCCAATACTCGTGGGCTTAATAACCTGAATTTACAGTTATATATATCTACAAGTAACACATATACACACGCACTCTCATATATTATGTGCAAGCATATTTAATGTGAAGATAATATCCTTACAGCTGGAACTTTCGCCTGTGCAGGTTTTGGCGATGATTTCCTTAATCGACGCAAGTCATCCTCTTCACAAACCTGATCAATATAGTACTATATGATATCAAAGTCCTTAAACAGTGTAAATACCAGTATCATGTCGCAATACACTACAGATGCATAGACAAGTATAATGTATCATATACAAAACACACGTTCTCTCGGGTATTACTATGAGGTATTCTATCCACGACATTATTACTACCATATATATGATCATAGACATATTAATAGATATCTGATGTTTTTCTGTATATAAGTGATATACCCGCTTCAGATTCTTCTTTTGTTGCTCAGTAAGGCCAAACTCGCTCTCCTCCGCTAAAGCCAGTGCTTCCAAGCCAAATCCTGGTCTATGTCCGCAATTTCTTCAACCTGAAAAACTTGAATCATTAATACGTTACACACACACACAAGGGTAGCATATGACTATATCTATATCTATATCGTAAACGAGATTTATGAATACGTAGACTTACCTTGTTAGCACCTGGAAGCTTTAAGCCAAGTCGAGCTGCCTGTTCCGGGGTGGAAGCCATGTAAACAGCAGCCCATTTATTTGTGCCAAATAAACCTCCAATAAACAATTCAGATTATTAACGAAAGAATAGACAAATGAGAATGATGTTTAGTGATATCACGGAATATATCCAATAAAATGCTTAGGACCGTCACAGAGTTATGCAAATACGACATTGTAAAACTGTATTTACCTGCTTTGATAGGTTGAGGTATTTTATCCAGAACACTCCATTCAATAGCATCCTGTTTGGTACCTTTCATTTCTATCTTTCTCTCCAGGTAGCCGCTCGCTCCTTCTTCAACAAGCTTGCCTCGCCGCCTGCAGAGGTTTTAAGATATATACACGCTATACAGTTTACATACTGCATGAAATAATAGAACGATAAAGGTAGAACTAAAACACACATGATAACTGGATGGCGCTGTTTTAGATCATCCTCAGCCGAGTCAAGAACCTTAGAGAACTCTTCCGGAGCCTCAGTACCTGCATCATAATGAATAACCTGTCACACGCACGCACGCATGCACGCACACACACCGATTTTACCTGCCCAGTGCGCTCGTTTCTTCCAAGTTTCAGTTACACATCCTTCGGGAGCCTGCTTTTCAATTACTTTATACAAGGCTGGTAAAGATACTCCGGCGCCCTCCAGCTTGTCCTACAACATATATAGTGAAAATTGAAATGAAAGAATATCGAAGGCAAGTTGCGTAGACTAGTGGTAGACGAAATTACATGTACTTAAGTTCTGAAAACATGTGTAAACAGACCCCACGAATAATAAGCAACATAGGCATTATATCACTATACGTACGAGTGGTGTGTGTGAACACTAATCTCATGACCATCATGTGCAGACATCACATGTATTCACGTTTTAGAGATACCAGGAGCTTCAAAATTTCTTCTTCCAGATCAGAAAGAGTACTTTCACAGTTTTCAATGTAGGCCTCCATTTCACGCTCAACTGCGGCCTCAAGCTGCACAACATCCATCACAATTCAATCTTTAGCTTAACTCGTTCGTCTAATAACCTCAAAAGATAATAATGCATACCTCGTTTCCAGAAAGTCTTTCCGCAAGCTCGTCTCTTACTTCGTTCCTAACACGACTCAGAGACTCTTCCTCCAGGCACTCTTGCACATCGGCTGCCTGAAAGTTCAGCAACACACCACGTAAAAAGATACATACTACCAACACCATCACTATTACTAAAGAAAGAGACTCACCTCGCTTTCCACTTCCATAAACCAATCAATCACCTTTTGAGTATCCTCGTCAGATTCCTTAATGAAACTCTCATCCTGGTCGCTCTCAACTTCTTCTTCATCCGACTCTTCCATTTCATCTTCCGAACTACTTTGTTCTCTGAGCCACAAGATTTCACAAGAATTATCCATATGTTCCCATGGAATGCAAGGCATGGATCCATCCATGTGTAATCTAAATGTTGTTCTAACGATTCATACACGGAAATGTAAATGATAATACAACTAGGCTCGATGAAATATATACTCAAACTTATACACAAAACTTCATGTGTCTAAGAGGACTTACTGAGGGTGTTGAGGCTGCTCTGGAAGAACGTCGGAATGAGCGTATTCAATCTGCATGGGAACAGCATCCTTCATTTCAGGTTCCTCATCCCTCGGTTTATCTTCAGCGTCATCTACAACACCTTACATGCTTAACACATCCGATTACAACACGCATCTAATGTTAATATGTTTGTGTGTGTACAATGTCATAACCACACACATGCTTCGTATGTGTGCACGAGAGATAACATCGGATTATGATCGAAAAATAGGATAGATAAATGGCGGAGTTAACATACCTATGGCGTCATTAGCCGAGTCTGAGGGTCTCACTATGATCTGAAGTCTATTCGCATCGCTATTCTGTGTGGAACGGAATGGCGCGCCAACGATGTATGCCGCAATCCTTCTCACCGCTTTCAAATCCGCATTGAAAGACACCTCTCCCGTCATTCTTGAGCTATCACAAAATGGCACATTCACCACAAAAATCTGCAAGAACAGAGCTCAGAGAAGCGATTCATTCCAGCGCTTCTAAAACTGGCACATTTGCCACAACAGAGGAAAACGGAAAAATGGAAAGTGAACTTACGGCATTTAGGTGACAATCAGAGCGTCGTTTATAAAAAATGCATAAAAAACGGCAAGAACAGCAGGCACATTTACCACAAGAACAGAGGTCAAAGGGGAAAACAGCAAAATAGAGACTGAATCGAGAAGACGAACAGCGCCAACACTGATACGCCGATCAGCGCCGATCTCTCAATCCCGATCCATACAAGCGCCAATCCAACCCAGACAAAGCGCCGATCGCCGAACCACAGCTGATTCCCCGACCCGAGGCAAGGCGCGCACACCAAGCCCTAGCTCTGAACCCTAAAACTTGAAATAAGCCCCTTCGTATTGCCGCCTTGTAAATAAATAAAAAAAAATGTTCAGATTCTTTAATATTCACTCGCTTATAAGATTTCCCTTCGATCTTTTCTTAAATCCCAAATAATCATCATTCTTCTTATTAATCGTCATCATATATATTCTTCCACGCGCACACATGTGTACACTGAATACACACTCTATGTATGTACAGAAAAATGCCGGTTCATGATATTCAGGAGGCCGATCTCTGTAGTAGAGTCCTTAAACACACTAGAGCAGCAGGGGACAACAATAGACAAGGATGTATACTCGGAGCTTCTCCGAAGATGTGCGTCGAGCAGAGATCTGGAACAGGGAAGACGAATCCACACACAGCTGCTCAGTACCAGGTTCCACCAAGACAGGTACCTCGGGAACTTACTGGTGGAGATGTATGGAAAGTGTGGGTGTGTAGAAGAAGCACACAAAGCCTTCCTTGCCATACGCAGGAAGAACATCTTCTCTTGGAACATCATGATAGGAGCGTATGCCCAGAACGGGCATAGCCGGGAGGCACTCGATCTGTTCAAGAAGATGGACACAGAAGGCATCTCTGCCTCCAATGTGACATTTGTGAGCCTCTTGAGTGCCTGCTCGGATCTCGGAGACGCCACAGAGGGAAGTGAGCTTCATACTAAGATCATTTCTTGTGAATTCGATTCTCAGACGATTATCGCCAACGCACTGATCAATATGTATGGAAGATGCAGGAGTGTGCAGTCGGCAAAAGAAGTCTTCAAGAGAACCGCGGTGAAGACGGTCATCACTTGGAATTCGATGATATCCGCATATGCCCAGAATGGGCATACGCAGGATGCGCTGAAGTTGTACCGGGAGATGGACCCGGAAGGATTCAAGCCGAACCGAGTGACGTTCCTCAATGCCCTTGATGCAGTCTCCATGCAAGGCGCTGTTGCGAAGCCTCTGGGGAGGAGAATCCACTCACGAATTATTGAAACCGGACTGACATTCGACGTCCCGCTCACGAACAGCCTGGTGAACATGTATGCGAAATGTGGGAGCCTGGTGGATGCCGAGAAGGTCTTTGAGAAGCTCTGTCACCGAGACGTTGTCTCCTGGACAGCGATGATAACTGCATATGCACAGAACGGATACGGCAGCCGTAGTCTGAAGTTGTACCGTGAGATGGACCTGGAAGGTGTTCCGCCGGATGAAGTAACTCTGGTAAGTGTGCTTGATGCATGCGCGCAGGTGACAGCGTTGTCCGAAGGCCGAGAAGTTCATGAGATGGCAGTCTCTCGAGGATACGACGGGCACGTAGTATTGGCAACTGCTCTTGTGAATATGTACGTAGAATGTGGGGAGCTCCAGGACGCTGAAAGGGTCTTTCAATTGATGACGAGGAGAACTATCTTCACGTGGAATACCATGATCGGAGCATATACTCGAAACGGGCATCCCGAGAAAGCACTTGAGCTCTACAGAGATCTTGAGGAGGATCCCAACGAGGTAACTCTGGCAGCGGTGCTTGAGGCGTGTCCAGACTTATCAGTCGGGAGAGAGATACATGCACGGGCGGTATCCATGAACATGCACACCTCGAACGTGGTGGGCTCTGCATTGGTAGACTTGTATGGTCGTTGTGGGAGTGTTAAGGAAGCTGGGCTGGTTTTTAACTCAATGTTTGGGAGAGACTTGGTTTCATGGACGGCGATGATAACGGCGTATTCTCACCACGGTTGGGGCGATGAAGCTCTGGAGCTCTTCATGAATATGAACCTTGACGGAGTCTTCCCAAACTGTATCACTTTTATAAGTGTTCTTTCTTCCTGCAGCTACTCGGGCGTGCTGAATACTGCTCGCGAACACTTTGTGTCAATGAGTGTGGACTATGGGATTGAACCGACATCGGATCATTACGAGTGTGTTGTTGACGTTCTCGGCCGTGCTGGAAAACTTGAGGTCGCTCAAGAGTTGCTACAGTGTATGCCATATGAGCCTGGTGTCGTAGTGTGGATGAGTTTCCTCTCGGCCTCGAAACTGAATGGAGAGTTTTCCAGGGGTGAAGTAGCAGCACAGAGACTTGTGGAACTCGACCCTGCTAACTGCTCCACTTACCTCGTGGTTTCCAACATGTATGCCAGCATTAAAAGGTAATTATATAGCATTCTATGGATTAACTCAATGTTATGATTCCATATATGATGTTATGAATGGGAGTCATCTTGTGGAGGGGCTTAAGTGGCTATTGGGGAGCGTCCATTCACAAGGCTGTCATGCCGCAGTTGCTGCTTTGTCGATTCACAAAGACGATCCTTTAACCGTTCAGTACTGCAGTCCTGAAAACATCGACAAGATGCACAAAGGTAGCGTGTGTGTGCGTGTACACAGACACACACACATATAGAGAGATTAAGAACTTACAAAACACACACACAGTATTAAAGTAAGAAACATATTCAGATATGTAACGGGAGCCTGTCCCCTATATAATAAAATACATTTGCTTTCTTCGTATCAACAAGGTATCGGAGGATGCTAAGAATTAAGTGTTTCTTTCTGCACATGGTTACATGGACTGCAGACTAATCAACAGCAAGAAGATTACTCAAGGTCTTTATAAGTACTGTCGTAATTAAACATATTCAAATATCCAAATAGCATTATTCATATTTTTGAGGGGCATGCCCAAATGCATAAAATAAGAATTAAAAAGCTGAACATATATAAGTGGTTTTAAAAGAGATTTAGGTACATTAGAATTTACGTAGAATAATACACAAAAACAAAAGGAACAGAAAAAGAACCTCAAAGTCAATGGCGTTACTATAAATTCAGCAACTATAACAAAGACGTCGAGATGAGGCTTTATAATAAAAATACATGGGTATCCAAATTTGCTTTATTGGCATAATTAATTAATTATGTATTTTAATCAAGTAGAAAAAAGGTAAGAATGTGTATTCTTTACTTAATAACTGTCGTGATTTTATTAGTTACATAAATTATTTGCCTTAATATATTCGAAATCACAACTCATAATCATAACCATCACCATCATTATTATTATATTGTCATTATTAGGGAGGGTCAATCTTAGGAAATATACAAAATGAAATCGCCTTTTTTAAGTCTGAGGTTAAGGTGGATATCAATTGAGACTTGGGAGCGAAATCACCCCCACCGTCTCTTAGGTACCCTATTTTTTTATGGAGAATTTTAGATACACATTTGACTGATTTGAGAGACAACACTAGCTAATTTTCGGGTCTCCTCCTCAAAAAGCTCAGCCCATGAGTCTTCCAGCTGAGACAAATTTGGTTGATTTGAGATACAACACTCACATTTGGTTGGCACTGTCCTTTATATTTGATGTTCGTGTTTGAATCTTTGTCTTGCACTGTTCCACTGGATGTCGTGGTTGTCCCTAGTTTTTGATCAGAGAGTCCTATGTCCAATCAGCCTACTGCCTCTCAATTGGGAACCAAGATGGATGAGGCTCCACTACCCTGCTTGTACATTGGCTGCCTCTGTCCCATCCCATGCCCCTGGCCCCGTCGACATGCCAGTACCACAGAAGCCTTGCAGGACGCATTTAGCAAAGAGATGTACTACAAGACAACGTGGGCAACGAGGCAGATGGCGGATTTCACTTATACATTTTGGTGGATTTCACTTATACGTTTTTGGTGGATTTGGAAAAATGCACCTCCAGAGGCGCAGATTTTGGAATCTACCAAATTTGGTGATTTGATATAAAAAATTTAACTCATTTGGCCATGGCTGATTTCACGAAATCCACCTTCAAAAGTTTAAGATTGACCCCCCTATTATAATCATTGTTATTATTGCTGTGAATGCCACTACCAGTTCCATCACCATTGCATTATCAATTTTAATTCTAGTTCCAATTGGAGTTTTTACTTTCAATTCTAACTAATGTCAATTGCAACTCCTAATTCTTGTCAGTTGCAACTCTTAATTCGACTATCAATATTATATAAAAGAACTTCCATATTAGATTTTCTTTTAAAAAGTTTAACACAAATCATCCATGTTCTTCTCAATTATTCGAGTTTCTGTTTCATTTGACTTGATTTTTTTTTAAATTCCATTTTCAATCAAGGTCATGATAGTTTGAATGCTCTAAAAAAGGTGTCCCCGCAAACAAACCCTTTGTCGCTGGTCATTGACACTTGCTCGCTTCGTTGAAAGCTGGGGAGAAGAAGAAGAAGAAGAAAAAGATCTCCTTTGAACAATGCTTAAGTCACATGCAGTCAACTCTTGATCATATGTAATTTTTCAGGCATCAAAGGAGGTTGAGGATTGAAATTGAACGTCTTCGTAACTCACCATCTTACTCATGGTAAGCCCTTTAGAACCAAAGATCGGCATGCCAGCCAAGTTTAATAAGACTCATTCAAAGTTCCATGAGTTCTTGAACTAGGTAAAATTGTAGTCCTTATGCAACCAAGACAATATTTCATTGATGTGGGATTGGTTGGTTCCTCCTTTTTAAAACTGCTGTTTATGGTTTGTTGCACTCTTTAAAAATTATGACCTAATCTACAAAGTTTGAACAACATTTTGTGAATATATTGACACGAATTAAGAATGCATTGCTATCAACAAATTACAATGACTTCACCAAGGATCAAGGTCAGCAACAACATATACAACTGAGTTCCAAATGACTGATGTTGATATTGAGTAGGCTTTGTCAAGCCATGACCCAAGAGCAGGATAAGAACAAGAGGTTTGACTCAAGAGTAAGGTGAGAGCAAGGAACAAGACAAGAATAAATAATATATAATGACTGGTGTTAATAGTAACTGATTGTACAACAATTAGGTTGGAACTTTTATACTCACAATCCAAGAGTTAATCTAGGCATAAGCTAAAAATGATACTCCAAGAGCTAATCTAGGCATGAGCTAAAAATAATGTCCCTTATCCTGTAGTATATCCTGTAAACATATCCTGCAGGCATATCCTATAGGTATATTTTATAGGCATATCCTGTAGATATATCTTATAGGCATATCATGTATCCCGTATCTTGTATCATGTATCTTGTAAGCATATCCTGTATTTTGTATTGGGTCATGACAGCACCTCCTCCCTAAGGATGAGTTCCACGAGTCCTAGGACCTAGTTTAGTAGGATAATGTTGATGAAAGGCAGCAACCTTGGAAGAAGCATGGAGTAAATTGAATGCAAGTTCCCAAGTGCGATCGACCTTTTCAATCCATCAAGTATTGAAGTTGGTGGTGATAAAGATGAGAATCAAGGATGGCTACAACTTTGTACTCAGGTTCATTGTTAATAATCACAAGAGGGGAGGAAAAGAAGCATGACCAAGAAAAGAAGAAGAATGATACGAATTCTAACAAAGATATATGAAACACAGGATGAAGTTTCACAATAGATGGTAACTCTAGTTAGAAAGCTACAGGATTGACCTCAACTGTAATCTTATAAGGGCCCAATCGTTAAAAATCCAACTTAAAAGAATGCATGTTTGGTGCGAATATGCTGACAAAGAAGCCACACGAGATCACCAACTTTGTATATGGATGTCGGCTAACGATGAGCATTAACATGATGCTTGTACCATTTCTGTGCATTTTGAAGATGAACTCGGAGATCATCCTGTACCTAACAAAGATGCTAGAGACGATTCTATACTGCAGGAGCGGAAAAAGGAGAAGCATGAGGAGTAGAATCAAAATGTGAATGGTAACTTGTAAGAGCAAAGAAAGGTGTCTGACTTATATATGCATGAACGGAGTTGTTGTAAGTAAACTCTACCATAGGAAAAAGGTCCAACTAGTTGTCCTATTGGTAATTGATGAAGCAGCAAAGATATTGCTCCAAGGTCTGAATCATGCGTTCTGATTGCCCATCAGTTTGCGGATGATATCATGAAGAAAGATCCACTTTAACTTATAGACTCCGGAGAAGCTCTCGCCAAAATTTGGACATAAATTGTGGACCTCGATAAAAAACAATGTTCTTAAGAAGAACATGATTGTCATGACCTTGTGCAAAGGGCGAAACCTTTAAAACAAGGGTGGAACCTTTGAGATGAAAGGAGGAGATTGTATTAAAGAGAGAAATGAATACAAAATGAAACACAAGACCGAAGACTAGTGTTGAATAATTCTGAGAAACTTGGAACTGAAACTCTATTTATATATCTGAGGTCCTAAGGATTGTGTGGTCCACAACTGGTTTGGAATGTGTGGTCCACAACTGGTCTGGAATGTGTGATCTACAACTGGTTTGGAACATGCGTATGAATATACGTTTTGTTGTTGATGGTGTAATTCAGCATCCAAGTTCATATAGACAAGTTGGCTAACACATATGTGTGTTAATGGAAAGGTCTCGGTTTAAGTCCTATAAAAGATGAAAAATAATCCATGATCTTTACAATGATGTTGGAACACTTTGCAGATCACCAACTCATAAAGAGGACGAAGAAGATTAGAAGGCGTGTGAGTTGGTAGAGGTCATAAAGAGGACAAAGAAGATTAGAAGGCATGTGAGTTGGTAGAGGACGAAGAAGATTAGTATGAGAAGGCGCGTGAACCAACTCAGTAGTTGTTTGGTTTGTAACCATCTTGTTACAAGGCAAGAAATAAGTTTATTTGGTGAAACGGTTAACCACCACAAGAACTATATCAAATCCACGACAAGGAAGAAGATCTATGAGGAAATTCATAAAGAGGACAAAGAAGACTAGAAGGTTTCCTCATAAAGGACAAGGAAAAAGATCTATGAGGAAATTCATAAAGAGGACAAAGAAGACTAGAAGGCGCATGACAAGGCATCTTTGACTTATTGTAGGTGTCACAACTTTGTACAAACTTTTCTACAAGCTCAGCAGTTGTCTAGCTTGTAACAAGATGGTTACAGGACAGGAAATGAACCTATTTGGTGAAACGGTTAACCACCACAAGAATTGTATCAAATTCACGACAAGGAAGAAGATCTATGAGGAAATTCATAAAGGACAAGGAAGAAGATCTATGAGGAAATTCATAAAGGACAAGGAAGAAGATCTATGAGGAAAATCATAAAGAGGACGAAGAAGACTAGAAGGTTTCCTCATAAAGGACAAGGAAGAAGATCTATGAGGAAATTCATAAAGAGGACAAAGAAGACTAGAAGGCGCGTGACAAGGCATCTTTGACTTATTGTAAGTGTCACAACTTTGTACAAACTTTTCCACAAAACCTCGCAACCCAGGCCACCAATAGTTGCAAGTCACCAACTCAACTATCTTGGCCACACCAAAATGTCCTGTAGCCAAGGTATCATGATAATCCTATACCACACGAGTCCTGTAAACACCAACAGGAATGTATAAGAGACCCTCTTAGTACATGAGTCCGTCCTGTTTGGCAAACAGCTTGTAATTTGTATGGGAACTGGAGGAAGAGGAGCTTGCGATGTCAAGATTAATGTGTGCCAAGTCGTTTGTAGCCAATTGCAAACAGATGCCCCATAGAAGTGTTAAATTTGCTAGAGCCTAATGAACATCCAAAAAATTGCCACAAGCCGAAATCAATCAGGACTCAACAACACTTGCTTTTGACAGTTGTATACAGGATCACCCAAGGTCAATGCAAAGTAAGAGCGCCTAAACAATGCATCCGCTTTGCCATTCCGAAAACCAAACCTATAAACGATGACAAAATCAAAGCGTGATAGGAATTCCACCCACCTAGCATGTCGCCGACTGAGAACTCGAGCCGTTTGAAAAAATTCCAGGTTCTTGTGATCCATAAAACTTGTATAAGATGCACAACACCTTCCAGGAAGTGTTGCCACTCCTCGAACGAATCACAATGCTTTTGAGTTTCTTGTCATGAATCTCATAATTGATCTTCGCCAAAAGGAACTTACGAGAGTGAAAGGCTATAAGATGAAGTAACTTGTCTTCTCCAACTTGTGATAGGATAGAACCTACTGCAAAGTTCAAAGCATCTGCTTCAACAAGAAAAGAACGAGAAGGATCAAGATGCACTAAAATTGAAGCTGTCGTGAAGGCATCTTTGAGTGTTGTGAAGCCTTGTCGGACCAAGAGAAATCCCATGTGCGTTTGTGAGTTTCGTAAGTGGAAGTACATATTTGGAGAAGTCCTGTATGAATTGCCTGTAGAAATTTGCGAAGCAAAGGATACATTGTACGTCTCATATAGACTTAGGCCTTTCCCACTCCACAATAGTCTTCACTTTGTACATGTCCATTGAGACGCTGGCAGGAGAGACGATGTAGCCCAAGAACTCCACAGTATCCCTGTCGAAAAAACACTTCTTCAACTTTGCATGCAGGCCATGCTCGTGAAGCTTCTGTAAAACTAGCAATACATGCTTATCATGTGCCACCTAGTTCTTGGAGAAAATCAAAATGTCATTGAGGTAGATCACCACAAACTGGTCCAAGAAGTCACAAAAGATGTCGTTCACCATGTGTTAAAACACAGCTTGGGCATTTGTAAGTCCGAAAGGCATCATGGTGTACTCAAATTGTTTATACCTTGTATGAAAGGCAGTCTTCCACTTATCACCTGGATGAATCTGTACAAGATTCTAGGCCCCTCGTAAGTCAATCTTCATGAACACCTTTGCTCCTCGTAGCTGATCAAGAAGTTTCGGAATCAATGGCAACGGGTACCGATTCCAGATGGTGACTTGATTCAAACCTTTGTAATCCATAACCAAATGCAAACTTCCATCTTTCTTCTTAATAAAGAAGATAGGTGCTCCTGCAAGGGACTTTGAGTGACAAATAAAGCCGGATACCAAGTTGTCCTCAATGTACTGGCGAAGAACCTTCAATTCTGTAGGTGATAGTGCATAAATCAGTTCGAATGGTGGAGTCTTTCCCTCCACAAGATCGATGGGACAATCGTAGAACCTGTAAATAGAAAGAAGTGCAGCCTTGTGCTTTTAAAAAACGTTTTGAAAAGAGTGATACTTGGATGGTAGGGAAGAAGTAGGAGAAGGAGAAGGAGATTAAAAAATAGAAGAGTTAAATATAGGAAGGGTAGAAGAGGATGTAGGAGTTACTTGAAAAGCAAAAAGGTGAAAAGGAGCAGGAGGAGGAGGGAGCTGTGAATGAAAAAGAGGAAGGATCTTGGGGGATGGAACAAAGCAGAGTAATGAAAAGAGCCAAGATTGGAGAAAACATGTGCTGATATTGATGAGTGCATAGGATTGGAAGAACCCTGTATAAAAGTCTGTGAATGCACAAGAGTGAGGAGAGCTTGCGAATGTGCTGACGAACTAACAGAAGGTGGATCCTATCGAGGAGGAACCGATACAAGAGCAGGCACGGTCAATCCTATAACTTGTACTGCCTCAGATACTAAGATCATATTTTGCATGTAGGAAGGTACATGATTGATCCTAGCTGCTAGAGAGGAAAACATGAGTGTCCTAGACCTCCAATTAATTTGAGGATTTGCAACCACGAACCATGACATGCCCACACAATAGGAGTTGTCTGAGTCTTGATCAAGTTAAAGGAAATTAAATAATTGAATGTGCCATGGGTGCAAGAAAGAGATGTGGTAGCATGGGTAACTACGCCATAAACAATCAGACGACCATTTGTAGGAATTGCATGCTTCAACTTTACCACCGGAAATGCCATGCTGAGCTATAAGAAGTGTTATTCATGAAGCATACATTTGCACCAGTGTTTAACAAGGCAGAATCCTTAAGTCTCAATTATTGAGGTGAATGTGTACAGGAAACTTGAGTGATGAAATGGTGTGAGCAGCACCAATGGAGCCTGTGCCTACATCCAACTTCGCAGTTCCTAGACTAAGTGAATATTAAAGTTTTCTGACTGAACTTCAACTTCAACTTCATGTGTCTTAAACTTCTTGGCTTTAACAGGACATTCTGCCACCTTGTGTCTTACTTCATCACAATATAAGCATAAGTTCTCACCATGACGACGTTGCTTCTCAATAGCTAAAAGTGGGCCACTCTTGTACTACTCCAGAAGATGTTGTAAAAACATGTGCTACAGCTATAAGATTGGCTTGCAGGAATTTTTGACGAGCTTTTCTTAATGACGCTCAAACAAACGGTTGTCACAACAAACGGCCTGTTGCATGATCTCCACTAAGATTTAAGCATCTGGTAACGTAAGGAGAAGGTCCTTCACGTCATTCCTCAACCCAAAACGGAAGTATTCGATCATGCAATCTCATCCTATAGAATGTTCGTGCAAAGTTGTTGAAATTTAGATGCATACACGGAAATTGGTCAGAATCCTTGTGCGAACTTTCTTAACTTCATACATGCGGAACGATACTTATCAGGATCTTCAAAGCAAGCTTCAAAGGCAGCCACAAATCCTTCAAAGTCTTTCATTAATGGGTTATCACGCTCCAGCAAAGGGCAACCCAAGCCCGTGGGGATCCAACTAGTAAGGATGCCAAAAGGCCAACCTTTTGTGCATTAGTTGAGTAACAGCATGGTTGCATGCAGATAAAAAGCCTGATCTGATTCAGAAAACCTTGGAAATCGGCACAATTGCCACTGGACTTTTTCGGCATACTGATCTTCGGCTCCGAAGAAGAGTTCAATGGAGAGGAAACCATGGATGCTTGAGAAAGAGCTGCGTATAGCCTTAAAGGATGCATCAGCAGCTACATGCGCCGTGTTGGTGGAACCTTACAGATCTATGACCACTTGGCGCAAAGTGGCCAGTTCATGAAGCAACATTTGGTGCTCGCATTGCAATTGCTCAAAATCTACAATGAAAAAAGGAGGAAAACAAGGAAGAAGAACCAAGAAAAAAAAGGTAACTAAAAATTGGGGAGTTATGAAAGCAGTTACTATCAAATTGTCAAGCCACGACTCAAGAGTAGGATAAAACAAGGAAGCTTGACTCAAGAGTAAGGCAAGAACAAGGAACATAACAAGAATAATTATAGAATGACTAGTGTTGATAGTAACTAATTGTACAACAATTAGGTCAGAGCTTTTATACTCACAACTCCAAGAGCTAATCTAGCCATAAGCTAAAAATGATATTCCAAGAGCTAATCTAGGCATGAGCTAAAAATAATGTCCCTTATCCTATAGGTATATCTTGTAAACATATCCTATAGCATATCATGTAGGTATATCTTGTAAACATATCCTATATCTCATATCATGTATCATGTATCTTGTAAGTCGTATCATGTAAGCATATCATGTATTTTGTATCGGGTTGTGACAGACTTGTAGGAACATTTTCGTATTGGTTTGTGGAACGACATCAAAGATCTTCTACTCTCTCCCACCTTTCTCACATCAACTATGATATGGTTGTTTACTACGAGTTGTCTTACAAGTATTGGTCAAAGTGTAGGCATGTGAAATTTTCCCACAACATTGTTATTGGAAGGAATGCACATGAACCGATAGAGCTAGACAATTATCGTTGTCAATGACTTTCAACTTTGAGTGACAACACCAAATCGACAACAATTTATGCTGACATTGTGGAGATTAAACCACAATTTGGAGCATTGTTGTCACCATCCAAATCATCCTCTTAGGCATTAAGCCCATGTTATGAGTTGAGTTGTACAATCGAGAAACAAAAGGAACTATCTAATTGGTAAATAAAGGTGTTTCAACTTTTGAACACTTAGGTTTATTCCATCATTTATGACTACTAAAGCGTTTCAAATAGAAATCTTCACAATCTACCATCTCCTACAATGGACTCATGGTAGTGGGCAAATAAATTTTATTGACCAAGAGTTTGCTATTTTGTTTTAAAACCAACTCATCAACATGTTTGAGTCGAGATGGTGGACGGACAATCAATCAAATTTGTTCATGTTATGATGGAGTCTGAACCATTAAAGATTGAGGCACTTAGATTCCATTGTGTCATTTTCTTCAACGTGATTTTATCTCTAAAGTGTCCAGTCATCCTCATATTTCATGGTTGCATCTGACAACCTTGTTATCAATTAAAAGACATACAGTTTGCGCAATTATGAGGTATCACTAATGCATTCAGTAATCAGCATTTCACACATATCATTGAAATAGTTCCATGATGCTGGTCGATATGATCCACTTATGTGTTTGTTGTCGCCCTTCATCCCTTCAACATGTAGGTTCCAATTGTGCTTCTAGCAAGTACCAAGACTTGCATATGTGTTTAACAAGAAAAAGGCGACTAGGCTACCACCTCACTGTCTGTACAACTACCCCATTGATCTCATGGATGAGAAATAACCTTCATATGGACTAATCTATAACCTTTCGCCTATAGAATTGGAGAAGCTGTGGGCATATGTTGAAGAAAACCTTCTTATTGATTTTATTTAGCACTCACTTTTACTAGTTAGTGCCCCAATATTTTTTGTCTCCAAAAAAAGACAAGAGTCTTCACCTAATTGTCGACTATCACGGATTAAACAAGGTCATAGTGCGGAATTGGCACCCTTTGCCATTGATCCTAAAGATGTTGGAGCGACTTTATAAAGCACGTTTTTTCACCAAAATCGACTTATGTGTAGCATACAATCTTATTAAGATCCACAAAGGAGACGAGTGGAAAACCACTTTTCATACTCGCTACGAACATTTCAAGTACATCATTATGCTATCTTTCAACACATGACAAATGACATCTTCTGTGACTTCCTCAATTATTGTTATTATTTATCTTGATAACATACTGATATTCTTGAAAATGCAGAAAGAACATGATCATTAGGTACAGCATGTGTTGCTCCAAGAGCATGGGTTGTTTACTAAGTTAAAGAAGTTTATGGTTTATATCATCTCTACAAACGGTGTTCAAATAAATCCCACAAAGGTATAGACTATCTTTGATTGGAGTAGCCTAGGTACATGACATGCAGTGTTTTTTGGGATTTGTGAACTTTTGTCAACAGTTCATCAAGGATTTTGTGAAGATTACATTGCCACTCACCAAATTAATTGTCAAAAACATATCATTCTAGTGGTCTCCAGAAATTGAGAATGCATCTCAGTTTTTAAAATTTGCATTCATCTCTACTCTGATCCTAGTTCATACAGGTCATGCATTATGTTTTGTCGTAGGAGGGCTTTAACAACGTGTTACATCCAATTGCGTTTCACTCACGAAAATTCACACCAGTAAAGATTAATTATGACATCTTCAAAAGGAATTGTTATCAATTGTGGATTCCTTTTAGGAGTGGCATTGGTACCTATAGGGTTTTCCACATGTCGTGATCATGTATAATGACCACAAGAATCTACAATACTAACAAACGTTGTGGGTTCTAAATCGTCACAAACCATAATAAGCCTTATCACTTTCATGTTTCAATTTCACAATCGTGCATTGGCCAGGCCATCTCCATGATAAGGCAAATGCACTCTCGTGGCATAACTTGGAAGCAATTGGAGAGAAGGACTTACTTTTGATTGTCGAGGATTGGGTGCTAGGAACGGGTGCAAGTCCCTTGCTGACCTTGCTCCGATCTAGCATACCTGATATCCATCTTCACATGAAGCTTCCTTGCAGCACTGTCGTTATGCTACTATCGCAATTTCCAGCTCCACTCAATGACAGCTTGACCAATTAGATCCAATCACAAGAACACTTTACACAGGACGTGGTTAGCCACCTTAGGACATATGCACACACAAACTATGCATCAGAAAGATGCTGAATCTCTAAATTCTCCTTCATGATGTGATATACTCCAACTTGTTCAACATGTTCCATGGCAATCTGCAAAAACTTGATGATCTCTACTTTCAACTCATCTATATTTTGAGCCTCCATCCCATTTAGTTCTTCAACCCTTTGATTGATATCATCCATGTGCAATGCAATTTAGAATAGTAAGAATCTTTATAAAATTTACAAACAATTCAAACTAACCATAGCATCTTATCTATCTCATTCAGCTTGCCCTTGCCCTTCACACTCACTTTGTAAGAAGATACTTATGAACACAATGTGGCAATTTCTGCACTGCAAAATATAGCATGTAGATTATAGAATATTCTTGAATATTCTAGTGCGAGCGACATGATTGTCGGACAAGTGTTGCTAGTTGCATGCGGATTTAGAAAAACTAATTTAAAAAAAAACATGAAGATTCAAGATTTACATGCATTTTAGTTTTTCTATAAGTCAAAAGTCTAGAACATAATCTTGAAGTATAAAACGAAAAAATACAAGTACACATTTATCAAAAAAAAAGTTTAAAAACACATTTTAAAATTTCCAAAAAATAAAATATACAATATTAAAATTGAACCTTTAAATTCACAAACTAAATGCCTTTACGCTACAACCAAAGGGGCCCACAATGGATAACTATTAATATACTATATAGTATTTAATAAATACTCAATCAAATATTATAATTTGATTGATACTAAGTAATATTATTGATATACTATTACTAAGTAATGTTATTGATAAACTATTTATTTTGATGACAAATATATTATACTAATATATGATATATCATAAATAAAATAGTTTTTAATAGTAAATTTTACATTCATTAATATATTTTAATAAAATATAAATATGTAAAAATACAATTAAATAAGTAAGAGTCTAAGACTCTTCTAAGTCTTCTCAATATGTATTTAGTAACTTAGTTTAAACATATTTTATAATGCTACCTCGACCCTCGACACATTGCATGCATTGCATGGACATAAAAATGAGTTAACTACTAACTAACAACACACCTGAACTTTATTTAAACATTAGTTAAACATTTTTGTTATTTATTAAAAATGTACTTGATGTGTAAAATGTGCACATGTGATGTGATATATAAGATACAACCTTACTATTATGAGAATAGTATTTGACTATTGAATTTTGAGTATATTTTATTATATTATTTTATGATGCCCACCACTTTAGTACTTTCTAAAAAATCTAATCTTAACAAATTTTCCATCATTTTAATGATTTATTAATTTTAATAAATATTTTTACATTAGTAATTTAAGTCATTGGCTTTGATTCTCTTTGTACTCTTTGTATAACCCGTCTTCCGTACTCTTTCATGTCGGTGAAGGTTTAGATGGCGACAGTTTAGCCAGGACTCAATTTAGCAAGTACGAGGCAACCAATGGATCAACCAAAGAGGGATTTTGTTGACATGTTACATGCTTTTAGTTCTGAGGAAGGCGCACCTCCACTAAGAAAAGGTGAAAAGGGTTTGGACAATATAGTTAAATGGAAGTGCAATTTCTGTGGTGAGAACAAAACAAAAAGTGCTCTTAGGGTCAGGAAGCATTTAATGGATATTTGTAAAGCCAAAACACCAGAATTAGATAGGCAACTCTGTGATGCACAAGATATACTTAGGCCTCAAGAGATAAAGTATTGATAGGGTGGGAAGTCTAGATTCAAAGGATGTACAACGTGAAGACTATAATGGTACGATTGGAGACGATTCTAGGGGTTTTGAAACTTTCAATAATTGTGTTAGAGTGTCAACTCCCAGACCAAAAGAATTGAGACGTGGGGTGGTTATTTACAACAAGGCTTTGCCTCTACATTAACAAGCACACCATCTCCTTCTATAGCTGTGAACCATGAGGGCACTAGTGCCAAGCGGACACCATGTAGTTCAATGTTGATGAACCGTAGTTATAGTTATGATTCCAACTCTGAAGTGGATTACCTCAAAGAGACCATTTCTGATTTGATCAACTTAGATATGAGGAATCTCGTTTGAAGAGGCCATGCATAGAGACAGTACACTGTTGCAGAGGCAACTTATCTAACTAGTGAGTAATAATTGTCATAGTTTATTAAGACTCGACCCTTTACTTTGAAGGTTGATTATTGTTATTTATTAGATTATATAATAAGCCCTAGGTGTAGAAGACTAGTGCACTTAGGTATCTAGTGATGATCCGACCATGTGTCATTATGTATTCGTAAGAAACTCTAAGTAAAACTAGCACTTCCATCTAAAAAACTCTCTCCTAATTTGACGTTCCCAATTAAGTTTCCTCAAGAGTATAGCTTGTCAAAAAGGGTTAAAAACACACCCTAGGGTTGACCTAACCCCCCCTAGGGGTTAGGTTTAGGTTTAAGGTTTAGGTCTTCTCATTTTTCATTAAGGCTGGCATTCCTTGCCAGCCCACTTACTCAAATAGCAAAATAGGAGGGGGGGGGGACTCTATCACATAAATAAGGTAGGTATATGTAGGAGAGTTCTTAGGTTCATGACAGAGCTCGTTATTCTTCTACTAGTGCAAGCTCTAGCTTGTCTCATTAAGGCACAACCCTTTATTGTGCCGCCTTAACTTTCAAATAATAGGGGTATGTCCCACCTTCGGGGTACCCTACCTTTAACGTTGACAAATTCATGCCTTGGAGGTCTTATCGGACTGCACGTTCAAAGGGGCAGAGATTAAGGCTCCTCTCCAACCTCCTTCTCCACGTCAAACTCATAACTAAGCATGACACATTCGTGTCCTTATCCAGCTATGGGCGTGGAATCTTGGCTTATAAGTTTTCCTTACCGAGTTCATGAAGGATCACAGAGGGGTTTTAAAGTTGGCATTTGAGAGACACATTCGTGACACCTGGTGCAAATCTTGAATCTAAGGGGCTATAACATGATAGCCCACATCTGGGAAACAATGTCACATGAAGATGTGACACTAAGCTAAAGGGCACACAATACAACATTTAAGGCACATCTTTTGGGGTTGTCTTATTTGGTTAGTGCTGAGGGGTTGGATACCCTAGTAAACATGCATACTGACACTCACATCAGGGTGCTAAGCCTTGGGCATCGATTTAAGGGAGGCTAGGTCTCGTAACTAGGTGTGCTATTAGGGTTGAACAACCTAAGCTCATTAGTAAGAGCTCTTTCATGAAGCACTTGTGGGGTTGTGTACTTAGGGTTATCCAAATCTAACCTTGGTGAGTTTGCTTAGTAGAACACTAGTGTCTGTCTACTATGCATGCTTGTGTCCTCATTAAGTATTAGCCCTACAATCTCATTGCACAAGTATAATAAATCCATTGTTTTGTTTGAGACTAAAGGCATGCCTACAATGAGGGTAGGATGTATCTTTCTCTCTATCTCAATCTCTTTTTTCTCTGTCTACTTATGTTGTCACTATCTTTGTTCTAGACTTTTATTTTTTTTACTGCACACTCTCTAGTTATTACTCTATCTCTTGTGTGTCTTTCTCTTTGCCATGAGGATGTAGCCACACCACCAATGTCTCTCTCTCTCTCACTCCACACACACACACACACACACACACACATATATATATATACCACATGCGTTCTTCTCTATATCTATGTTACAGTATAGTATACAATATATTTTACATATAACGGTCTCTAAGAGAACTTCTCTCCCACGTTATCTCTTTTGCCATGTTTCTCTCATACATTTACACTTTCTATTGTGTTATCTCAAGCTCTCTTACTTAGCTGAAATACATTATTCAATTTGTAAAAGAATTCATAAAATCATTTATTACTATGTTTCTCCATGAATGATGTTATATAGGAAACACTTCTTGTTAATTCAAGTATAATCTCATCATTTACTGAAACTTGTGTTTAATTACAGGATGAACTAGTGTTTGTTATGGTGGAAGCAACATTTGTAATTTGAGGTTGAGATTCACCTACCCATACATTTGCTTCAGACATATGATGAAATCCATGGTAGCAAGCATTGGGGGTATCCGTGAACTTCTCTATGGCCTTCCTCCCAAATCTTATATACACAGTATTTCTACCTTTTTTTACTACATAATACTTCCCCATGTAGATCTACAATCTCCAAACTAAATGTCGATTTACAATCTACAAGGAAAAAACAATCCTAATCAGCAATAAATGCCACATGGTAGTCCACATGGCAAGTTACATTGCGATTTAACATGATTAATTTAAGATGTATAATTTTGTATTACATATAATTAATTATAAATATTCTATTTATATGAATGAGTACAATGATCTTAAAATCATGTGGTTTAAAGTACAATGATTTAAAATGTGATTTAGGCCATGGTTTAAATCGATTTTATCAATCCATGGCTTTTTTGCATTATTTTTGAAATCTTAACATTATATTGTTTTTTTTTTGGTTCATCAATGAAGCCCATGGTGTTTTTGAATCTTTTTAAAATCTTAACATTAATCTTTTTTTTAATGGGGTTCACCAGCAAACCAATCCTTTTTGCTACGTTTTTAATATATTAACAAGAACTTGTATTTTTCATTAAGGTTCTCTTCCAAGACTTCCATATTTTTGACGATAAAAAGTAGTTTTCACAGCGAACCCCAAAAGTTTTCACATTTTGTTAAATCTGCAATAATTAGATATTAATTTTTGTTGAGGTTTGTCAATGAACCCCAATGATTTTGCATTATTAATTTGTCTCACAACGAGCCACGAATGGTGGCTTTAAGAAAAAAGCCACAATAAAAGTAACTTGGTAGTGCTGTAAATTTATTGGTATTTATACCACTATCTATATCCATCAAAGTTTATGGATTATGTTGGGTGATATGTAGTGAAGTTTATGCTGATATATTTTGTAGAAAATGTTGTCAATGAAATGTGTACTTAGTGACTTTTATTTTGACAAAGGTAGCGTGTATAATAGTGGGATTAGTGTGCAGTTTAATTGTGTGAAATTAAGTGGTATGTAATAGTGGATAATAAAGTATATTTTTTTGTGTTTTATTCATTTGTTTAAATGGTTTGATTAGTTGTGGCATGTTATGTGAACAATGTTATGAAGTAAAAGCGACTAACATAGTAAATAATATAAAGTCTTATAATGTGGCAATCATACAGATATAGATAGTCAATAGAAGAGCAAGTTATGTGTGAAATTAAGTGTATTCAAACCCAATATCAATTGTAGGATAAATTGTCTCATGTTTTAAGTGTAATGTTGGTATCTTGGATGTGACTTTCAATACCATAATTTAAGTAGGATATTTACTTATCCAAATAACAGATATTTACTGATTGCAATAGTCTAAAAGATACTATCATACACATGTACTACTATAGTGAGCTAAGTTACTAACGACTACAAACTGCCACCGTGGATGAGTCGAACTTGTTCAAATCCCATACCTGCTTGGTGATTTTCAACATACCATTGCCAATTTCTCAAGAGACGACATGATGCAGGGCCTTTGCAAATTTCATGGACGCTACCAAACTAAAAAATTTTGACCCTCCCTCTTGTTGTATGAAGCTACAAATGACTTTAATCCCATCAAGCTCAATTCCTTTTCTGGTTTGTCTAGAAAAATACTGGCAAAAAACTTCAAATGCTTTATATTCAAACTCCTTAGCTTCTCCTCCCAGTCCTCTGGTAACTGCACAATGACCTGACTCTTGTAAAATGCCACAGAAAATCATATATGCCTCATAGTCATATGGTTGAGTTTCCTGGCTATCAACAAATGCTTGAGTTGTGGGACCCTCCTCTGCCTCTACTGCTCCTTCCATGTCCAAATCTTCATTTTGATCATCATGTGCATGAATAAAGCCAAACAACAACCAAAAAATGGATTATGCATTCCTAAAACCTAGACATAGAGCTACTCATTTGGTTCTATGCTCCATGGCAACGTGCCAAATCATCCAGCTAAGTCTCAAACTCGCTTTGATCAGGTTCTCCAAGTCTCTAAAAAAATTAAAAAAGAGATGAAACAATGGAAAACAAAAAACATCAATAGTAAGTCACCTTCTGGAAATTCGAAATTAGGGTGAACTCTTTGTCTCTGCCTGGTTTGGGAAAATATCTTTCTCAGAGTAGTTGACCATCAGGGCTTGTTTCTTTGTCATTGGGCAGTTCAACATCAGGCAATTTGTCATTGTTGTTGTCACTTGTAGTTGCTTCTTATATAAATAGAACTTATGAATTTCAACAAAGAATAGACACAGGGTTAAAGTTCACCTCAAGTTCTCTTGTATTTTCTTGGACGGTTTTTTCACCAAACTTGTTACTTGGCTCGTTTACATTTCCTTGATTCAAACTTTGTGAACAACTCGGTATACAATGGCACAAGTTAGATAACTTCAATGCATCGAATCAAATCAACTTACACTGCCCACTAAAGACATGCTCTTTCTCCTCTTCGACTGAGGTTTGGGCAAAGATGGACGTGAACTATCACTTTCCTCATTATCATCTAAACAAACTTGGACATCTTCTTCCTCCACAATCTGTGTGCAGCACTGGGGCCATCAATAAGATTCATGCATTGCATGAACATCTTCTATCAACCACCCCTGCTGCTGCATGCAAAGTAGAAATGTAGTACAAAAAAAATACCTCCTCCACCAATTGGGAACCCATCAGGAATGGCCTCTTCTATGTCTGCCAATCCTTGCTAGAAGGGAATCCAAACATCTTTGTTTATGTGGATGAAGTCAAGAATTTGGACTCATAGCATCTTGTACTTGTGTACCTGGTCCTTCACTTGTGCCACAACAAGTCCCTTCCCAACCTAGAAAACAAAAGAGTACATATAAAGTTGTCAACAAGAAAACTTAACTTGCCATTTTTTTATCCAAATGCTGGTGGCTTCTGCATCGGGCCTCATGTAACCTTTCAAAGCACTCAATATCAATAGCTCTGGGTTGCAAGCTATATGTATATAACTCCACCACAATCATCCTCATTTCATAATGTCTTTCCAACTCACCACTAGCCCTATAATCATCTATCCTCCTGTTAATCAACCATCTCAAACTAGTAAGCTTTTCCCAATGTCTGCCTCGGCTCATTCTCATATCTCTAGCAAATAGTTAGGACCATACATCCGATTTACAATCTATGTTCTCCTTGGAAGATACTCCTCTTTGAGTTTCACATCCCATAAGTTAATGAACTTGGCTTTCAAAGCTGAGCAGACCTATTTGGCAGTGACCATAGTGTTGCACCAATCCATTTTGTTATCCGCTGCGGAATGCAAACTTTTGCACTTTCCAACATGTCTGTTTACCTTGGCTTAGGATGAATGTGGATCCTTGTTTGGCTCCCATGGATATCAAGTTTTGCGGCAGCTGACGACAAAGCGGCTATGGTTGTTGTAGCAAAAGGAGATGAAGCCCGAGTTGGGGTTTCCTAGGATGACTCAACCATCTTCATGATCAAAGCTGCCATGCCGCGCTTTACACCAAGAGCACTCCAGTAGCGAGAAGTGAGCACAGTAAGTGCTTTGCCATCGATCTTCTCCTCATCAACAAGGGTTTTAAATTCTACATTTGCTTGTGATCCAAACCTACTCTAAAGCAAACTACCCACCTCATCTTTTGACAAAGCCTCCAGATTCATGGCGCCCATGAACAATGCCCTCTGTTTGAGTCAGACTTACAAGGCCAAACACTAAACAAATACAAACAAATAAAACCCTTAACTCACACATAGTGGCTAACTGTTGTTCTTTGCGATTACCAAAGCGTTATAAAGTTTGAACGGTAGTTCATGCAAAGTGGCTGTCACTAATGAATTTAATTCGCTTCTTGAAAATGAAACAAAGCTATTGCAAAAAAAAACTGCCCTTGCTTCATCCAAAATGACAAGGATAGAGAATATTTGATCAATGGAATTCTTGTTACAAGAGGTGCTTGGTGATGGCATAATCATTGAAGACAAAATGGTCGAGTGTCACAAGTCTAATAGAAAGTCACAAATTTCTTGTGCCACTGCACAAAATGCACAGATTTGCATGGAAATGAGGGGCAAGTACTGGAGCAGGTCTGGTTTTTACAAGCACACGCATGATGTCTACATTGTTGGTCTCACTTCAAAAAATCCACCAATCTTGGAAAGCTTTGAATGCCATGTTGAAGACTTCCTAGTCCAGCAAACTGACAGAAATCTTGGTCTTATCATGGATGCATTGTAGAATATCTCAGCAGAACAAAATGATCTACAATCTGATGAAGATAATGAATGGCCTTTGGATGATGGAGAGCAAGCCCTACATCAAAGTGCAAAAATATCAACAAATTTCTCCATAGAAGCCACGATGTTGAAGTCTTTGTTTCATTTGTGCAATTTGTTTGATGAAGACAACGTTTCAAAGGTAATGCAATTGAAGATTTTGCAAGTTGTTCTTGGGACTAAAGATTCCAAGTGTTTCCTAGATTTATGTCCATCTTGGACAAGGAGGATAGGAGAGTTAAGGTTTCCATGAACATCAAGGGCTTTGGATTGACTTCTTTGTAAACTTGGCATGCCGAAAGCTAAACGATATGCTTGTTGTTGTCACAAAAATGATCCAGCTTACATTTTCAATGACCCGGATGAGATCTATGTATGTTTTCTTTTTTGTTTTGTGAAGAACCCTAACATTTTGAAGATAGGTACAATGGCAACGTTGCGAACAACTACAAGGAGGACTGCTCAATGTGTGGATTGGGTCTGAAAGAAGCCATTTGTTTCTACTACATACCATTGGGCGCTCGTCTCTAACTAAGAGCTAAGGTTAGATCAATTTGCTGGGATGATTTGAGACCGTGGTGGCCTAGGGATTCATGATGTGGCAGAGCGGTGTACGAGGCTCCAAGCATAATAGCTAAAATTTGGGAAGGCAGTAAATGGAGGGAATATCAAGCTTTCTTCGATCCTCTTCAGCATTTGAGTTGCCGCTACAATGTAGTTGTTGTGAGGAGTATATCTAGCAATGGCCATCGCGTGGACAAGCAAAACAATGGAAAGTAGATTTACTAGTTAAGTACCCAAGCACAAGCTATGAACCAAGAGTGGACGATGCTCGAAATATATACCTTGTTTCATTTAATGTCACGTTGTTGGATCCGGAGGACGCCTGATATGACAAGAACCTCGGGTGGTTTTATCGACTTGTGGATTATGACATTCACATATTCATTAATAATGTTGATTGTGGATTTTTTTTCAACTAAACAAAAGCCTATATATGGAAGGGATTTGATTAGATGTCTACTTCAAGAATCTTAATATTCATCACGTAGGTGTATTCATAGTAGATATTACTTCATAATATAGAACATCCACAAGTAAAGCAATCGTCCCACATCTTATTAAAGAAGAACATAACAACATCATTAGGGAGATTAAGAGGGTGACTCGGTCACAGGTTCTTTACAAATCACAGAATCTTTGGAAGCTAAAAGAGTGGGCATCCTATGCTGCAATAAGACACAAGAAAATGATGCTGGATAATAAGATTTACGAGTGTAGAGTTAAGTATTGTAATGTTAACCCCAATTTTAATTATAGGCCACTCAACCAAAAACATGTAGTTGAACTCATGAAGAAGATGAAGGACAACAATTCTTACACCATTCTACATAATGTTGTTTTGTGCTAATACTATGAAAGAAAGAAGGCACTGAGATAGTGTAAATAACAACACTAGAATAAATCACGAAGATCTAGACAGAGAATAAAAAATTAATAAGATACTACATTCTTAGCAGCCAACACACGATAACAGCAGCCCAACAACTTCTTGATGAACACAATAATGGAACAATGGTAACAAAGTTTTCTGAGCATACCATGAGAAGTTGACAAAAAGATCAGCGTTTTTAGCTAAACCAAATCTCACAACCAAGCGGTACCATAAGCTATCGAGGAATGGAATGCTGCTGACACCAACCACTACAACAACAAAATGTGGGAGAAGTCAAACACATGCAATCCATGTGGGAACTCTTGGGTGGCCACAAAAATCTATTGCATGGAGAGAACAAACAGCGGAATACTGGGTAAGGAAATTGTTTTAACAGGATTTATCTTGCCATTATATTAATCTGTTACTTTTTTCATCTGTAAAGAGCCAAAACAATGGCAGCGGTTGATCTTTGCGCAGGTGGGTGGGAAGGAAACATCCTTCCTACTGATGCTGATTTCTTGCCCCGAGGACAAGGTCTTCACCAAATGGGTGGGGATTATGAAATCGTTTGCAAGAGGAACACTAAAGAAGAAGTAGACAAGTGAAAGGGAGCCCTTCGAAAAGTCTATAAAGAAACCCAATAAGACTCCCAAGGCTAAGTCTGTTCAAGCTGCAAAGGATGTAAATAATGACTTCAAACTCACATAGTTGAAGCCTTTGAACGGAACAACAGTGGAGGAGATGGATGTGTTAGCTGATTTGGTGGTTGATGGCAACTACAGATTAACAAGAGCAACCCCATCTTTCATTTTCATCTCAAGGCAATGGAGCTGAAGACGATCAGACTCTTTAAGGAGTGGTTAGAAATACACTATCACAAACTAGGTTGGACTTCGACTTCAACATACAAGGAGGTTAACAAATATCTACATGTGACAGACGATGATATGTTTATCCAATAGGTGAATCAATTGAAAAATCTGGGCAAATCTATTACATATCAATGCCAAAAAGAAGAACATCGTAATAATGTTTTCTCTTATGGCAGTCCTTCAGCAGCGGAGAACCAAATTGAACTTTATAAAAGAGGACGCTACAAATCATGACAAGCCCTATAGATGTTTATTGTTAAATTCAGAAACTTTATGGAGTAACATTACTGTTTGCAAGAAACCGTTTCAAATGTTTTTGATGGATCGGCGAGTGTCAAAAAATCCTTCGTCAACTAAGGCACTAGAAAATTTGGTGGAGAAGCTGAGCTGTGCAAGCATGTACAAAGAAGGTATTTATTATTTAATTTTTGCATACTTAGCTGATACTTATGTTTTCAGTATTTATTTCTTGATTTTTATTCATGTCATCAATACCTTTGCCTTTGTCTTTGCCAAGAAGAATAACATCGTTAGATTAATTTTACATGAACAATGCTAATTCCAGATGTATTGATATAGTTGTTCACTTGGTTGTTAGGAATGCACCAAACAATTTCAAACTTCCAAATGATTAGCCAGCATATGTTTTCACTCCAACAGACATGAACCTCCATCCAATACACTGATAGTTGAGAGGGATGTATTTGGTAATGTACGTTTATCCAAACATTATAAGTAGGCTACACGGAGCATCGTCAACTTAATCAGGGGTCCTCACAGTGATGCATGGGTTTTTCACTATTACATTAGGGGATTCGTCTTGAATGAGTGTTATCGGGATACATGTGTGTTTGCCGTTGAAAAAGATAAGACCATAGTCGATGACTTAAACAAGTGAATAGAGAAGTTCTCAATTGACTACCCTAACAAAACCATACATGAGTATTTGGGAAAGTTCCCTCCCAAGAAGTGCGATAGCTCTGAGGAGGAATCTGGTTCAATGTCGGAGTCTGAGAACAATCTGAACAGATATTACACTAGAAATTATCTTAAAAAGTACAGAACATTCAATTACTTCATTGACCATGGAAATATCAATAGAAGAAACAGAAGATGTTGAACGATCTTCTAAGCGATTAAAACCTTCTTCACCTCACTCAAAAGGTAACGGCGAAGAAGAATTGATAATGTGTTGATAAAGTAACAAATAGTTGTAAATGAGTGTAACACAAGACATTTTTGCATTTTGTTTATATTTGTACAGAAAATAATTCTCAAGGATTAAAGAAGCTTTTAGTTCAAACATGGGTCACACATTAACAAGGTAAATAATATACCTTGGTAATTATAAGGCCAACTAAATATCATTTTACAGATGTAATAAAATAATTGAGAGGGGTATGACAAAAATTTATTGTGCCACATGTTAAAATGACAGAGTTCATGCAAGAAATGGATAATAATGCAGCTCAAAGCATCATTATTATGGGGACCACTTCAGTTTCTGCATCACCATTTTTATTGCCTTCAATTCTTGAACCACTTTCTCTAGTGCCTTTAATATATGAATCTTATAAAGATGATGTGCAAGTAAATGATAAAGGGATCGGCGGCAATATAGCATTAAAAAATAAATGTGAAAGGGACCAAACAAGTGAGTTGCAATGCATTCAAGAGGCAATGTTGCCCCTTATTACCCATGGCCATATTGTGTTGTTGGATGTCAATGGTGTTTTATTTTATTGACAAAGGCCTGAGGATAAAGAAAAAAAAGTTAAACAGGGAGATTTCATTCGTTGTCATGGTAAATTTTGACATGATATCATTTTTTGTCAGGGCTGGACCGTCTCTTTCAAAAGCTCAAGAAAATGAGTGCATTTATGGGGATTTGGTAATGCATGCAAATTCACAATTTGACACTGCTACTGAATTCGCTTAACAAACATTGTAGTGTTGTAGAAGAGGTGATTCGTAAATATTGAATTTTTGACAGTGAAGATGTTATAAACCTCTTAAATTTTATAATGTAAGAAAGGAAAGCAAGCCATACTTCTTCAAAAATGAAAGATTAATTAGGGTTCATTGGGAGATTAATCGATTACAGATAATGAAGAATGCACATATCTTAGTGGTAGATGACTCTCCTCAAAAGGCTATACTCAACTAAAACATTGCTTATATTTATCCAATCACTTTCGACTCATTTTGATATTAATACCATAGATGAGCTAGTGAACTACTTAGATACATGCCTCAAAAAGAAGAATCTTGAAAACTTTTGTGAGCAATATCCACCATATAAAACATACCATGACGCTTTTCTTTTTCGTGATTTTGAATTTTATAAATTAAAGGAGAGCAACTGGGCATTCTACAATATTATTATTAAGGAACGTCATTTTTAAATAAGCCTCTATGCACTCATATTCTTATCACAAATTACATATTAACAAGGATGGCAATTCCTAATTACATTCGTGAGATTGTTAGGTGGTGTAACAACATAAAAATATTGATCAAAAGTGATTTGATTAATCCGAAATTGATGATTTAAAGAAAATGAGGAGATTTCTCTATATGGTTAAGGAAAAAGTAATTACAAATAAATTAACAGGTTAATAAAGAAATGATTTCATTTGTAATTATGTTTAATAGTATTTTTTAATTATTAAAATTTTTACAATGAAGAATAATATAAATATTCTAAGATATTTTAATATTCTTTATTACGTAAATTAATGAAGGATTAATTTGTTAATTAATTAATAATTAATACTTAATTAAATGTTAATATAAAAAATAATAATTAAAACTCAAGTATTAATTAGTAATTTATTTTATATTCCCATCTTCATGTTTTTAATTACAACGTGCATTTATAGAAGTTAAAACTAGTTCATATTGTAGATATTACTATGTATATTGGCTAGGTCTCACACATGAGACCAAGAACTATCATATCAATTTTGTTCTTGGCAAATGCACTACTAAACTTGTCAAACGTTACATTATACACACTATCAATAGTAAGGATCCTACTTAAAAATTAGTAATAGTTGGCATTGATAAGCAATACCTAAGTGATCTATAAGAAATGTTAAACATAAATTTTCGCAAAGACGCTCAATGGCCTTTTGAAAATGGAAAAGTTATTGATTAAATATACATATGTAAGACTTATTGAGATGAAATGTCACCCTTCATAATTGGTTTCATGAAATCTTATAACCTAAAGAAAGTAATACCTTTATGAAGTACTGCAAACCGTAATGCTACATGTACACTAATTATAATTGTAATATATACTAGCACTCATTCTCCCTACAAAACATGAAAAATAAGTTTGGACTTTTCTAACATTTAGTATATCTAATCTTTATCAAGGTGAAGGGGCCAAGAATAGAATATTGAATTTTTTATGAATTAAAGAGAAAAAAAGAATAACAAAGGAAATCCACAATAATATAATATGAATCAGAATTATATAAATATTTATGAATTGAATAGGAAATTAAAAAATAACAAAGGAGAATTCCAACTTATGTTGAATTGAAATGCTAAAATAAAATCTTAACCTCCTTTATATAGAAGTACAGCCTTAAAATATTCTTAATAAATAACCTTTTGAAAGTCTCCATGCATGACTAGACCATGCACAAATGACATGGATCATTAATTCTTAGATACTCTAAATATTCCTTGTTTGTGTAATATATAAAAAAGGTTTTTTAGAATGTTAAGATATCAAATTCTTGGCATTGACATCAAGATCATATTAATATATTTTAATATATATTTTAGCATCATCAACATTATTTTACTATATTGGGAAATTTAATAAAATGCCCTTGAGATTTTTGAGTAATTACAATAATGCTCTCAGACTTTCAAAAATTACCAAAATGCCCTTTGGATAGCTTGGGTAACAAGTTTTATTTGTATTATATTACTTTGCAAAAATTACAAATTTGTTCTTCCAACTAATTAAATTTTAGAGCTGGTTTAAGGTTAGGTTTGGGTTTAGTGCAAAGTGGGTAGGGATGAAAGCATTGTATGGGAGCTCGATTTTGCTCCATCAAGGAGTGCAAATAAGTGGTAAGAGATTGATGCAGTTATTCAAGATCATGTAAAATTAATTGTGATCAAGTTGGATTAGCACATTTTCAGGTGAAATGTGTGGAAGAAGTTGTATGTGCTTCAATGGTTAAATCTAGTGTGGAGGTTGTGTTGAAGACAATGTGTAGTGAACACTCTTGCTATGATGTCAGCCAATGGAATAATAAAGAGAATAGTGTCAAGTAGGTTGTTAAGAAATATACTCAAAAGTTTCATAATCAATTAAAGTACAAGCCTTCTCAACTTGATGAAGATGTAAGACATGAGCATGGTATAAAGATTAACTACGTCTGGCTTAGTTGACAAAGGAAACTAGCATGATACATTCAATGGTAGTCAAAAGGAAGATTATTGAAAAGATTTTATGATCAAATAGTAGAAGTTAATCATGATATTATTGGTATTGTGCTATTATTGATTTGGATATACAATCTTGACAAGTGTAAGGGCATATTGTTAATTGTAACAATAGTAAATGCTCATGACAGCTTGTTTCCTCTTACATATGGTTGGATTGGCATTGAGAATGATAACAACTTAAGCTAGTCCGTAAGAAGTCTCCAAAGTTATTTTGTACTTGAGAGACATGATTTTTTTTATTTAAAGGAGTGATGAAAAGTGTAGTCATTATTTCTAGGGGAAATACTATTTATGGATATTGCTTGAGGCACTTGGCAAAAAAACTTTAAGAAACAATTTAAAAGCACAAAACTTGTGAAGCTTTTACGAAAGGTGGATGATGTTGAGACAATTACCAAGTTTGAGGAAGTAATCCAAAAAATTCAAGATAATTATTGATGTTGTAACATAGATGTTTAATGAGGCTCGTCATCTTCACTTTTGGGCTGAAGTTTATTTCATGCTCCATGTTTTGGACATTTTACATTCAATATCGCTAAGTCCTTGAATATTTAATTACTTAAGACAAAGGGCAAATCAATATTATGCATGATGAACATATATAAAAGATAATGACATGGTTTTTTAAAAGAATTAAATACTAAGGCATAGGTGGCTACATAACACAACAATTTATAGGTGGATAATAAGATCAAAAATGTTATTTCTCGTGATCATTATTATAAGGTGTTTCATGTTGTTAAAAACCTTTTCAAAGTTGTAACAGCAAAGCATAAACATGTGTGAGCACAATCCTAACCACCTTAGCAATGGGAAATGTGAAAATTTTTGTTACTCCTTTAATTAATTCATAAGTTCATAAGAATTATGATTTAGAACGTTTCAATTATTGAAAATCACTTGAATCTAAAAAGATGGGTTGCTAATGAGTGATCTTTAAGGATTACTTCAGAATTTTGAAGCTCCAATTTTGTATTTTGATAAAAAAATTTTATTATGTGGGAGTTTAAGGTTGATGCATGTGTCTAGTTGATTGTTTGGTTTTTCTGCTCTAAATTTTTGGGAAAGGCCTAAGAGATCACTCCCTCATTGCCCATATCCTCAATTTCGTCATAAATTCAGTGTTATGTGCAATTTTAGGATTTAATACATGTGCATCTTAATTATTCAATTTTTTGGCAAAATTGAGGAAATGGGCAATGAGGGAGTGATCTCTTAAGTCTCTAGCAAAATATTGGAGCTGAGATTTGAGTTTGTATGTGATTTTAAGTTTTGTTGCATTTGCCTAAAAAGGACAAAACTGCATGGCAACTTTAATGAGTCATGTGAATAGTTGTTGTTGTTATGGGTCTAGAACATAGTGTTACCATATATGGCAAGGCTAGATTGTCATATATGAACTACAAAATCATGTTGGTTATGTCTTGTTTTAAAGTGATATTCTTAACTCTCTTGCGTGCTAAGGAAGTAGAGTTGGACAAGACACCAAACTACAGTGGTACATATGATGATGTGAATTAGTCAGCTATAACTATCATTTAGTATGACCAGGGTTCAATGGTGGTCCTTTTAGCTAAACATGATGATTTAGTAACGTTTGTTCTTGTTCTAGTCTTGCATGTGGGGGCAATGCTCAATGATTTTGTTAAAGAAGCTTCATGGTTAGTTGGTGTATGTATGTTGATGGTTGTGTTGCATGCATTTGTTCCTTGTAACAACATTGTTTCTTACAACATTTACAATGAATGGGCAAAGTTGTGTGGCAACTTTGTGGAAACAACATACGCACTTGATTGGTTCGTTGCTTGGGTTAGGCACCACCTACGAGCTTATGATGAATGGTCAGAGAACTAAAGACCCTAAGTGGCATGATGTTGGTTGGGTGCTTGGTTGATTTGATTAGAAGAAGCTATACAGTTTGTTAGTTTAGGCATTTGCATCCAATACTTTATGGCTTCTATTATTTGCAGTAGTGACACCTGTTTTAGTCAGCTTCCCAAGATTTGAGCTACTAGTGGAAGTGTGACTCCATATTTGAGGTGGTAGTGAGCCACCATATTCACTTGCAAGGTGTGCGTTGAACCTAACGCACAACCAAGAATCAACCTCCCATGCTTGGAATTGAGCTTGATAAGTGTGGTTCCTCTTTGATGAGCATTTACTATAGAATTTGCAAATGATTGGTTTAAGTTTAATGGGTATCTTATAAGAGGGCAACTACAACAATGGTTCTTGTTCATTAAGAGGTTGTGTGTTTGTAATAAATGATCATTATGAAGCATGTTGGCATATTATCCTTGGGCATTTAACTTCTGATTTTGGTGGATATGTATGTGGCATGCTATAGTGGGCATCTACTGTAGAATGCTTTGACTTTTGTTTATCTTTGTTTGTTTTTACTTTGGTGTATGCTTGGTGAGCTGTGGTTTGGAATTTAAAACTCAAGATAGTATCCGAGGCAAGAGACTAGACTCATAAAGGTCTGAATCAATTACTTTCTTCTTCATACACTTAACGATGCTTGGGGTCTTAGCGGGATGGGAATAAGAATAGGTTTATATAAAATTCCTTAGGATGTTTTGATGTACACCTGTGATTAGCCCCTTGAATAAACTTTAACATTCCAACAAGCATGAGCATGTTATGAACTTACAAGCTAGAATATGCTTATGTATGAGGTGATAAAAGTCATGTATTTCTTGTGCTCATGTTGCAGCATAAATTTTATATAGAGGGAACAAGTGCAAGTTTACACTTACATGTTATACTATCTTCAAGCATATTGTGCAACTTATAAAGGAATTATTATTCATGTGTCACACCGAGTAGAGTAGAGAGGAATATGTTATTCCTAATTAGGTCTCGCATATTTGGATGGCCCAAAAAGCATCTTATTTGCTCATTAATGGAGGATGAAGAAAAGCAAGAGATTCATTCCTCACAATGTTGTTGTCACGACCTTGTGCAAAGGGCGAAACCTTTAGAACAAGGGTGGAACCTTGAAAGGAGGAGATTGTATTCAAGAAAGAAATGAATACAAAATGAAACACAAGGCCGAAGACTAGTGTTGAATGATTCTGAGAAACCTGAAACTGGAACCCTGTTTATATATCTGAGGTCCTGAGAATTGTATGGTTCACAACTGGTCTGGAATGTGTGGTCCACAACTGGTCTGGAACATGCGTATGAATATACGCCTTGCTATTGATGATGTAGTTCAGCATCCAGGATCATACGGACCAGTTGGTTAACACATGTGTGTGTTAGTCAAAAGGTCTCGGGTTCAAGTCCTGTGAAAGGCAAAAAATAATCCATGATCCTTACACTATCTCTCCCTTTGATGATGAGCACTGCGCGTCACTTGTCCAGGTTTTGCAGGATATCGTTGAGCACTGCGCGTCACTTGTCCAGGTTTTGCAGGATATCGTTGATGGAACTCGGCAACAAGATCAGGAGCATGAACAAAAAATAATCCATGATCCTTACACTATCTCTCCCTTTGATGATGAGCACTGCGCGTCACTAGTCCAGGTTTTGCAGGATATCGTTGATGGAACTCACTGCGTGTCACTGGTCCAGGTTTTGCAGGATATCGTTGATGGAACTCGGCAACAAGATCAGGAGCATGAATAGGTTGAGCACTGCGCATCATTGGTCCAGGTTTTGCAGGATATCGTTGATGGAACTCGGCAACAAAATCAGGAGCATGAACAGGTTTTGCAGGATATCATTGATGGAACTCGGCAATAAGATCAGGAGCATGAACAAGATGAGTAGCAGGCTCTCAAGTGCGTTCACCAGGTGGATAATCGATCCAGTCTACGAAATTGAAGCTGACCACGAACAAGTTTGGAGGATATCGTTGATGGAACTCGGCAACAAGATCAGGAGCATGAACAGGTTTTGCAGGATATCGTTGATGGAACTCGGCAACAAGATCAGGAGCATGAACAAGATGAGCAGCAGGCTCTCAAGTGCGTTCACCAGGTGGATAATCGATCCAGTCTACGAAATAGTGAAGCTGACCACGAACAAGTTTGGAGGATATCGTTGATGGAACTCGGCAACAAGATCAGGAGCATGAACAGGTTTTGCAGGATATCGTTGATGGAACTCGGCAACAAGATCAGGAGCATGAACAAGATGAGCAGCAGGCTCTCAAGTGCGTTCACCAGGTGGATAATCGATCCAGTCTACGAAATAGTGAAGCTGACCACAAACAAGTTTGGAGGATATCGTTGATGGAACTCGGCAACAAGATCAGGAGCATGAACAAGATGAGCTGCAGGATATCGTTGATGGAACTCGGCAACAAGATCAGGAGCATGAACAAGATGAGCAGCAGGCTCTCAAGTGCGTTCACCAGGTGGATAACCGATCCAGTCTACGAAATAGTGAAGCTGACCAAGAACAAGTTTGGAGGATATCGTTGATGGAACTCGGCAACAAGATCAGGAACATGAACAAGATGAGCAACAGGCTCTCAAGTGCGTTCACCAGGTGGATAACCGATCCAGTCTACAAAATAGTGAAGCTGACCACAGTCTATGAAATAGTGAAGCTGACCACGAACAAGTTTGGAGTCAAGAATTGCAGCAACCTCGAACTCAGGTTCACCAGCAACTATAACACGGGGATGGATCCGGATGGTTGGCGGAAGCTCGAGACGAAACGTCATCAGAGAGTTTTTCGATGATGCGAAATGGCCCCAAGCGTTGATAGTCCAGCTTGTCACAGGGACGTGTGGTTGGCCAATGACGCCGGAGGAGCCACACTTGGTCACCAATTGTGAATGCTGGAGGAGAGGAACGGGAACGATCAGCAGCTTGTTGTTGCAAATCCCGAGCGCGTTGAAGATGATGCTGCACTTCTTCATGGACCTGTCGGAGATGCTCAACACGATCATCGGCAGCAGTGGTGAGGCCAGGAACCACGGGCAAGCTGTAGGACCAGCGAGGATGAACACCAGAGAACGCGAAAAATGGCGACACACCTATGGATGAGTGTGCCGTGTTGTTGTACGCGAACTCGGCAGCAGGAAGGAGATCGACCCAATCATCTTGCAGATGAGAAATGAAACACCGGAGATATTGTTCCAGAGTCTGAATCGTGCGCTCCGATTGTCCATCTGTTTCAGGATGATGTGCAGTAGACAGCTTCCGGTGATACGTAGCCGATCTAGGAATCTCCGCCAGAATGCCGAAGTGAACTGGGGACCTCGATCAGTGACAAGTTCATCAGGAAGACCATGAAGACGGAACACCTCCCGGTACACCAGATCTGCAGCATCAGGACCCGAACATGTCTTGTTGCAGGGAACAAAGTGCGCCATCTTAGAGAACCGATCAACAATGACTAGGACAGCATCAAACCCTCTAGAAGGCGGTAAATCCGTGAGGAAATCCATGGTGATGGATGACCATGGCCGCTGAGCAATAGGAAGAGGCTGTAGTAGTCCAACCGGTCGATGACGAGGAAGCTTTGTACGCTGGCACGTGTCACAAGATCGCACAAATCTCTCAACATACACGCGAAGCCGAGGCCACCAGAACACCCGTTGTACCAGCTCGATCGTCTTCGAATGCCAAAATGTCCTGCAGCTGTGTTGTCATGGCAGTGTTGGACAGCTCGCAACCTCAGTTCTCCGTCCGGAACATAGATTTGGATGTGGTGGTACAGCAACCCATTATGAAGATGGAAAGCAGCATAATCTCGTAGTTGTGACCCTGAAGACAATGGCTGAACTCGTCGAACATGTGCAAGGACATCACGAGCAAACTCGTCTTGAGGGAGATTTTCTCGGATTAGATCCAAAAAGAAGTGTCAACTGGAGCAGAAGAACGGGAAAGCGCGTTTACCAACAACTGGTCGGAGCTCAGGATGACTTGTTCTTGTTGATCAAATCGGATTTCACCTGGTACTGGAGCTAGGTAACTGCGACGAGATAAGGCATCTGCTTTGCCATTTAGACGACCGGGACGATGAATAATCGTATCGGAACCGGGACAAAGACTGTGCCCATCGCGCCTGACGTCGATTGAGAACTCGTGCTGTTGCCCAGTACTGGAGGTTCTTGTGATCACAATACACCTTAACCACATGCGGGGAACCTTCAAGGAATCTGTGCCACTCCTCAAAGGCATCGACGATCGCCAGCAGCTCCTTGTTGTAGACATCGTAGTTGATCTCAGGTGCAGTGAACTTGCGGGAATGGAAAGCAATGGGATGGAGAAGAATCTGGACCTTCCTGGGACAACACTCCACCAATGGCGAAGTCAGAGGCATCAGCTTCCACGAAATATGGCTTCGCAGGGTCAGGATGGATAAGAACAGGTGCCGAGGTGAACGCCTTCTTTAGGAACTCGAACGCCTCCTCAGCCTCAGAGGACCAGACAAATGGAACATCCTTGCCAGTCAACTTCGTCAATGGCAATGCAATCTTGGAGAAATCCCGAACGAAACGTCGATAGAAGTTCGCAAACCCGAGGAAACATCGAACATCACGAACATTTGATGGTCTCTCCCACTCCAATACAGTCCGGACTTTTGCAGGATCCATGTGAACACCTTCAGCTGAAATGATGTACCCCAGGAACTCGACAGACTGCTGACTGAAAGAGCACTTCTCCAACTTGGCAAACAAGTGGTGCTTCCGGAGCCTCTCCAAGACTAACCGTACATGCCGTTCGTGTTCTTCTCGAGTCTTGGAAAATATCAGGATGTCGTCTAGGTACATGATGACAAACAAATCCAAGAAGTCCCAAAATATCGTTAGCCATGTGCTGGAACACAGCAGGTGCATTTGTCAGGCCGAACGGCATTACTACGTACTCGAAATGTCCGTAGCGTGTACGGAAAGCTGTTTTCCACTCGTCCCCTTCTCGAATTCGGATGAGATTGTACGCTCCTCTTAAATCGATCTTTGTGAAGTACCGGGCACCAGAAAGACGTTCGAGCATGTCGGAGACGAGCGGGAGAGGATACTTGTTTGGAATGGTGACCTTATTCAGATCTCGGTAGTCCACCACGAGCCGGAGACTTCCATCCTTCTTGAAACAAAGAATACTGGAGCACCAGCCGGTGATCGCGAATGACGGATAAATCCGGTGACAAGATTCTCCTCAATGTATTTCCTCAATGTCTCCAACTCTGTTGGTGAGAGACCGTAAATGGGACCGGAGGACGGCTGCTTACCCTCAACGAGATCGATAGGACAGTCGTACTCACGGTGCGGTGGCAAGGCAGAAGCTTTCTTTTTGTCGAAGACGTCTGCGAAATCGGCATACTGCTTTGGTAAGGCAGGAGGAACAGAAACATCCTTAGCAGAGCAGGGATAGACTTTGATCGCGAACACGGATGCTGGGTCATGTCGGCTATCTTTCTTGAACTGCTTCAAGGTGATATGCGAGACTCGAAGTGGAGGAGGAACTGGAACAGGATCGGAATCAAAGAGTGTGGCTGGAGTTGAAACAGCTGGGAAACTGTTCATGAAACGTTCTCTCCAACCAGGATCCACCAACTCGATCCACGGCAAACCAAGGATAATCGTAGAGTCTGGAATAGAAACAACACTGAAGGAGATGTTGCACACAGCACCGCAAGCAACGACCTCAACGAACTCCGTGTCATTTATTACCGCTCCAGATTTGATATCTCGTCCATCAACGACCCGTACAGAACCAGGAGTCTTCAAAGGATGTAGACGGATCCCGTGCTGACAGCAAAATTCTTGTCGATGAAATTTGCGTTCGCTCCGCTATCCACCAAAGCTTTACCAGAGAACTCCACCTCTGGTGTCTTCAGCTGCACCGGAACATGGAACGGCTTGCACACCTTCGTGGATGGAATGGATCCAAGATGAGGAAGGGAAGATGTTATGAGTGAAGAGCCTTGAGGAACATGAGTTGTTCCACGGCAATCCAGCCGGACGGCTCCTATTCGGGCTGGATCTTCTCGTTTCCCGGCAGCACAGCAAGGGCCACTTCACGAGCTTGTTTTGGACGTCGATGACAATTCTCCAACTTGTGGTACGGGTCCCCACAGTACAAACAAAGCTTGTACTGAATCCGCTTCTGACGTTCGGTTGGCAAAAGCTTGCCTCGGCGTGATCGCCCTAATTCCATCGGGGATGGTTCTACTGAGGAAGATGATGAATCAGCAGATGAGGGAACAGGGACTGCAGAAATGGAAGAAGACGGCACCAAGAAGAAAGAAGGATGCCGACGTTCTTGTTTCCGCTCGATCAACCGGTTGTCACAACGAATTGCCAACTCGATCATGCTGGTGAGGGTTTCCGGAACCGCAAAATTCAGCAACATGTCTTTGACCTCGTCCTGCAACCCCGACCGGAAAACCTCCTTGAGAGCACGATCTCCCCATGTGACATCACAAGCAAGAAGTTGAAACTTCGATGCGTACTCTGCTACCGACATACCCCCTTGGTGAAGCTGACGGAGTTTGGTGATGGCAGCACTCTCACGATCCACGTCACTGAACATCGCCGTGAACCGTTCCACAAACTCGTCAAAATTCCCAAGGATCGGATCATTGTTCTCCAGCAAGGCTGAGAACCATGAAAGAGCAGAACCAGAAAGCAGCGACCCGATCAATCCAACCTTAATGGGTTCTGTGCTGTAGCGCCTCGGCTGCATCACGATCCCAGACGAACTTGATTGAGAAAACCTCGGAACTTCGATCGGGTACCATCGAACTTTTCGGGCATGCTGATCTTCGGCTCTGGAGAATTCGCACGCTGTCGGAGCTGATCATTCTCCAGGTGTAGTTGTTTGAGCTGCTGCTGGAGGGCAGCAACTTGCTCATGAAGAGCATGCTCGGACATGATGAGTCGAAGAGAAAAATCAAAAAGAAAAAAGAAGAAAATCAGAAAAGAAAAAGAAAAAAAAAATCGAAAAGAAAATTGAAAAGAGAGAAAGAAAGAAAATGGGATCGATGACAAGCGGAAACAGAAGCTTGTCACTACCCAGAATCATTCAAACTGTCACGACCTTGTGCAAAGGGCGAAACCTTTAGAACAAGGGTGGAACCTTGAAAGGAGGAGATTGTATTCAAGAAAGAAATGAATACAAAATGAAACACAAGGCCGAAGACTGGTGTTGAATGATTCTGAGAAACCTGGAACTGGAACCCTGTTATATATCTGAGGTCCTGAGATTGTATGGTCCACAACTGGTCTGGAATGTGTGGTCCACAACTGGTCTGGAACATGCGTATGAATATACACCTTGCTATTGATGATGTAGTTCAGCATCCAGGATCATACGGACCAGTTGGTTAACACATGTGTGTGTTAGTCAAAAGTTGAACATAATTGAAAGACTTATAAGAGTGTTAAAATGTTGAACATAATTGAAAGACTTATAAGAGTGTTAAAATGTTGAACATAATTGAAAGACTTATAAGAGTGTTATCTAACAAGATTGGTTGTGTACATGTGTTTTTTTATGTTTTATCTTTTATAAGAAAATTAAAAAGGGTAAATTTATAATTTCCACTAAATTTTAGGAATGTTTTGTAAATATGTTTTGTTGATTATATACCCTAATATGTCTAAGGGGCATTTTTGTAATTCTTAAAATTGTTTAGGCATTTTTGTAATTACACAAAAATTCAAGGGTATTTTGGTAAGTTTCCCTAGTATATTTTAGTGATTCACAATAATTTTCAAAATTGTTTAAGGATTGTGATAATGTTATTTAATATTTTATTCTGCATTGTACACATTGTGTAAAAACCATATTATCTTTTAAAAACCTTCAAAAATCCTTTGTTACTACTAATTAAGCAAAGAAGAGATGCAAAATTCCCAGACCTCTAAAGCTCTCATTAAATATGTTGGCAATGGTGAACACCAACATATAAACCTTGCATGTGCTTGTATTTCCTTTTGTAGGCATGCCCAATGCATTATAGTATAGTGCACTTTATAACATTTGCCTCTGAATTTGCATAGGTAACCTTCCCCTTGCTTCTACATGGCAAACAATTGTCCCTAATGATGTTCTCCTTACATGCACATGACATGGTATTAAAACTTTTTAACAATGCAATACGATTCAAAAGATGATCAACAAAATGACTAAAATATTATACTTTGTCAATAAAGTGTTGCACATCGTTCATAAACTTTGGTATAAAGAACTTCAAAATTACAACAAATTTGTTAAGATTAACTTGTAAACTTTCATGAGAAATGCAATAGTCAAGATAAGTAGTGTCCTTGGATCTAAACACACATTTAAATAGCTTTAACTTTAAATCAACTTCCCATAACTGATCAAAAACCTTACGTACATCACAAACATATTCCTCTTATGTTCCCTCTAAGTGGATCAAAACATTATCGAATTTTAACATATCGTAAAGAACCTCATATATTATATGTTGGAAAATCACTAGAGCATTATTTAAATTGAAAGGCATCACTAAAAACTTAAATGGTGTCCAAAAAGCAATTTTGAGAATATCCATGTCAGTCATCAAAACTTACCAATATCCAAAGGTGAAATCTAACTTGGTAATTAACAACTCCGCCTTAATCAATGCAAAAGATCTGCAATATGAAGAAGTGGGTAAACATCCAGAATAGTTACATTATTCAATAGGTGATAATTAATGTAGAACCAAATGCTCCCATTGTGACAAAGTTAGTTGATGTAGAACCAAATGCTCCTATCTAACTTCGTCACAAAATAAGATTTGCACACCCAAGGACTTAAGACTCCTAAATAATATAAATGGATTATCATTGGATCCAACAATGAATACAATAAGGATCCCAACTTGCCTTTAAGTTATGGCAAAGATCTTAAGTTAGATCGTCAAAACTTAAAAGACTTAGATCTAGAGACATGACATGGCTGAACATGGAGAAGCAAAAAAAGACTCAACAAACTATTTTTGAGGAAATTCTTGCCATATTTAGTCAGTCTGATTTCTTTATATAACCATTCACTAAGAAGATTGCAAGAATTAAAACACACTTGAAATACTCAAGGAGAGGTTGGCACTTTTGGTGATGTTTATAAAAATTCATTAAAAAAGGCAGACTGGATATGTCTCTCTCCTGCTATGGTTGTTATGTGCAATTGACATGTTTGCAAATTCATCTATACAACTAAGATCTTACTGGTTGTTATATGCAATGGGTTGACATGTTTGCAAATTCATCTATACAACTAAGATCTTTGAGGCAGTCAATGGCCACTGAATTAGCTCTAAATATGTATATGTATATCTCGTACCTATAACGTCTCTTTGAAACATATATGAAAAACACTTACGATGTATGTACAGCCAGTGACAATGGAAAATATGTATGAACAATGTGTATTAAAAATATAAATGCACGTGAGATTTATAAACTCTGCACATTTCATGCACAATTCATTTTTAAGGAATTCTTTTGGCCACGTGGAGGTTATTTCTTTTGCTTATGCAAGGTTGTGTTTATGCATTTTAAAAGGAGGCATAATATTTGCAGACGTAACCAGAGTACGTTGCACGAACGTATTGTAACTGGACCAGTGTACATTACAAGGACATATTGCATACAGTCTTAAGCTATATAAACAATTATTTACTATATGCAACTTGCGTATATATGTATAACAACTGCATATAAAATAATATATTACAATTAAAGACACATCAAACTTGTCTGTCCACTACAGCTACATGCTACTACGACCTCAGCAACCCCATATGCACACGCATGTGAAATAAAAAATTTGTTATCCTTTGTTTTAGAAATGTAGCCTCTGCGCAGGTTCTCGTCGTCCGCCAGCAAGATCCAGCAATCTTTGACTCTTTAGGAGATATATAATGGAGTAATCCACTAATCTTTGACTCTTTTGGACACAAGGTTTGTATATATACAATATATACATGTTAGTTAGACAATATATTTAAGCATTAAAGCGGGTTTAACTCTAAACCATAATTAAATTTTAATTAATCGAGTGGTGTGTTTTACTTTTTAACATTTTCATATACGGGATATATGCTTGAGTAGAAAAAGTATAGACGGTATGTCCAAAGAGGTTGTATACGTCTACGTGTGTGCATGTGTATGTGCTCAGTATGATAAGGGTAAATTATAATTTCAATATTATATCTTATAAAAAATAAATGATTTAACCCTCCATATTATATAGTACATATGTGTATCATAACTTAATCGCGGAGGTGCTAAGTGTATGATCATGTAGCGTGATGTTAAGATACACACACACACATTTATGCGTATTTAACAAAAATCTAAAACTCAAGAAGAGAAAAACACAAAAGCCGTCGAGCAAAACTCGGGAAAAGCAAAAAACAAAAAGCGGTTACCTAGGCCGAGTATGTCGGACTAGATTCCGGGAGGTCCGGGTTCAATTGACTCCAACGTAGCTTTGATGCAATGATCCAAGTGTGAGATTTCACCTTCTTCCATGCTGTCTTCATCGATCCATCCTCCGGTTCGAGCTTCAGGACACCATTCCATACTGTGGACAGGCGGATATAGTCCCATACCGTAGGTAGGCGGACCGTACGGTGGCGGCTGCTGAATGTTCCATGGTCCTCCGTCCGGTGCACTCACCACGGACAGAGTCTGTAGCATTTCACGAAATTAGTCTAATGAACGGGGTCATCACAGTGTGCTTATAATATAATGTACACACGTACCGCTGCTAACATGAGATGTGTGTGGTGTTTTATGCTTGCACCTGGCCAGCAAGAATCAGCGGCTTCTTGAGAGAAAGCAACTTCGCGCCAACAGCTTCATCAACAATGATCTTTGCATACTGATTAGCACCCTTCTTGGAGAAGAACTTTTGCAGAACGGATGTATGTCGATCCAACACGCCTTTGTCCGCGACGGCTCTCTCTATCAGTTCGCGGAGTGCCCCTTTGAGCGGAATCGAGTTCATAGTCTTGAGCCCATGCACGACCAGTGCCATGGTGCCTGAAGGGTACCCCGACGGCGTGCGGTAAACTGCTCCCGGACGAACGTAGCCGTTATGCCGGTATATGGTCAGTGGCAGCTCGTCAATGGAGAACTCCTCTGCGTGCAGGATGTATGCGTCCATGAGTGTCTCGGCAATGTCCTCCGATTCGAAACGCACTTGAGAATATGTACTCCCCGGCCTCCATGTCATGTTCGTGATGCACTCGGTGGTAATCGTCTCGGGTCTCACCTTCTTTATCATATCCCGTATAAGGGTCTTCAGCCCATTCGGGTTGTAGGCTACACAAGATAAAAGTATGGAATGGTGTAAGAGGGGAACGGAGTCTCTCACACAAGTAAACAATACACACGCACGCACGCACGCACCATATGTGACTATATACTAGGAATATACATAGATTTGTACTATATTATACATACACAGCTATATATATATATATATATATATATATATATATATATATGTATGTATGTATGTATGTATATGTATACCGGCAGCTGTAGAAGGCAAGTTCTGGATTTGCAGGCTCGCCTGTGCTACGAAGTCAGTACTCTGATAAAGCTCCACAGTGAGAGTTGCACCCGCTAACTCCAGAGTCCTAGTGGTGGACATAAGAATACCAGCCACAGCCTCTTCCAGAGTCATAACTGCATAATTATGGCCAGGATAACGAAGCTCCTTCATAAATTAAAAGAAAATGAAGGTTATAAGAATTTACAGTTGATTGAATTAACATACACGCACGCACCCATATACGCACTTAATCTAACCTTGAGAAGGGAATTCTCCATCTCCAGCACACCCTGAGTGAGAAGGACTCTGTCTAAGAGCTCAGAGAGTGCCCCTTTTAGCTGCTGTAAATGAAGAATTCCTTGTATACCGTCAAGACCATACAATAGGATGGCCTTCTTTACCAATGAAGTCAATCGGTTTTGTCTGTACATTGCTCGAGGGCGTACGTAAAGCTTGTCTCTTACTATAGAAAACTTCATATCTGACGAAAAAATAACAATCATCAATCATCTATTACACACACACGTGCACGCACACACCTAAACAAAACTCGGTCGTGTGCCGGATGTAAGCACTCATGAGTGTGTCGGCGATTGCCTCTGAATTCGTAACCACTTGAGCGTGTGCTTGTCCGGTTTGCCATAGAACGTCGATCTTCGACTCTGATGCAGTTGCATTCGGCATCACCTTGAGGAGAATCTTCACCAAAAGCTTCCTCACCGCGATGGCATTGAAGTCCTGATAATGATAGTGGTAATAACAATTCGTTATTTCATCATTGGTCTAATAATAGATTGGTTTTATGCGTACGCATGCACATATATTTGTGTATGTGTATGCATCTCTTTCTATAGAATACAGCATCACCTATCTGCATATGGACGCAACGAACGCGCGCGCGCACACACCACACACACACACACAAAGTACCTTGCTAAAGTTGACAATCATAAGTGAACGCTGCTCCGGCTTTTCCTTTACTAGATTCTCTGTTTTCCGGAATGACATCTTTACAGGCTCACGTCTCGGTTTATCTTCTCTCCTTGCGCTGTTTGTGATATTCGGGCAGGGTCTCGCACTGCTGGCCACCTCCTATTATCCGCGATTAATTCTACACGACGTAAAGAAGTGCATGCATGCTTTACGTAACCACATACAGGACTATCTAGCACTAGGCTGTGCATTGTTTAATCTTCTATTACATTAATATTATTTACTATTCAGATATTGTCTCTATGTACACACACGAGAGAGAGAGAGAGATCGTGCGAGAGAGGGTCACCTGAAGAGATGCATCTTCGAACATGGTTTCTGAAGAGCTACTAGGGCTTTCCACCGGTTTGTCCACGTAAGGCTCATCTAGAGCTTTATCAGGAGTAATTGCGAAAGGACCCTGCTCTGTTCTTAGCTGTACTCTTTCCGTGCCTTTTCGAGGAGCCTCTGAAGGAGCGCTGCATGTCTCTCTAGCAGCATTCCCATTCTGATGCTGCCCTGCAACCTGGAATGGCTCACATTTCTCAGCGCTAGGTTCCACAATCTTCACATCTTGTTGGTTCGTGTTGTCAACCTGGAGTGCTAAACAGTTGCAATTCATTTATACGTATTTGTATCTATATCTATGCATTTATGTACAAACATACATCTAGCTGTCAAAGATCAGCGGTAAGTAAACAAGCAGTGATGATACCCGATACGGCTTGTATACGATAAGTACCTTATTTTGGATGTCAACTCCTGAACAACGAAGCTGAGGAACAAATTTAAGACCGTGACAGATGGTCAAGTCCTCAGAAACGGCAGAAGTAAGCTTTCTATCTTTTCCACATCTATAGAACAAGATATCCACGGCCGCTTGGCAACTCAACTCTATGTAGGCTGCTCCCGGTACAATGTGAACCTTTCTCACCACGTTGATCCCGGTTTCGCTTTCCTGCACATTTACATCCATGTTATGGATAGACATACGTATATACGATTCATGTATATGTATATATATCATATTGTACCAGTCCCTGAAGAATACTCCCGAAATACATCTTTAGCCTGTGTGTCTCTGCCCATTCGTCTGGAATACCTCTGACGTAGATGATTCTGGAATCCGCCGAAATTCTAAGCTTGACTATCTCTATGCAAATAATAGAAAAGTCATGCATCATAGACATGCATATAAGTTATAAGAATGCAGTTCACGGTTAACGACATATAACTGTTAATGTCCAAGCTTCAATGAACACTTAGATGGAATACTTGACCTATAGAGCTATAAATAGGAAATATATTTCAAACTTAACCAGACAAGTCGGAAGTTCAATCCTCACCAAGACAAATAGTTATATAACGGCATTGATATATATATTTCTATTGTAATTATATATATATATAGGCATAAAATGTATAATAGTTAGCATATGCTATGCACATCTCTGTTGTATTATCCTTTCAGTCTAATAAATCATACTTACTATAAATCACTCACCTGCAGGAGGTTCTTTCGCAGGGAAGTTTCTCTTTACTCTGAGTAGCCTGCCCTCCGCACGAAATGGGCACGATTTGAGTTCTTCCGTTCTCTCGCAGATCTCCAGGATAAGCTCGGCCGCGAGCTCTGATGTGACAATCACGACGGCGAAGTCCTCTACTTCGTGCGAACAATACATGACCGACTCCACAAGCTCTTGCCTTGGCCAGATTTCCAAGTTATTCTTCACCATGTTCTCCAGGTAAGTCTTTATATCCACCGGATTTTTGAGCTTCTTCTTGGAGAGCCCATACATAACCACGGAATATTTTTTATCACTTCTGCCGCTTTCCTCAGAACGGCTTCTGTTAGTTCGTGAAGACCTCGGCTCTGGTGTTGGTGGACTAGTCGGACTCGTTACGGCTGCCTGTTCCAAAGAGGTCATCCTCATCGGCTTCATTGATTCCTGCTTCTTGTCAATGATATACTCCACAATGGCGGTGTAGCCGTCTTTCTGAATCAGACCTCCAGTTTCCATTGTGTACCTGTCAAAAATTAAAAATTTTGTAAGGATTATCACTCTGAAACTCACAAAGGGAGTACCTTGAGAAGATATTTCAAGGCGCTCATGGTTTCCTCTTCCAAAAACCCGAGCTTTTCCATCCGCTTCACCGCCATAACGATTTTCTGTTCGATGTTTTCCTCTTGTCTTCCAAGCTTCTGCATCTGCAAAGAACTCGTCTAGCGCCTTCCACTGGATTAAAATATCTGATGCTCCGTCAAAGGCGGTGCGAAGCCGCTTCCTCCTGATCGATTCGGTGGCGAGCCGCGGTTTTGATCGCCATGAAGATTCTTCACATACTCGACCGATTCTTCTCACAGAAGCCAGAAATGAGGGATTTTACCAACCTATCTGCTGAATCCTTTCCGATTCTTTGAATGCAGGTTCTTCACATATCCATCCGTCGATTCTTCTCACGTCGCCTTAAGAAAGCAGAAATGAGGGACCTATGTGCTAAATCCTTTCCTATTCCTCGGATTTTTCACACGGAAGGCGCAAGAAACCACAAATGTGGGATTTTTACGAACCTATCTGCTAAATCCTTCAAATGCAGAGTTTTCATCCGAGTCTTCTCAAGGAAGCCGCATTTCACTGCTGAATTTTATGTGTGGTCTCTCGTGAAGAATGCAGAATATGCACAGAAGCCTGTAACCTGACGAAGAACACACATGCTTGATTCAATTCCGAGCAGCCCGCTTTGAATGTCGTCTCGTGCGCCGCATTCAACTGCCTCAAACAAACACGAAAGAGTTAAAAACCCTACAAAAAAAATGTTATACACATTAAGCTAACCAATGGCGTGAGGTTCCCATAGCCCTGGAAAAACTATTCAAACAAAATCTTCACGTACGTTGACGCGAGGTACGGATATGCTCACGCTAACTCAAAACCTTAATTACATTTATGAAGTAAATTAGGTGGGATTCCCTGTACACATGTAGATATAATGATTCCTTGCACAAAATGTAAACATAATAAAAATAATTTTGACGTCAATAAACGACTCGATAAATAGCTTCACATTTACACGATAAGTCGAATCCCATTATATAAGATTATTTTAACTCGTTCAAAGATCGAAACGTATTATAAAGACACATACTACTGTAAACAACATATAACATGTATGATATATGAACACCCTTATTAATAAACTTGGGATGTTTTGCGTACAAAAACCTTCCCAATTGATTCGCGAAGCTCTTCATCTGTAGGAAACCGTCTCGTCTCCAGCTTTGAAAACACCTATCAAAAACATAAATTAAGTATATAAATGTTCTATATATTATGATTAATATGTATGCATATATCATTATGATAATATAACAGATATTAGATACATGCAAGATGCAATGGTCTCATGTACGTATAAACACAATATACACATGCCTTTCATGCATTATGTATGTGCAGTCTAGTACTGGCAATGTCACTATCGTAGTTGTTAGCATTTAAAGATCACCGTGTGTACATATACACACAATTTGTGATCTTTGCATCTAGTTCATGAGATACCTCTCTCGTCATTCGTATGTATGATATACAAATGAAAATATGTCTATATAGAAATAATTGAAAGAGAGAGAGAGAGAGAGAGATTTGCAAGCAAGCTGTTTAGCTAGTCACACATGAGATACCTCTCTCATCATTCGTACGTCTGATATACAAATGAGAAGAAAAATTTACATATACCAGTACGCATGTATACATAGCATGCAATGCCGCTGCCCGCACACATAGATGCGTATAGAAATAGGTACATGCATACACGTATACAAAATCAAAGTACAGAATGAGATTCGATGTATGATGTCCTCTCGAATGCACACGGGATACATACTCTTGCACATGCATGTATCTACGTCAAGGTTGTAAGATAAATAGCGTTGAACAGAATATACTCACTCTCCGAGAAGGACTTATACAGAGAGAGACAGAGAGACAAAGAGACAGAGACAGAGAGAGACAGAGACAGAGAGAGAGACAGAGCTTACAAGGTCCCCATCGTAGTAGATTTCAAAAGCGCCAGTGTTGAGCAGAGCATTTTGCAGCAGGTTTCCAATAAGCCAAGAGCTTGCAGCAGTTCCAAACTTGTTCTGGCGTAGAGCATTGTACCATGTTGGTGGAGCTGCATAGCCTAGCATGGGAAATATTTGGTCCCCAGCCAAAACTAGGCCAATTCCTCCAAACTGGACCACAGGAACGAGCTTAGCAAACATCCTCTTGTGTGCTGGAGGGGGATAGTTTGACAATATCACCTCAGTTCCAGGGAAGTTTGTCTCCAACAAGTTCTTTGTTCGCATAGCATTATTCCTGTAAAGTAAGTAACACAAACACACTTAATATCTCTGTTGCAATACATCACTGCAAACATGCATCCACAACATACAGTTACACACCATTCATGTGTGCTGGGATACGCGAAATAGGCGCGTATATATATACACATTATATACAACAGTTATCATTTTTCTTTTTGGTAACTTTTCTTTTACAATTACTTAAAAACAGGATACTCATGTAAACCAAGCTTATTTCAGTGTTAACAGTCAAAGGGTTTGTCATATACTAGAAAATGTATATCATATATACAGGATATATATAAGTCCAACTAATACATTATATGTATATGTGTCTATGTAATGTATATATACATTACATACAATATCAATACATATACATATTATTTACTTACTTGAAGGAGCATGATGTACAAAATGAAATATGAAACTTCCCACCGAGACTGGCCGAGTCCTTTGATCCAGCTGCTGGTGATCTCTGTATGTAAAAATTAATCTCTCTCACACATTTTTGATTTGTTAACTCTTACCTGAAAGATGTGTGCTGTATGTGCTGCAGCATGTTCCTTGTGGAACTGAGAATGATGCCCAGCTTTCTGAGGAGTAAGCGCCATCCAGATATCGCAAGCCATGAAGAACAGAGGCAGAAGAAGTATCGCTTGATGAAGACTCACACCCGCCATAGCCACGAAGAACCCTAATCACTCTGTTTCTAGCCCTAATCACACTTAAAGGTATATCCAGGTATATACTAAAATGTAATATACTACGGTCATTTGTGGTATATACCAAAAGTGATTAAGAACCCTAATTGCTTGGGTTGCTGCTTTCATGGCGGATCCAGGAGTGATTCAACAGGTATAGTGATCTGAGCGCCTGTGTATGTGCGAGAGAGAGGGGTACATTCTGATCTGTGACGCCGTTGAAATTTCTGCATTCCGGAAATTAAAATCAAGCTTATAGTGAATGTAGTACTTCTGTGAGATTTATTGGACTACATTTTTGTAGTTGTAAATAGTATTATATGTGTAAGATTGTATTCTTGATATATTTTCATATCATTTATTTAGTTGCACTCTCTAGTTTCATATTTGTGTGTCTTAACAACCAGACACAGTAAAGTGCAGATGTTAGTAAATTGCAACTCATTATGAATGGTTTTTACAGTGTATATCATCTTTTATCATGCTTAAACATTGTAATTTCCGTCAATGATAATTTATATATGGATTGCATTACAATACGCATAGAATATGTATGTATATCAGCAGAAAATCTTTGTATGTGCACACACAAACACACACGATTGTTGGCTTGCAGGTAGTTGAGAAGCAGGTCCTGACAGTTGCAAAGGCGATTGAAGATCAATTAGACGATGAGATTACAAAGCTCGATAAACTTGAAGATGATGATATTGAGAAGTTACGTGAACAGCGTTTAAAGCAGATGAAACAAATGGCTGCTAAAAGGCAAGAATGGATTTCACAAGGTAATTATAACCGAATGCTAACCGAATGCTATTTATTTATTTATATGCAATATTCATGATATCGGCATATATACGTAGCATACATATATGCAATGTGATATATACACATAGATTATGCATGAATATTGATCTGTAACATATTTAAGGTCACGGGGAGTACCAAGAGATTCTCTCTGAGAAGGACTTTTTCTCGGTTGCCAAGGCTAGTGAGCGTGTGGTCTGCCATTTTTACAGAGAAAACTGGCCATGCAAGGTACTCCTTTTCTTCTTGTTCTTTTTCATACACATATGGAAGTTATTATGGCTCATATAATAATACCATGTCAAGAATATATAAGAGAAACTGATAGTTTAAGTAACTTGTTATGTTCATTTATGTGATCAAGAGTTAACACTCAGGTGATGGACAAACACTTGAACATTCTTGCAAAGCGACACCTGGAGACTAGGTTTGGGAAAATCCACGCGGAGAAGAGTCCCTTCTTAACGGAGAGGCTTAAGATCGTCGTGCTGCCAACACTTGCTCTTATTAAGAAAGGAAAGGTTGATGACTATGTGGTAAGTGTCTGTCCCCCCCCCCCCCCCCTCTCTCTCTCTATATATATATAAAGACACACACACACACACACACACGCATATTGTTTCGTGAATAAGCGTGATTAACATATTAAACTTTGTCTAGCTTCATAATACATTAGCTTTTGCTGTACGTGTTCAAACATACACATGCATGAATTTAGACCAGTTTGACATGCATTCTCTTAGTATACTGTATGTACACTGATCTATAGATGTATATCTAGACTGTTATCTGTACACACACACACACACGAAGGAGCTAATACTCCCCATTTTGTTTATATATAAACACATACGCACGCACCTCATATCACGCCTATATTGTGCATGACAGGTGGGATTTGATGAGCTGGGTGGAACTGATGAATTTAGCACAGAGGATCTTGAAGAGCGACTTGCCAAATCGAACATAATAATGGCAGACGGAGAGAGCTCTATTACTAGGCCAAAGGACACTATCAGAAGAAGTGTACGCCAAAGTAATCATAGCGACTCCGATTCAGATGAGTAATAATTAGTTAATCTTAGCTTGACATTCATATTTATAAAACTACATTATTTAAGCATTATGGAGAGGTGGTGTGTGTGTGTGTGTGTGTTATGAATGGCATACTTACATATCAGTGATAGAGATAACATCAAAAGACTCTCTCTCTCTCTCTCTCTCTCTCTCTCTCTCTATATGGACATATAACGTATAGGATCACAGACAAACACACACAGGTAGATATGTGTATCTGCGTACGGATATATGTATACGTGTATACACATACGGGCATTAAACGAATAGCATTCCCATACATCAATCCAATCAGTCACTGTTATTTGTTTAATTGCCAAAAGAAAAATTGTCACCACTTGAACAGTCTTGTCCCAATATTCCCATCATTTTAGGATTATTCACTTACACTTCACACCACATTTACACACTTTGTACCTCAGCCACATACAAAAGTCAAATTACCTCGCTTTCACACTTAAAAGCTTTATCTCAACTTATACCTCATATTTTTAGATATTTATAATAATTTAATTGATTTTAAATTATACTATTTCATTTAAGTTTATCCTATACTCGTTGGCCCGCATCCAGTTATTTAGTTATTTTAGTTATTACAGGCTAACATGTTAATCCATGTGTAATGTTTTGTGTGTACTTTGGGCTTGATGCTGTATCATACAAAATGTTCTTGTGTTCTTGGGTACACTGGATGATACTTAGTAGATGCATGTATATGTTAGTTCTCACTTCCCAATGAAGACAAACTTCTGGATGAGTATCTATTATATGTGTGTGTCTGTGTTTATGTATGCATCTACACGTGTATGCAGTGTACATGTGATGTAATGTGCTGTGATATAGTGGGAACATGCCTTCTTTCTAGGAGACAAAGCATCTGAAGGAGATATAAGGATAAATGTGTTTTACAATGAGGGTATGTCTATGTTTAATTATATCTATATAGTGGCCATACATACATACATGATACATGTGTATGCGGTGTGTGTGGGTCACCAACAACAGCAGAGAGCAGTTGCAGCAGGAAAAATAAACCTATAATTTTTCAACTGCTGTTATGTCAAAATCTGGTCAGCCAACCAATGCATGGGTGTATATATATACCATACACTCGTGTGCCACCTAAAGGCTGTCTCTGCATACTATATGTATTATATAATATATATAGTATAATACACGTTATTTGTTATAATCTCCTGAATCATTTGTGTATGTACAGCGAGCTTATACGATGTACTGAAGTTGATGTCTCCAGGAATTTAATTATATATATATATATATATATATATAATGGTTTTACACAGTAGTCAATTTCTCATATCTTTGGTCAGATGAAAAATTCTCAATCATAATACTTTATGAATGTTTGCTTGCACGCATCACGTTATTGTTATCATAGGAATGCGTGTGATTTTTTTTCCTTATTTGAATTCGTACCGTCGGATGGTACAGTTTGACGGCCGGGATGCCGTTATGCGTCTGTTTGGTTTTCCCGTTGCCACGTGGCGCCTTCCTATTGTATCGGATTCGGCCCGGTTTCGGTGGCCGTAAGGCGTGTTTCTTCCTCCTTTATGGAGAAACAGGGGAGGGAGGGAAACACATAAGATCAGGATCCATTCTTCAATTATAATGCAATTAATTCATTCTTTCAATGATTTTTAGCATTATTCCATGGTTATATTAGCTCGATTAATTCATTCTTTCAATGATTTGTAGCATTATTGCATTAGCTCGATTAAAGTATATAGGCATCAGTAGATTGAATGTACACTACAACTGAGATAATGAGGGACAAATCCGATTCAAGAGTGAGCCTCATACATCTCCAGAATATACAGGAAGATGCACCAATCAGTTTTCTTCCCTGTCCCGAGTGTCTGCTTCCTGAGCCAGATAAGCCAGAGGAGCCCATTGAGTTCCTGTCGAGATCCTGGAGCATCTCAGCCATTGATCAAGTCGCGAAATCTCCACCAAAGGCACCCAGTGTTCAATCCTCGACTGATACTTCTTTTGCTTTTGCACCTTCTATGACTTCACAGATGGTCATGGATCGTATAATGGTATGCTTGTACATATACACTGTGTATATTTTTCTTAAAAGGCAATATTTTTGTCAGGAACATTCTCTATTTTCTGCTCCTAGACGGAACTCTCACAGCAGTGGACCGTTGATATATCAAAATAATGGTATACTTCCAAGTCCGCCTCCCTCTCCAAAACGAACAGAGGATCATCAGGTAGTCCATAATACACCTCGTGCATGTGTGTGTGCGTGTGTGTGTGTGAGAGAGAATGATGAAACTTTTTGTTGGGTTTGTTGTAAGGCGTGCTAATTTTAAGTATTATTTACTGTTATTCTAGTGTAGTACGAGTACCTAGATTCTTGTTTTAGTTGTTCGTAGTTGATCTCTTCAATATTTTGATTATAAACTTTATATATTGATGTAACGGTACATGCTTATTTGGGATGGTATCCTTTTAACATACACACATGAACGTATACACATACATATGTACACATGGACATAGAGAGAGAGTTTAATAACAGTTCAGCAAAGATATAATAGAAACATATTATTTCTGCAGTCAACAGTGGTCAACAGTTGTCAACTGCGAGGAGGAAGATCAGTAGGGAGATGGTTCAAAGACATGAAGGAGAAGAAAAAGGAAGTGACGCGTGCACACAACGCACAGATCCACGCAGCAGTGTCCATGGCTGGGGTTGCTGCAGCAGTCGCCGCAGTTGCTGCATCTACGGCTGCCACTGCAACTGCGACAGACGAGGCCTCGAAGACGAGCATGGCAGTGGCGTCAGCGGCATCCCTTGTCGCTGCACAGTGTGTTGAGATCGCACAGAATTTGGGAGCTGACCACGAGCACGTTTCACACGTCGTTAGCTCCGCTGTCAATGTGAAAACTGCCGGTGATATCATGACACTCACAGCTGCAGCTGCTACTGGTTAGTCAGTCTCTGTATCTGGGGAAAATATAACATGCGTGTGTGCCTGTGAATGCATATCTATAACCACCAAACTTGTAGCTTTGCGGGGAGCAGCAACACTGAAAGCGAGGACGTTAAAAGATGCAAAGAATCATGCTGCAGTGACACCGTACGAGAAGAATGAGTTGGCTTCATCAGAGGACGGGGAAACCGAGTTCTACACTCTAGAACTCCTTGCACGCGGCTCTGAATTCCTTAAACGCTCCAAGAAAGGTGCGTGTGTGTATGTGTGTGTTATGAAACTTATATCATCTTAACATCAGGAGAGCTTCATTGGAGGTTGGTATCTGTCTATGCAAATTCCAATAGCCAGGTAAGGATCTTAAACTCGTACTTAATTAATCTAATTATACTTTTAATCATGAAACAGGTTGTTGTGAAAGTTCGGAGTAGGCATCTGGGCTTAAGAAAGAAAAGAAAAGGTGTGATTTCTATAATATATAGTATTAATCTTATTTAATCAATATGTAAGCAGGTATAGTATTAGAAGTGGATGGGAATATTCCAGCATGGCCAGGGAGGGAGCTGTTGGGGAATGGAGAACAGAGGCATTACTTTGGATTAAAGACAGCAGCAGGTGTTCTAGAATTTGAGTGCAGGAATGAGTATGAACACAAGCTTTGGACACAAGGTGTGAGTCATTTGCTAAACCTCTCTAAACAGCATGCATTAGCGTTAACCACTACAAATGAACAAAATGTGAATGGTTAGTTTTTGTTTAGCTTTTTATTGACTCATTGTAACTTCCCGTTTCTAACCACTCAAGTAATTATAAAGTCTTAATTTCTACTTTCATTTAATATTATAGTTCAGATAACTATTTAAACAAAGTTTTAAACTGTAGAATTTTTCCTCCTTGATGAATGCAATACATATCTTAAGTATTCACACACACACACACACACACATTCAGACAACACACATCCACACACTCTCCCTGATAAAACAACTACGAAGGACGTGTATATTTCTATCGTATTACAAATAAGCAGATATTACAAATATACAGGTCTGCTTAGTATATGTATAGGATCGTTGTTTTCAAAAATGTATTTTGTATAAATAGGACATTTAATTATGTAAAAACTCTACAAGGAAAGCTAATATAATTGTTAATTTATAAAGAAAATTTATTGATAAAATTGCAAATATCACCACAGTCAATATATATATTGCCAATGTACTTACATTGCAGCGATGGAAAACTAACACACGCAGATACACACAGGATCGTAAATTGTACAAGTCTAATTAGCATTTGTCCAGAATATATAGTAAAAATAAACTTTAGTTAAATTAATTTAAACTTTAAATTTATTTTGTTTGAAAGTATATTATAAGAATATGTATTAATTATTTATTTCAATTTTAAATTTTTATTAAAAGGTAGAAACTTAGGATTTACTAATCACATCTCAACTGTTAAATGTATTAAAATATATTTTAATTTGTTTTTTGAAGGAAAGAAAAAATTCCAATATTATATAAAGTTATATATTATTTGGCTTCTTCAAACTTTAAAAATTAATAACTTATATTTAACCGCTAAAATTAAAAAAAAAATTTACGGATTAATTTGATTTGAGTTTTAAAAAATTATAGAATCAAACATAAATATTTTTAATTACTTTTATGTTTAACCTGTATTCGATGGTTCAGCTTCGTTAACTTCATATTTCAATGCATTACTTTAATTACTTTTATGTTTAACCTGTATTCGATGGTTCAGATTCGTTAACTTCATATTTCAATGCATTATTTTCGTACGGCAATGCTACATATATATCCTCATTAAGAATGTTAATTATAAAACATTAAAATTTAATTTTTTAATTTTTATTTTTAATTTAGAAAATTTTATGTACATTTTTATTTATTAACATATTATTTATATTATTATTTTTCAAAGCCAACCTGATTTTCTTTTAAAAAGAATCGTATCTTAAAAAATTAGCTTTTGTGTTCAAATGACTCAACATTTTAAAACCCTAATTTTATTTTTGATTTTTTAAATTTAAGTTAGGGTTTGGTTAACCTAATAATTATTTAATTTTTCACCAGATTTGATGATTATTTAATATAATAACTAAAATAATTAAAAAATATTAATAACATCCTATAATTAAATTAAAAGCCAGACATAATATTTCAGTTTTATTGAGTCACTAAGTATGAAAATATTCCATAAAATCATGCTCTCTTTTTGAATTTTAATGAATTTTCTTTAATAACCTTAATGAATTATGCAAGTCATGTATCATAATTAATATTAATTATATTATTATATAATCTTAAGTGAGTAGTTATCTGAGCGTGGCAAGCAGCACAATAATAAAATTACATATAATTTGGTAAATGTGTAAAAGATCTATTTATTTACCAGTTTAAGATGTGGGAGAAACTATTGAAACTACTTACATTATGAGTATTGATATTTATTCCAATAAATATTAGACTTAATATATATTATAATAAAGTAAAACTAAAGAATTCAAACTAAAACTTCTGAACTTCATTTTTCCAATAAGACCTTAAAACTAAACTAAATTAGTATGTAATTACTTAAACTTAAAACTTTTAATAATAAACTCCATTTTCATCATCACTTTTGTCCACCTATCATAAATAAAGATATAATTAATAATAAATTAATCTAGTTTATCTTACATGGCAAAGTACAGCATTCCACATCAAATATGCTAAGACACACCTGTGTGTAGTGTGAATTTAATCTGATGCTAAAGAATACATTATAGCTTTTCTGTGTTCCAGAATGCACATTTGAAGTGCATTTTTCAATACATAAACACTCAGTATTGGATCTTCCCCTGCCAACTGCATGTGGCAATCCATGGGAAATGAGATTTGCCCAGAAAGCAACAGGGGAGACAACAATCTGTGCATTGTGTGAATAGGCCACAGGCAAACAAAATCAACATGTAGCCCCAGAAAAGATGCACATATATAAAACCCTACGTGTGGGCTCCAATAGTCGAACAAGGCAGAACATGTAGAACAGAGTCGCTGCCCCGTGCCAATGGAGCCACAGATCTCACTCTAGCATCCGCGTATAAGCAGGCTGCGGCTACTACGCAACGCACTCATTAAAGACGCAACCCTAAATCTATCAACCCTAATCCAAATTTATTTTATTTAACTATTTAAACCCTTAATCACAATGGAATATTCTTAATTAAACACAGTGTTGAGTTTTTACTTTTAATAAATCAATAAATATTTCTCGGGAGTTAAATACATACACATGCATATTCATTTATATATGTTATTATTCTAACCGTTTTAGCTTTTTAACCCGTTTAAAATAACTTTTCTTTTTAAGTTTTATTATAAATAAATTTCTTATAAATATAAACTAAAGAATCTTTTTAATCTGATTGTTTTTCATTTTAGATAATTTTTTTATTAATAAACGAACCATCTAAAGTTTTTTCTATAGAGGATGTTAATTAAAAATTTAACTTGCGTGTGTGTGTGTGTGTGTGTGTGTGCGTGTGTGTGAGAGAGAGAGGAGAGGGAGAGAGTACAAAAAACGTAAGGCCTCAGTTATTGTACAAATAAACAGAGCTATATAATAAAAGAGGAAGTCTGTCAATGGAAGGCTTCAGTGAACTTCCATGCCCCGTGAAGGGGGCTGACCATTCGCTAACAACTCAGCAGAATCATCCTCCTCATCACTATCTAAAACATGCACCTGCCCCTCTACACTATCCCATGCCACGGAATCCCCTCTCCCGACTTTCCCCTTGTTCCAAAATTGTCTTAACTCCATATACCCAACAATCCCCACAACCATCAATAGCCACGCTAACAAAGCCCACTCGAATCCCCTAACATGCTCTTTCCCATAAATCTCCGTTAACAAAGACATACCAGTCACCAAAGTTATTAGTCCCAGGACCAGAGAGGCCCTTCCAGAGTATATATGTAAATACTCCCACACTATCCTTCCTTGAGCTTCTTTCTTTGGACGACAGTATGCGTTTAAGGGCTGCCAGAGGACTAGGAGCATTGTCGTTAAGCCGAGTTAACGTGTAAGCTCTCTGTGTGGAGTCCTCGTAGCTCGGCTGCTGCAAATACGAAGCCAAGTGCCATCACCGTGACTCCAGAGTATTGTAGATAAGTGTGTGCTTGAAACCATACATCGTTCTGAAGTGCTTGAGGTATCTAACGAAAACACGGTTAGTAAAACATAATGAATATAAGTATAAACCTGTGTAAATATCTCTCTTATAAGCGTACCTCGCAGCAGCAACTCCACCAGGGAAGAGAATGCCCCACGCAAGAAACATCATGAACCCATGAACGACAAGAACCGGCTTAACTTCCCGGTCAGCTTCAGCTGCACCTTTCTCTAAGTAAACCAAGGTAGCCTTCCTGCTTGTCCGATCATGCATGTTTCTATCCGAGGGGTAATTGGCATCCCATTTAGCTCCCATTGCCCATACAACCTTCAGAGGCACGGATGGATCCACCACATTCTTCTTACATATCTTTGTCGTTAGACGCACACACAGGCTCCAAACCCCGGCTAAACTCGAAGCTCAACGCTCCCTTCTCGGCAACGCACTTCTTATCCCACAGTGTCTCGCTTTGGGATGTATATTGCTGGCATCCCGTCCATCAATCCAGTAGCTTTTACATACCCAGTACCATCTGCCCCTACCCAGCCAATATATGCAAAAGAGTTCACCATCCCTCTCCCAAAAGCAATTGCGAGATACCCACTCTTCCGCTCACCCCGTACTGCAAACGAGATATTGGTTCCTGTCATTGTCCAGAACAAGGTAACCTGCTGCTCTGCAAGTAGAACGCTACTGTTGTACATGTCCGAAAGCCCACCATCGACCACCTGTATCTTCCACCCCATCTTCCGCTCGAAAAATGCTTGGTAATAAACTTCATTCGGTGTTGTCCGATTCGGAAGCCACATCATCGGGACGGATGAGATGGGACACCGTGTGAGTCCGGTCCACCGGCATATATGGTCTCATTCGGGTTAGATGCTCCACCAACCGGATCTGAGGTCACATAGAAAGCAACATCATATCCGGCTTGCACAGAGAACACAACCGGAACCCCGCGCTCAACCTTCAGTACCGGAGACTCCTGCTTGTTAATGTATATTACCTTGTCAGGATTTGGTGGATTTGGATAGTGTATAGCTGAGTCCACAGTTACCACTAACGGGGAGCCTCTGTCTGCGACTATCGTATTGGAGGGTTCAATCTCCTCAGCTATAAGTGGCCCGGTACACTTATCAACGGCTTGTCCGAGAGCAAACCTGGTGTGTCCGAATGCGACTCTCCCAGGACCTCCGTGGTTCTGTGGCCAGTAAAACGGACGGATACTATCTGGTGGTTTCAACGGACCGAGCGCCCAGACCACGGTCATAACCGAGTTCACATCCACTGACACATCGAAGCTCGTGTTCCGGCTCTCAAGCAGACGGTTATACCTTACAAGTGCCACCCCGTCAATGTGCTGCCCGTATACGTCTTTCACCGAGTTTGAGTCAGTGGTGTTATCGTAGAGGTAATCTGGACATACCCCGGAGGGATTCTGGAAGTCCCAATTGCACTCACTGTATTTAGAAATGAAGTAGTCCTCGGCAAAGGCCGTGTCTCGGTCCTTGAAGCCGGCTACTACAACGTCAGAGTTGAGCATTAAATAGTTGGTCTTGTTCGGGTCTGCCCATCCGAATGCCATGTATCGAGTCTCCGGTATGATTGCCTCGAGTCCAATATCCACTGAAGAGTTGTCCGGAAGGAGGGTCCATCTCATACGGTAATGTGCGCTAAGCTCCAGGCAGTTATCAAAAACTGTCCAGGGAAGTGAAGGTTTGGAGTCTGCGATGTTTCCTGCGCAAGAATAAAACTGCATGAATATCTCAAATAGTAATGCAAAGAAAATTATGATATTTACTAAGGGCTAACAATAATGAAAATTATATGAATATTTGTTATGCCAAAGATCCGCACTCATATATCTGTCATTATACTACTGTATTAAGTATTTGTTTTTCAAGTTTTTGTTTATAGACATACACAAAGACGCACTCGTAATGTAAATGTTGACATTTAAAAAAGAGCGACACACACACACAGACACCATACAAGAGTCATGTATCTATGTTTCTGTGATACTCAATATATACCCACATAGATGCTCAAACAATTTTTTAAGTTCTTTGTGGAAACCCACACACGTATCTAGTGTATGCCGCAGCATATGACCTATGTACATTAAACACGATATCGTTTTTACATATGCATGTGAGTATATATAATACCTGCTGATGAAGTGTTGCGAAGAACGACGTGACCAAAGTCGGAGGCGGTGGCTTTATCCCAGACACCCAGCACAGAAATCTGTTCCCAAGTTACATTCTCCAAGAGCTTCACTTGAAACTCCACACTATCAAAAGTCTGGTTCAATCTAGACTCGGACACCGCAAACCCATTTGTAAGATTCTGAAAGTCTGACCCGGCAGCACCCCACCAGAAGACATCGTCCGAGCCACGAATCATGTCAAACCCGTACACAGTGAACGTGCAATCGTCGAGGATTGTGATCCGTCCCGTAACTGGTGCTGTACCATTGTGAGATGCCCTGAAAAGCCCACAAGAGGACTGTTCTTGGAGCAGGCATCGCTGGCTGCTGCTCGGATTGAACAAGAACAAAGGAGAAGCAATGGCAATATGTACAGTAGAATGCTACAATTTGGCGAACCTGTATGAGGATCAGCGATCCTCCTCATTTCTTCCCCTGTACTACTCCGGACCGATCGCATTCCGATCTGGATCTCCCTGTTTCTAGGGCTCTAACGACGCGGTTTAGGGTTCTTCTAACAAACAGCGCATTTTTTAAAATTTCTAATATCTGATTTGAACAAATTCAAAAGTGTAAAAGTTATTTTTGATTAAATTTTTTAACCATGATACTAAAGATAAAAAAAATGCATAAATACCCCAAAATATGGTTTGAAATTTTAAATGTTATTTAAAAACAATTATATTGAATATATATATTTTATAAATTAAATATTAAAAGTCAATATTTATAAAGTCTTGTACTAGTATTTAGAATATATACATTTCTATATTTATTAATCTGAATCACTCACTCTTATATATAAGTTAAAGTTTTGAGATAAATAATATATACATTTTTATATTTCTTAATCTGAATCACTCACTTTTGTATAAGTTAAAGTTTTGAGATAATATAATATATATATTTTTATATTTCAATTTCTCACATTTGTGAAGATGAGGTCTTATAAAGCGCCTGGATTTATGTCTTTTCTTTTAGATTTAATTTTTTCATTATTTAAATACGTTAAATGTATACTTTTTTCTCATTCGTGGCTGTGTCACATGTGAATTATTTGTTTGTAAAGTAGTTAATCATAATGCTATGCAAATGTAATTAAATAATAAGACTTAATTAATGGTAGCATTCACAACTTATGGTGTTATTCTTTCTACTCCCACTATCAATCCTATACTGTTTAGTGGGTCTTAAAACTTAAGATATATGATTTTAAAGTTATTCATTACTTAAGTTTCATGATTAATGTTGATGCTCTTTCTCGAGTTCTTCTTCCATCTTCTCTATTTTCTTTTGTTTTTAAGGAGCTAGTTATTCCATCATCAGTGACTTTTTTAAATAAAGATAGTACCATTAACAATTGTTATGTTTAACATTTAATGTCCGCAAGGGATTTATCTTATTTAGATAAAGTTTTAAAGTTCAAAATGTTAAGTCGTAAATTCGAAGGCTTCGTGATGAGTTTGAGAATTTGTAACACTTGTTACATTTAAGCATTTACATTTTCAATACCACCTTCAGAATGACCTTCTTTATTTTGCAAGGACTTGTTGAGTGATCATTTATAATTGGTGGTGCCTTCGGTCCTCATTCCATGCTTTTTCCATGTTTATTATGACTTTCATGTTATTAACGGACATATGAGACATCGTCATATGATTGAGAAGCTATACAAATCTTTTTATTAGCTAAAGTTGTGAGGAAATGTGATTTAATATGTGCGTAATTATGTGTGGTACCAAGTTCACAATACTCCCCCTTGTACTTTGAAAGAATGGTTAGAGTCAATTATAATTTCTTGTATATTTAAGTTGGTGAGTTTAATTTGATGGGACCTTTTTCATGGTTGATTGATGATAATGAGTATATTATTATCACTTTTGACTGCCTAAATAACTCATTAGATGGAAGTTAATGTTTTTGTTAGTGCAAATGCTTTTGTTGTTGGCCATTTCTCTTTAATTTAATAGTGTTTTAACATTCACGTTTGTAGTATATTTTCTTGGATAATGGTCCTACATTTATGACTAAGGCATTTCATGTCTTGACATTTTGATTGAGGATATGCCACACTTTCATAAGTACTTATCATCCTTAAATAAATGGTTTGGTGGAATGGCTCATCAAGATTTTCAAGAGGATGCTTTGCGAAGTATATAAATTTTCAATATTTTAATTAAGATGGTTATATGTCATTTCTTTGATATGTTTATGTCACTAAAGTATAAAGTTCTGTTGGTACATCATTATATAAGTTTTATATACTCATAACCCAGTATTACTGACGGGGTTGGGTCTACTTTCGCACTTGCCATAAGCTGTTAATGCTAAGTCTTGAAATTGATATTTAATAAGCATTCTTTCATTGGTCTGAACGGAATCTACAAAATGCTTAGGCTGCATATAAGTGAAACAATAACAACACTACAATTGTTATTGTTGTCTACCTGTAAAGTACACAATGGATAAACTAGTGTTAGTTTTTTTTTCTCAAGCATGGTTTAATTAAGAGTCTCTTTGCTTAGTGAAAAGAACTATATTGAGTGTTGCAGTATGTAAGGCCATTTGGCACAACATTCAACCCATGTACAATGCTTAAAACATTTCGTGCAACTAGGTCAAAAATTAGTTGTGTCACTTATAAATCCACTGGTGCCTCTTCTTATGTTTCAAATTCAAGCCCATTTACTAAAGAACCCTAACCACCTTCCATCCTTGTTAAACGAGGGGATGATGTAGTGTAAAGTTTACGACAATAATATCGTATATTATTATTAGTATAGTGGGATTTTTGAATTGATTTTAACTTGAACCACTCACTCTTCTTATCTCTTTTTATATAAGTTAAGGTTTTGAACCACTCTAAGGTTTTTACACATTTTTATATTCAGACCTCTCGCATGTTTAAGTTTTAATTTAAAATTTTAATTAACCAAATCTAAATATATTTTAAAATAATGAAATATTCCTGTTATTATTTTATTATTTATTTTGGTAATTGAAATGAAAAAGAATGAAAATAAATTAATTTAGTACATAGTAATTAGAACAAATAAAGAAATGTATTAAATATATATATATTTAATTATAGACGATAGAAATCACCTTTTTTGAAGACTTTGTAATTTGTTTCTGTTTGAGTGTTGCTTAATGGCATCTTCTAGAAATAATTCACATCCATCTTGATCAGAGAACACATTATGACATATATGTGTGATTTAATAATTTATATATGTTTTTGTTTAATGTCCACTCCTAACTAAAAGCTCACCAGACAATTTCATATTCAAGATAATAATAATAATAGTAATGAAAGGTTTATAATTATAATTATAATAACAAAGACAATTTGTCGTTAGGAATTGGGAATGAAGTTTAAGTTTAAAAATGTGTGTTGAACGTGCCAAATGTTATATATTAAAACAAGCTTTAAACACCACACCTGTATGGTGACCGTATATACTTTCAGTGTATATCTGCTCTCCTTTTTGTACCATACCCAGCCTCTTATATATGTTTTCCATCATCACATAGGCAGCCGCTACATCTTCTTCGTTTTCAATCCGAGACAGTGATGCACGAAATGCAACCTCGCCAACTTGAAGATTATTCCACTTTGTACAAGCCTCTAACAAGGTCATCCAGACAACACTGTCTCCTTTGAAAGGCATGCTGTTCACAAGCGATAACGCCTCTTGCAACCTGTTTACTCTCCCCAACATCTCACCTACATGTATAATGCTCCACAGTTGCGTGCATACCATACCTCGGCATGGATTCGAACCACCTTAAACCTTCTTCAACCTTTCCTGTGCGGCTACATGCCTGTGGTAGAATCATCAAAACCGTGACATTATTCATTTGCACACCAGCTTCCTGCATTCTCTTCACCGTTCTAAACGCTTGAGATGTATCACCAAGCAAGCTGTATCCCCCAAGCAGTGCAGTCCAAGAGACTATATCCCGACAACACATCCTGTTAAACACTTCTTCAGCAGCATCCATCTTGCCACATTTCCCGTAAAAGGCTACCAAACAGGTTGCCAGCATTTTGTCGTGTTCCAGACTGGTCTTGCAGATCCCATTGTGGATCCTCTGCCCCATATCTAGCTCCCCTAAGCCAGCACAAGCCTTGAGTGCTGCAACGAATGTAATATCGTCCGCTACACATTCATAACAACGAACAAGTTCAAAGCTGCCATATATTCTTCATTCTCTATGTATCCAAGCATTAAAGAGTTCCACGAAACAACATCACGCAAGACCATCTTCTCGAAAACACTGTGGGCATCCCTCATGCTGCCACACTTGGAATACATGTCCACTAAAGTATTTGTCACAAATATGTCTTTATCAAACCCGTCCTCTCTAGCTCGTCTATGTATGGCCATCCCCTTCTCTAGACAAGCATCCTTGTCTACGTGTTTGTTAGTTGCCAAGCTCGCACATGCATTGAGAGCAGCAGCAAATGTGAAACTATCTGGTCTGCAATCCATGCTAGCAAACATCCCCAACGCCACAACACAATCTCCGGCTTCCACGTATCCTGCAATCAGACAGTTCCATGAGACAACATCGTGTTCAACCATGTTATCGAAGACAACCCGGGCATCGTCCATTCTATAACACTTGCGATACATAATCACCAAGGTGTTTGCGACAAACACGTCTTTATCAAGCCCATGCACTCTGGCTCGTCTATGAATAGCCATCCCCCTCTGTAAACAAGTATGTTCATCAGCTAGACATGCCCTGAGTGCAGCAAACAATGTTATACGGTTTGGTACGCAGCTCATACAGCAAAACATGTACAAAGACATCCAATACTCCCCATTTTCCACATATCCAAAGATTAAGGCAGTCCATGAAACAACATCGTGCCGGCTCATGCTCTCGAAAACATCGTAAGCGTCATGCATGCTGTTGCATTTGCTGTACATAGATATCAGGGTGTGTGCAACGTATCTGTTGTTGTGACAGCCGGTTCGAATCGCATGATGATGTAAGAGCTTCCCTCGTTGCAAGTCGTTCCTCTTCCCGCATTCTTTAACGTCAGCAACCAGTTTCCCTATCCTAGCCTCCTCACTTTCTGCTCTGGCGCTTCTGAGTTGTGACTGAGCTTCTATATTGCCTGGCACACACAAGCTCATTTCCTGCACAAAGTATGGCTAATTTGTAGAATACGGCGCCCAAAAACTCTCTCTCTTAAATAATGTAATGTTTAAAATTGAACGTTACATTTTAACGTTCCTACGAAAACACCTATACACTATACACATACAAATATATATCACTAACGTAAGGAATTACACTATGCTAAACAACACAAAATGTACCCAATGAACCCTTAAAAATAGGGGCTTGTTCTACAGGTGTCCCAGAGTATGAACTCTTAAAGTTTTTAATTAAAATTAATTAATTATAAACTTTTATATAAAGGAAAAATTAAATATGTTATGTATTCTCATTAACCTTTAAGAACTTTTATACTCAGGTACGTGATTTAGGTTCCTTAACTTTTTAAAGTAAATTTTAAAAATGTTTAATTTTAAGATAAGAAAAAAGATTTAATGTGAAACCAATTTCGTTAATGGTTAAATCTTTTAAAATTTTGAAAAAACTGCTAATGTAAAACGATTTTCCCTTCGATTAAGGAATTTTATAAGTTAAGGGTCGGTGGAAATGTACTCTTATTTATTATTTTGTACTGTATTTCATTCTAAAGAAATTAAATAAATGATGTTCATGAAATAAATAACTCGTATTTCCCATATATAATACCAAATAGAGGTACTTCCTTGGATACATTTAGGGTTCTTGGGGTTTAGGGTTTTTGCGAGAGAGGCTATGGAATGAATGCGGCCATTGGGACAGGTATTTGGCGAAGTCGTTCGCAATGCGCCATTTGTTGCTCCTAGGAAGGCCAAGGCACAGCATCTGGTGCAAATTCTTAAGTCCGAAGCCAGAGAGACGAGATTGTATGAATGGACGAGTCATTTCCCCATTCGAGATTCTGCTCTTGTGGGCGCTGTTCTTCGGGATGTTGGAGATGCAGATCTTGCGTCTTTCTTTTTCAGATTGGTCATTAAATCGGAGATGGGTGGATTCTCTCACACGAGTTTCACTTATAATAGGCTCCTTGAGAGTCTTGTTTCTGCCGGTCGCCACAGAGAAGCATACAAAATCTACAAAAAGGTACGGTTTTTGCATTGTGTGTGTATGTGTGTGCGTATGTGTTCATTTGCAAGTACTTAACATATCTCAGAACCACGTACATTTCATTTGATACATTACACACGTACTCTTATGCACAGGATAAAATGATTTGTACATATGAAATATACATGATGTGTTAACATGTGTATGTATACGTCTTCTTTGTATGCGCATATGCTGCCAACATATTTGTAACTATCTATGCGTAACGTGTGTGTGGCTAACAAGACAGTTATGTTATTATAAATGCCGTAACTTTTCAAAACGTTTGTAGTATACTTACGATCACATACTATCTATTATTTTGTCTGATAATTATGAGAATGTGGAACTTGTCATATATAGTGTGGTTAATCTTTTTCTTTGCAGGAAATGCACGGGAGTTCACCACCGGATGGCTACACATATTTTGTACTTATTCGTGCATTCTGCATAGCAAAAGAACTCCAAGGTGCCATGGATATCCTCCGGGACATGAAACAAAGGGAACTTCCTGTCACTCCCTCCATTTATAACTTCCTTATCAACGCTCTTTGCAAATCCGGGGGGTGTCTGAGGTAACAATGCTTATAATATGTAATAGTATATATGTGTACGCACACATCCTTTCTCGTATGTGTATGATATAAGCTTTTTCAGGCCCTGGAGTTGTTTAAAAAGATGGACACCCAACCAGAGATTGTCACATTTAACACAATGATTGCGGGGCTTTGCAAGACAGGCAGAATAGACGAGGCAAAGGAGCTCTTAAACAGCATAAGCAAGTCCGGTCTGGCTGCAAATCTAATCACTTACAACACACTAATTAACGGGCTTTGCAATGCCAACCGAGTGGAAGAAGCTGTCTCGCTTATGCAGGACACCATGGAGGCTAACGGGTGCTTTCCGGATGCTGTGACTTACAATGTCATTATCAATGGCTTTTGTAAAGCTGGGGATACTGATAAAGCTCGAGTCTTTTTAGAGGAGATGAAGAATGCGAAAACGTCCTCTGTAGGTAAGCTTGTGTGTGTGTGGTAAATACACGTGTCTCCGTGTGTCTATGCACAAGCTTGACATGTCTGTGGATATAAGGTACCTGAGAGAGAGAAAGAGAGTTACATTATTTTACTTGTTCCAGAGGCTACATGTTGCAGTCCAGATGCGTTTACATACAGCATTCTTATAAACGGACTGTGTAAGACAGCAAAGCTTGCTGCGGCTGAGGAGCTCCTTCAGGAGATGATTCGTGAGAAATGCTCCCTCAGTGTTGTTACTTTTAACACTCTGATCGATGCATACTGCAAAGCTTTGGATTTCACCAAGGTATGTATGTATCTTATGAAATGTGCGATAATAGATTGAAAATGATTTAGTAGGTTCGTGAGCTTATGGATCTTATGTTGGAGAATGGATGTACACCGGACGTTGTCACGTACAGTACAGTCATAGACGGTGTATGTAGGAACGGAGACGTGGAAGAAGGCTTTAGGTTGCTTGAGAAGATGGTTTCGAAGGGATGTAAACCAGACGTCGTGACATACACAGTGCTGATCACTGGGCTTTGCAAAACAGGCAAGATGGAGGAAGCCTGTGAGGTTTTCGTGAAGATGCTAGATGCAGGCTGTACACCGAATACAGGTACTTACAGCCTCATAGTTGACGGGCTTTGCAAGGTTGATAAGGTGGACAAGGCTTATGAGCTTTTAACCATGGTGGAGGAGAAAGCATGTGTTACAGATATGTATACGTTTGAAGCCTTGCTTGACGCTGTTAAAAGGAAGCTGCTGGATAGAGCTGCATTTTCAAAAGTGGAAACAAGAGACATTTAACCAGTGAGAACGTATCAAACGTGTGCGTGCGCGTGTGCGTGGTGTCAATCAAGATCAGAGGATATCTGTCTTTCTCCAGATTCATATGAATCCGACAAACTTTTTTTGTTTGCATTGCAACTTAACTACATATACAATACAATCGTAATAAGAAAAGAGCAAAAGAGCAAAATGATTACGATAATATAATCACGTATCAAAGAATGAGTAAAATATGCACGGCGCATGTGTATTATATATATACTGTTTAATAAAAATGACAATATACAATCGTAATCAGAAAAGAGCAAAATGACTACGATAATATAATCCCTATCAAAGAATCAAATCCTGGAGTCATATATGCACGGCGCGTGTGTACTACGTATGGGTTGTACAATAGTTCTTTCAAGCATGCTCCTCTGGAAATCTTCAGCCACGCACCAGATGGATTCTCGAGTGACACGTTGAGCTTTGGGTGGGATTCGAACCTCAAACCTCTGAAGCTTGGCATATTCCCGTAACAAATGTACCATATACTCGTACACTCTGTTCATATTGAGTTCACTTCTCAAAAACTCCTGACCTCTCGTACCCACTGCCTCGGCCTCGGTTGGGTTACTATTCCCCCACTCTACTGCATTTTGTAAGGACTTACACATATGCTTGCCTCTACTTACGGGCTTGTAATGGACATCCGGCATCAAACCCCTGGTGAAAAATTCATAGTAGTCCGAAGCAATAGCTAATACAGTCGATTTGCATGCCATTATGTACTTGTAACTCGATGACCATGCATATCCTTCGACATATATCCTGTATCTGTGATCGCACTGGTTGGCAAGCTTAGAAGCTTGAACCGATTCCTCTCCCCACCGCTGCTTGTACATGTGTGTCCCTGTGCTAGAGTTACATTGAAGAAGCTCATCCCGAACCCCCACGTTCCTGTGTGGTCTTGCAGTGCCTTTCCAGTATGCGTGTGGGTCTCTGTTCTCCCATCTTATCTGCTCTGAGCCGTTCACTATACTTGCAAACTCATCCGTCCATGGTGCAATATGGTACTCAGGCCTGGTAACTCATAGTTAGATATCTAGAGAGATGTATGACGCTAGATAAACTTACCACCCCAGAAAGACCAATCGGGAAACGGAATATCAAAGTGTTTATCGGTGCTACAGTATCCAAACAGAGGAGGAGGGGTGTTATTGAATTCATCCTTGGAGATGACCGGCCTGTCCTGGCAATTGAAAAGAAACTCGACATCTGGAACTTGTTCAGGATACTTCTCGAGCAGAAGAGACAATCCCCACAGGGTGAACATCATTCTGCTGTACACACACTTGTAATAGAGCTCTGCATACAGCTTCCCTCTGTGTATGACTACCTTGAATGCTCCTCCCGCCATTCCGGCCTCGTCGAGGCTCCGCTTTGTAATGCCGTGGATTTGCCAGGGAGACAGATCTTCCCGGATCCATGTGAAATACTCCGGACAGGAGTTTCCGTGTCAAGATCATAGTCTTGATGCTCTACAATCTGGTTCGGTTCCCAGTTGAATGCATTGCAATGGTAAACAGTGGGCACTCTCACCAGCCATTGGAGCCAGCTCGTGTAGAGTTTCTTGTCGCGGAAATGGTGCCATGGTGTCGGAGCGAGGTTATCTCCGGCTACGGTCGGTTGCCTGATCAGATCTGCATACGGGAAGAGTACAATGAGGAGGAGAGTAGTAAATCCAATACAGAAGACTCTCCAAGAGCTCCTCGTGATTTTCTCCATTAAACGTTTGTAATTAGGGTTTAATGTTGCATTAAAATATTTAAAACTAATTAAGCGCGTATCACCGACCGTACGTAACATTTTCAAATCTATGCCTCCACTGTTGACTATTCCACGTGTACTAACAGAATATGCGTTTAGGATGCTTCACGGCATCTAGAACTTTCCGAAGCTGATTACGTGGCGTGAAATTATTGGCCGGCCGCCCTTTCGTAGCCATTTCCCCAGAATATAAGACGAACATACGCCTCGTTAACCTCATCTTCTCGTCTTCATCTTAGGGTTCTTGTGTAATCAGTTGTCATGCAGATCTTTGTGAAGACGCTCACCGGCAAGACGATCACCTTGGAAGTGGAGAGTTCGGACACCATCGACAACGTCAAAGCTAAGATTCAGGTATTGTGTGTGCTTTTTTTCATCGATTGGCATGAAAATCGGCTGATTTGTGTGCTTGTATATGTAAATCTGGAGCCAATTCTATTTTCCCTTTCATTTTTTGTGAATGTTTGTTAAAAATTGTTATTTTTGTGCTTGGAATCGATCTGTTTAGAATAGGAATCAGTTCATTCGTGATGCAATCGATTTGTGTACTTGTATATGTAAATTTGAGCCAAATCTATTTTTCCTTTCATATTTCTGAGAAGTGCTTGTTAAAAATTTGTTATTTTGGTATGCTTGAAATCGATCTGTTTATAATGGAAATCAGTTTATTCTTGATTTATATTAATCTATTTATGTTTTGCCTAATAGGATAAGGAGGGAATCCCCCGGATCAGCAGCGTCTGATCTTTGCCGGCAAGCAGCTCGAGGACGGCCGTACCCTAGCTGACTACAATATCCAGAAAGAGTCGACTTTGCACCTTGTTCTGCGTCTGCGTGGAGGTATGCAGATTTTCGTCAAGACTCTCACTGGCAAGACCATAACTCTCGAGGTTGAGAGCTCGGACACCATTGACAACGTTAAGGCGAAAATTCAGGTTAGTAACTTGAGCTCTGTTTCCGTCTGTATCTGTTAACAAACTAATATAATATCTCAGGACAAGGAGGGAATTCCCCCTGACCAGCAGAGGCTGATTTTTGCTGGCAAGCAGCTTGAGGACGGACGTACACTTGCTGATTACAATATTCAGAAGGAGTCGACCCTTCACTTGGTTCTCCGTCTGCGTGGTGGAATGCAGATTTTCGTCAAGACTCTCACTGGCAAGACCATAACTCTCGAGGTTGAGAGCTCGGACACCATTGACAACGTCAAGGCAAAAATTCAGGTTAGTAATTTGCACTTCTATATTTGTTTATGTGTTATTCACATATAATGTGCTTGCAGGATAAGGAGGGTATCCCCCGGACCAACAGAGGCTGATCTTTGCTGGGAAACAGCTTGAGGACGGTCGTACCCTTGCCGATTACAACATCCAGAAGGAATCGACCCTTCACTTGGTTCTTCGTCTGCGGGGTGGTATGCAAATTTTCGTGAAGACCCTGACCGGTAAGACCATCACCCTTGAGGTGGAGAGCTCGGACACCATCGACAATGTTAAGGCAAAAATTCAGGTATATACTAAACATAAATAATATTCAGATATAGCTGTGCTGTTTGTGTTACTGATAATATTGTTTGTTATCTTGTTCCAGGATAAGGAAGGTATCCCACCGGATCAACAGAGGCTCATCTTTGCTGGCAAGCAGCTTGAGGATGGACGTACTCTTGCCGACTATAACATTCAGAAGGAGTCCACTCTGCACCTGGTTCTCCGTCTGCGTGGTGGTATGCAGATCTTCGTGAAGACCCTGACTGGCAAGACCATTACTCTGGAGGTGGAGAGCTCGGACACCATTGACAACGTTAAGGCGAAGATTCAGGTTAGTGTTGTGTCATATGTATTATGTATGTTTGTATATGTATATATCAACCTGTGGATATTCTTTAGGATAAGGAGGGGATTCCACCGGATCAGCAGCGTTTGATCTTTGCTGGGAAACAGCTTGAGGACGGACGTACTCTGGCCGACTACAATATCCAGAAGGAGTCGACTCTGCACCTTGTGCTTCGTCTGCGTGGGGGTATGTGAAGATATGTGAAGACGGGATGATCGTCAAATAATTGTTTTCTGAAGTTTCGTTTTGGGTGTTTTTTAATGTTTTTTTGGGAAATAAAAGTGTTTGTTTTGGGGTTAATTGTATATATTTTGAGTTTAATTGAGTGGATTAATGATGCTCATAATAGGATGCTCATAGAAACTAATGTGTTATTAATTTTCATAATAAATTTATTTAATTCTTTTATAAAAAATGATTTAATGAGGTATAATATTGATATATTAAATATATAATCAATATATAATTGTATGGTGTATATATTATATTTATTCATATCAAAATATACAGATCGTTATGTGGAGGACCACATAAATATTAAACATACATATGTTTAAATCTGCACACTACATGTTTTAAATCTGTACTCTACATGTTAGTAAAACCCACGTGGTTTTTTATTTGATACCGAAGTGGAATGCCTGTTCATCTGCAGACAGCGAATATCCTTGTTCAAGGAGTCAGCCGGAAGCTATTGTACTGCTATACCTACGCATATTCCCCTGTATGCCTACGTTTATTATTATTATATATAACAGTAAGCTTTGCAACTAACGTCCGAACGTAATGACTTTGTTTAGTGCAGGTGTCATATTCAAGCTTCACAAGTGGAAAGTGCTACAGTTCCATCTCCAGCTCACTGCTCCCCACCAAATAGGAAACACCAGCTATGTCCAACCATACTTGATTAAAGAGCACTAGATACATGAAGTTCCTGACTAGGTTTTGGTATGGTAAATGGGTTACTAATCTCTTCTCCCTTTCAAAACTTTGTGGACAACACACCTTAGTACTGAGAGAGTAGTAGTGCAGTCTCGTATAAACCCTTTTAAAAAGCATTCGTGAAATTACCAAAACTATTTTATGAATGTACCAAAAACACAAGCCTGATCGTATAGTTAAGAATTGTTTTCTATTATATCCTAGGCGACTGCTTTAAATTAAATGTTCACTGCCGACAATCGTAGTACCAAAGGGTTGTTTCATATATAATACCGTGTGTTATGCAGTTCTATATAGAAGCGAACTTTGCTACTAGATTTCATACCTTGTTTCTGAATATACCTGTGACCTTAATTTATATACTCACTTACAACTAAGTAAAAGCCAACTCTCATCTGTCATTTTTCCAACATTGCATTAGGACTTTGCATAGCTTGGGGCTCATCACATATAAAGAGCAGTTATTATATTCATTTTGTATTAAATTCATGAATAATATTGATTTTCATACAGTTGACCCTGTCATTTTGACGTGTTATATTAACGCACAGAGACATATGCCCTACGAAGAATGTAGCTCTCTGTTAAGATAATCCGCAAACATCCTCTTAGCACTCACTGCATCAGACGGTGGAGGTGGCCCTGAGAGACTTGACTGTCCAGCAAGCCTTATGAATGTCCTACGATGCCTGCGAAGTTCAGGTAAACCAATATGTCGCTGCAAGCTGATGTTTGGAATAAGTCAAGGATTAAATGTCACAAAGTCTAAACTTGTGTGTGTAGTTCACAAGGATATCATAGGTAATCCTTCACCAATGCCAACCTCCCTCATTGATGTACCCAGTCCTTGTGCCTGGGCCTCTACGAGAGAACTTATAACCTCCTGAAAAACGATGTTACAGGAATGAATAAGAATACAATTATACAATAATGTTGAAGCGTTATATCAAATACCTGTGTAGCACGATCTAGTTCATAAAGAGTGTTCGTTTCGGATACTCGTGCCTGTATTAAACATAGATGTTAGCTAAAACGTCCCACGAACTTATAGATGCAATATAGTACATTCTGCGTGGCAACTGTAGGCTGTAAAGTGCGTGAAGCTCTCCTTCCACCCTGCCTCCCTTGAGAAAAGAAATGGCTTCCGTAATTGCTGTAGAAAACTCATTGAACACCCCTGAAAACAGCATATATATATATATGTTTGTGTGTGTGTGTCTCTCTCTATATATATAGAAAGAGAGAGAAAGAGAAAGAGAAACCTTCAGATGGCCTTAGCTCAAAAAGAGGGGAATCCCAGCGGCTTTGTCTATTAGGGCTCTCAAATCTTCGAACTAAGTCCTCGAAACTATTCGAAATGAAGATTTTAGAAGCCTTAAGTATATATTTATATATACGATAACAGTCCACACACACACACGGACGTTACTTACATTTTCTCATTGTAACACGGTTCACCTCTCTCTGCTCTTGATTTATTCCATATACGACATTTATCTTCTCCTACGTCACAATAGACCTGAGAGAAAACTTATGTAAATTGTTAAGCCAAAATTATCAAAAGTTCTTACCACACAGTAGTGTACACCTGCAGCACGTGCTAAGCACCAAAGCTCATATCTGTAACCCTGCATATCAACCGTTTAAAAATCTAAGAAACCGATATAATAGCAACCTTAATGTTGTTAAGTGAATCTATAATCACGATAGCCTCCTTTGATACAGTTCTATCCACAGCTGATCTCAATACTCCTCGTAAATTCTTCTCCTTAGGCATGTCTTTAAACAAAAACAAGTTTCATATACACCCAGTTATAATTTAAACTATTACAGCTCAAGACACATATCACTCTCTCTCTCTCTCTCTCTCTCTCTCACACACACACACACACACACACACATACATACATGCAGCAATTAGCTGCATGTTCTTTCAGCTCATTCTATATTATATATAAATAATAGTGTATGGATTTTATAGTTAAGTTTAGCTGCAACAGTGATGTAGTCTCTCTCTCTCTCTCTCTCTCACGAACACACACACACCCCATGTAACACTACGTATTATGTATGCAAGTGGAGGAGCAATCAAACAAAAACTAAAAACAAGGTATAAAGTAAAGAAAACAGAGCATAAAGCAAAACCAACCTGTCATACACTAGTACATTAAATTAATTGTGTGGATATTTGCCGTTTTATTCATAAACATACTGTATGAATGTAGGTATTTCTAAGTTCTGATGTTTGTCCTACCTTGATAACTCTCATTTCGATCCAATCCAAGCGACGGCTCATCGATGAGCTTGATGGTATTAGGAAGTGCAGCATTATCTAGCGCCTGAACTAAACCAGCTGCCGCCGAAGATTTACCGCTACACGGCTGTCCACACATCACCACTAGCGCCATTCCTTCAAGAACCCTAGAATGAATAGCCCTAAAACAGGGCACCGAACCCTAAACAGGGAACTCTGTATTAATTAATTACGAATATAATCGAAGTACAGGGCCCCGAGTGCGCATATGTTTTTCTAAAGCGCACTGCAGGAGCACATGCATATCTATTTTCTAATATAATTCATCTTCAGGTATTGAAATTGACTTTGGCATTATAGCTCCTCTCCGGCGCCCAGTTTGCAGGAATAACGTTCTGAGCCACAATCTTCTGACCAGTCTCCAATGCAGTCAACCTGATCGAGAATGGCGCCTTCAGAGGCCCTGAATTCAAACACCAGTTTGCTCCCCACACTTGGTACATGGGCTGCCACACAGTCGAGCCCGCCTGAATTTTCAAACACCCAGTAAAGAAAATGAATAGAAAACTGCTGTTCGTACCTGCTGCAGTTCAGCTGCTGCAAGATCACCAGGACCATCCAAGTAGCGTATCACAACCGAGAACCAGTAAGGAGTTGCTCCATCTGCGACCTGGAACACCACGCCCTGACTCTTGTAGGTACACTCTGCACTGCAAGGGGCTGGCTATGAGTATGGCTACTTTTTACTGCAATCATAGGATTTTGTACCGTCTGTATAGCACATTAATAACTCCAGAAGCCAGAAGCTGAGAAGTTTTATCAGGATTTGCCAGTTTCCCAAACGCAGTCCCACTCAGATCGAAATGTGTTCTACCTCCGGAGCAGTAACCCCGGGGCACTCGTCCGTGATAACTACATTGACAGGAGCCTTTGAACAAAGCTGTCCGTCGACACACTTGACCTGCAGAATTCGTAAGATACACACATCGACAGAGAGCTTCGTTACCTCAAAGCAAGTCCCACAACCGATCCCATTCTTAAACAGTACAGGGCTTCCAGCGCCCACCTCCGAGCCGTACGGTGTGTTGGGTAAGCTACCATATCCACAGGCTCCACCTGTACATTAATAAACTCACTTTCAACTGAAAAAACTAACACTCGAAAACGACTGAAAAAAACAAGCAGCATTCATTAAGGCAGAAAACGATACCATCAGTGCCGGCTCCTGTGGGACTCCCATACCACGTTGCAGTGGCTGGCTGCCACATATCCTGCTGCACATCCTTTTGCACACTTCTCGCGGCAACAAGAACAAGAACATGGATCCAAATGAACACTAGAGGAGCTACCTTGTTTGCCATTGGAGTAGCCAAGTTTAACACACAAACCAAGAACCAATTGGGAAAGTATATTTGTATAGGTGTGTGTGCCTATCCCAGAGCAGAGGATGGATAAGGAAATGAAAGATCGTGTCATTTATAGCGCAGCAGAGCACTAATGTGGCCACTCTGCCGAAAAAAGTCTTACACAAAGACAAATAGTTTTTTACAGTCGTCTGAGAAGGAAATCCAACTAACGGAAGTTAAAAGCAAGATTAAACTAAATGCAGTCTTCCTCGGGAACCGAGCTCAACTAACAGGTACAACACATGCTTCCGTTGAATAAACCGTCTAACACATGCGTCCTTTGAATAATCCAATTCCCTATCTAGAAAATATAACACTTCGTGTTGCACGTCTCAATAGTATGTTTAATAAACATATATAATAGATCGTGAAACATCGTTTTCAGTGAGCCATTTAATATGTGAAGGGTCAAATTTGGTGAGTTTTTGCGGGAAATGTCTCCATTCTTGCAGCACAGTAGGAGGCAAGGCTCGTGAATTCCCTGTTACATGGGTAACCCACCACTTTGTACACATACTGTTCATAATTAATTAAATTATATCAAGCAACTTACAAAAACATATACCATATCTTAACGAGAATATCTAAAACAGTTTGACATAAATACAATAAGCGGTGCATTCGCCTCGTGCCCAGAGTGGGGCTGGTTACTGTGTCACGTTCAAAAAATATTATTAACATTAAAAGGCAAACGTAAATACAAAAAAGACAAGTTGCAGGAGTGTGTACCCACCATGCCTGATCCAAAAGCGCATCTGTTGCAAAAGCAGTAAAGGCATACCCTTTAGTTGGTCTATTTGTATCAACTGTACAGACTTCCATGTGTTCGAAAGTTTTGAATATAAAAAAACGCACATAATGTCATTTATTTAATTAATTTGGGCACTCTAATGTTTTGTCTTATAAGTGAAGTTACAAAGTTGATAAAGATATTAAGGCAGAAGATACGAATCGTTACAGGTAAATAGCAATATTATAGAATCAAGTCGAGATCATAATACGAAGAAAAACAAACATCATTTTGGCCTATATACACGTACATATACGTCACAAGACATATTATACACATGATACGTACACATAACAAGGATGAATCAGATATTTCTGGCTTGATCGTTCCAAAAAGCAGAGTCGATAATACGGGGAAAGAGCAGCATCACATTCATCCTTTGACAGAGAACACAAACGATTCGACGGCCCACTTTTAGGAGGTCTAAGGTTCCATTCTGTTTGGGTTCACGAATAAGATGGTTTTCCGTAACACAAAGTCACTATATAAGTAGATTACATGTGAAACATGGAAACTTGAATACACCTATAACATATTTAAATGGTATTTTAACCTAATTCTATTTTAATATATGAAGATGTATATAATATTTGACTAAAGACAGTAGAGAAGGTATTAAAAACCAATAAAATTTAATAGAAACAGAATGACAAATAAATACTGCATACTAAGGAAATTTCTTATGCCAATACTAGCCTTGTTATTATATTTTAAGCTAATAATAAAATATACATTATGTATATTCATATTAAGAATTTAAATCGTACTCCCCGTGTAAAACCAAATTCAAGATATACATATAAGTGTACATATCTTAAATTTTCTATATATTTTTAAACTATATTACATCATCTGTGTTTAAGAATTATTATTTTAAAATTTGTTAAATAAATCACGAAAAATAAAATATCATATAAATAGATCAAAAATATATCGTTAAAGACTCCAATTAAATATATATTCTTAAAATATATATTTCATCACTTTGAACATAACACAAAAATTCAATAGTTTTAAAACATTTTTTTTTTATGGTTAAAATTTTATAAACAAACTTCTAAAATAAAATAGAATTTAAAATTCTAAATTTTAAGGGTATAATTAAGTTGTTTAATATTATTAAATTACCTGAAGAAAGAAAACATAACAATACAGCAAAGGCTATTACTTTATGCAATTATAGAAACTATAATACTTTTATATTTCTCTTTGTATATACTTTGCAGACTATACACATGCACAAGTGTATATGTGTGTGTGTGTGTTGCCTTGATAGCTAATCCGGCGGCTCTCATTCATCCAAGCGGCTGGGCCACCGGAACCGAACGTACAGCCGTCGGATCCGCTTCATTCTATAGCACAATATTTTAGATATACTTTCTAAGGTTATCAAGCGTCTTTCTTTGAGTTGTTTATCACTAGTTAGAGGGTGGATCAACCTCACCAGCATCTTTCAAATGATATCTTAAGGTACATTTCTGTTAAGTTTATTTCCCTCCTTTGAATATTATAGAATTATAACAAAATGCTTTAAAAACAGGGCCATCTTCAGCAAATTGTCACTCTTTCGTCGGAAGAGGAATGTGTAAGAGATGGAAGGCAAGCCTCTTAGAAGGCTCATTCATTGCTGACTATGTCTGGGGTTGTGATGTACACGGTTAACAGTGAGTAGCCATTAACGCTAGTACCTAACACACTCGCTGGACAAATGGGTAATAAGAGTTTTCAATTTAAAGTACCCACTGGAGGTTGGTCCTTCCTCGGTTTCTCCTCTGCCTGCAACTAATTTACAACCCATTGACAGACCCAGGAAGACTGATTGATTTCCTAACAATTTGTTACCGTAATTCAATCCAATGTGACATTTTTCTAATACCCGGATGACTTGCATTGGTAAGTTTCTTTAATATAATTAAAAACAGACGTGACACCAAACTGTGGTGTGCTGCAAGAATGCTCAGCAAAAGCATCTGTTACACAAAACATACACATGTATTGCTTATATATAATGTCATTAGAAAACTGGATCAGAAGCAGCCTCTAATGTTTTGTCTACAACTGAAGTTCAGACAAAGTCGAAAGATATTAAGCTTCATCATACCAAGAACATATAAAGGTGAATCAGTGAAATCTGGCTTAGATATAGAACCAGAACCGATCATATGGGGATACACATATAACAAGTATGAATCAAATATTTGGCTTGATCATTCCAAAATGGAACAGATCTAAGAGATTGTAAAATCAGGGTCCATAATACGGGGAAAGAGCAGCATCGAACACAAAACAAGCGGCCGATAAACCCTAAATATGGATACCTAGATCCGACGGGCTGAATTTTAATGGGTCCAAAACCCTAAAATAGAGAAACAGGATGGCATCGGTGAATTTATGGAAACATCTTCCACCGGATAAGGAGCTGGAAATGCATGACAAAACGATGCATTATAAGGTAATTAATGCGTGGGTTACTACATTGAAGACCTGCATAAGCTCCGGGGACATAGAGAAGGGGAAAGCGGTCCATGTTAGAGCAATTGAGACTGGTTATGACTCGAATATCTACGTGGGAAACATCCTTATCGATTTGTATGGAAAATGCAGGAGCATGCTCGATGCACGACGTGTATTCAACAGGATACCTGAGCATTCCGTTGTTTCGTGGAATGCACTGATACATGGATACGTTAAGAATGGTCGCGAGGAGATGGCTTTCGAAGTTGTTCACGAAATGCAACGTGAGGGTGCTTGCTGTGATGGGCGTACTCTTGTGGCATTGTTCAACGCTTGTTCTGGCATTGCAGCAAAAGAAGAAGGTCGAGCACTGTCTGCAGGGAGTCTCGTTAAGATGGTTTCCTTGGAGAAAGGGATGGCTGTCCATTCATTTGCAAGCAAGAGTTTTCATCTGGATGCTTTTGTCAAGTCCGCATTGATAGACATGTACTGCAAATGTGGGAGCATGGCAGATGCCCAGAGTCTTTGATGATATGCCAAACCATGGCGTAGTTGCGTGGAGCTCAATAGTCCTCGGGTACGCAACGAACTGTGGGGAAGTCTTGGCACTAGAGCTAATGATGCACATGCAGGTGGAAGGGATTGTACCGGACACACATACATTTGTTGCAGCTCTCAAGGCGTGTGCAAGCTTGGCAACTAGAGAAACGAGTGAAAACCGAGTGAAAACTGCTTCGCTTGAGAAAGGAATGTGTCTCCATGCTACTGCAAGGGCACTGGGATGCAACAAGAATCTCTTCGTGGAGAACACACTTATTGATATGTACGCCAAGTGTGGGAGTATCTTCGATGCCCAGAGAGTCTTCGGTGGGATGTCTCACCGAAACATGGTTTCATGGACGGCGTTATTGTCGGGATACTTGGAGAATGGGGAAAACGCCTTGCACTGGAGTTGTTCTTACATATGAAGGGTGAGTGCCTTTGGCTCGATCCAGGGAGCTTTGCTACTGGCTTGAAAGTGTGTAGCGAGATTGCTGATATAGAGATTGGGCAGGCCATTCACTCGGATATCTGCAGGTGTGGTTTCGAAAGTGACGCTATCTCCTCGAGCGCTCTGGTGGACTTGTATGGTAAATGTGGGAGTTTAGTTCATGCTCAACATGTATTTGATACACTTGAGGTTCGTGGCTTGTTTTCGTGGACCGCACTAATGACGGGTTACAGCCAAGAGTGTGATACATCGAGAGTTTTTCATGTGTTCCAGAGCATGCAGGATGAGGGTGTGACACCGAACAGCATCACGTTTATGTGTGTACTTAGTGCATGTAGTCATGCAGGAGTTCTTGAGAAAGGAAAAGAGTGTTTTGCTTTAATGAGTACCAGATACGGGGTTGCTCCGGATATCGAACACTACCATTGTATGATTGATATCCTGGGGAGAGCGAATGAAGTTGACAGGGCACTTGAAATGGTGGAGAGTATGCCTTGTGTTGCCAGTGTTGTGACGTGGAGGAGCTTGTTGGGGCTTGCTCTTTCTGGAAGAATGTAGAGGTCGGAAGGCTGGCTTTCGATAGGCTTTTGAGGCTTGATAAGAGAGACTCCTCTGCTTATATGCTCATGGCAAACATATATAAAAGCAAGTGTATGTGGGAAGAAGGATCACGGATAGAAAGCATGCTTGAAAGCGTGAAAGTCATATAAAATACAATACAGAAAGCTAATTTGAAAGCCCGTTTACATATGTTGGACATAATGAAGTTGAACCCGTAACCATAGAACTGATTACTCTAGGATTGCCTGAATTCGTTGTAGATATAAAATATATATACAAGTGATAACATGGATGTTAGCATATATGTTTTTCCCCAAAAGAATCTTATTTATTTTTATATATACCCCTAAAGTATTTAAATTACATTTTATGCACGTCATTATAGTGTATTTTTAAAAATACATAAAATTTAATAACTAATTTATAATTCATTGTATTTACAATCATAAATATATATATTGCAATAGAATGCAGTTACTTATAAGATTATGGTATTACTAATATTTTTCTTTAATTTAATTTATATTAATTTAAATATGGTGAGGAATATACCTCTTCTGAGTATAAAGCGTATCAAAGTTTTTGTACTTTTATGTATATATTGTGTTATGGTTCTTATTTTGGTGGAGACCGCAATTAATTTTGAAAAGGATTTTCTTTTTTAATCTTCTCTTTTTCTCATTTCGGAATAGAAATGGAGTACCAAAATGATTAATTAATTTAATATTTACAAATTAAATGTAGAAGATCCTTCTCTTCTGATTAGTTAAACTCATGCTTGTGACCTCAACCATTTTATGTGCATATGTTTATTATTAATTGACACATTTGCTTAATATCCTATATCGCGGGTGCATAACTCCATTGTACCTTCAGAATTTCCTAACATGTTTCTTAAATGTTGCTTTTTAATTGTATAATAATCATCTACCACCAGCCTGCGAATAATCAATATTGAATTAAAAAAACATTCAACATTTTAAAGAAAGCTTCTAAAGAACAATTATATCCTGTAGAGGTAATCACTCTTCTACCTTCAATCCTCATGTCGATCATGTGCCCATAAATGTGAAAATTATTTATGTTAATGGTGCTAGTCTTAATCAAAGATGCCAGTAGCTTTTTTGATTAGGCTTATGACCACATTAATTGATAATGTCACTGTTTTTTTATTAGCAATCACCTACCTAAGTTAATGTCCATGTTAAAATTATTGTGTTGTTAATCTTATGAATATTGTACATAAGATGGAAGATGTGTTAGGTAAGAGGCACCCAACACTTTTTTTTATTTCTTAGTTCTTCATCTTTTCTTTCTTTTTTTATTTTAAGCTTTGTTAACTCTTCATAAATAGTTGTTTTCATTTACATTATATATAGTATTTATGTAATCATTTTTATTAATACATTTTTTAATATTTCTTTAATTTTCACTAACATAATTAATTATTATGCTTTAATAATGGTGCTAACTAAGAAACATTTATATGTTTTATATAACAATGGGTGTACTTGTATTATTTTGGCTACACTTGTTTAAGTACCTTTCACTATTTAAAACTTATGTAGATGAGTTGTAACTCCATATGTTTTTATATTAGATTTTTAACATTATACTTGAGTGTATATGATTGAATATATATGTAAAGTTTTGAATTTCAATAATTAATATTTCAAGTCATTCATTTTTCTATTATATAAAACAATATATAATAATTTCATGAAGTGTAATTATACATAATGCAAAGGTTTAGGTCTTTGGCATTAAAATTTTTAAAAAAAATAGAAGTGGCAAGTGAATTAATTTCTTTATAACAAGAGTTTTAATTAAATAATTATTAAAGCAATATCTAGATTTTTCCTTATAAATATCACCCTATTACTAAGGTTCATATGCAATACCGTATTTAAATGAGGCATGCTTTATCTTTTAAAGTTATTATTTATTGATAATCTCTAAAGAAGTTAACTATTATATGAAAATATATGTCAAACTTATTAAATAAGAAGTTAGTTTGACGTTCTTTCATTCCCTAGTTCATATGGTAGATAAACCTAAGTGGTTGATGAATAGTTATATGGTAGATAAACCTAAGTGGTTGATGAATGTAAACGCTATTACAAAACTTGATTATTATTTTTTACTAAACACACAAGACTTATTATATCAATTGAGTAAGAACATTAGTTTATTAAACTAAATCTTATTTTAAGTTATTTTTAAATTCTTGTGATTTTAAAAAATATTCTCAAGATAACATTTTGAACTTCTTTTTATTTATATTAATTTTTTATTATGCCTTTTTATTTAATCTCTGTTCTTATCACATTTTAATGCATAATGAATTAAGTTTTAGTAATGAGTTTTTAAATATGGTTACAAAGTATTTAAATGACATTTAGTTTACACTAGAGAGTTTTGAAAAAGATCATCATTAGTATTTTTAATACTTAGAGTTTACATACAACACTACATGTCTTTATTTAAAACATTGTATAAGATCTAGAAATGCCTAAAAATTGCCTTGACTTCTTAATAACCCACTGTGTCAAATATGTGATATTGAGTAACTTACTTAAATTGAGTTATTTCTTTATTGCATGCTAATTTAGTGAAATATTTAGATCAAATATAAATTTAACAATAACATGGATATAAATATTATTATTTATTACTTCCTTAATTTGTTTATTAATGACCTTATTTTTATATATTTTTTAAAACTTTGATAAAAAAATTCATTTTAAGTTTTTTTTATGAAAACCATTCAGTTTTTATAAAGCTCCTTATCAAGTGTACCATGAACATAATGTAGAATCTCAAGAATCCCATTTAGTTACTTATGTTATGAGATTTTTGAATACTGCAAAGTATATTTTAAAAGTTATTAAAGATATTTATGGTGTAGCTAATTTTGTATTTTATATTTAAATATAATGAAGAATATACATTTCCTTTGTATATATCAATTTAACACTTCAGATTGTAAAGAGAAAGATAAAAAAAACTTATGATATCCGTTGTATTAAAGGATATTATAGTTTCCTGTCCTTTTATCTACAGTTTTATATATTTCATTAATATCGTTTCTTTTCATTTAAATTTCTAACACAAATAAATAATAATAAGAATCTTTCATTAATTTAAATAAATTAGAATATTACAGTTTTAATTATTTATAGAATTTTTGTTAATAATGCTAAAACTAAAATTCTTTGTGGTTGAATTTTATATTGTAATATATTAAATTTTAACATGTAGAAATTTCTTTAGAGTGAAACTGAATAAATATTATATATATATATATATATATATAATTTTAGGTATATATGTAATTCAGTTTACGTGTGGACAGGCCCGGCATTGCTATATAAAGATAACGTCGTATACTAAACATGCGGCTCCGAAGTGAAAATTTATCTATCCTGCGCATGGGATCGGATCTCGACACGTGGAGCAACCCTTCTCTCTTTCTAATTCTGCCACCAGAATTAGAAACACTAGAACTCGTTCAAACTTAAAAACACACACATTCCTTCTTCCAAATGCCAAAGATGATCACAAAAAAACACTCATCAAGCACGCAGTCCAAGTGGAATTCTAAACAGGTTTCGTCCAATTGCACCGAAGCCAAGTGTAGGCAGCTCTTCCTGGCATCCAGCAGCACGAGAACATCAATGTAACAAGAAGAAGCCTTGTCCTAATATCACCAACACTGCAAATTCTAATGGTCCAGATTGTGTTTCGACAGATCTTCAACTGGGCATCGGCTCAACAAGTAGCAGTCCGATGATCAATCGAAGAAGAAGCTCCTCCGGTTTGCAGTCTGAATCCGTGATGCAGTTGCTCAAGGTTTTGTACACATCTTGTTCGCAACCGGTTGCACTTGGCAGACGAGCAAACAGGATGATCTGGTGCAATCCAGAGTTTACAAGCTTGGCCAACCAGGGCCGGGTAGATACGCTTGGGGCACCAGTTCCTGTTTTCACCTTCCTCCACGAGGATTCACACGTCATCTTGTGGACGTTCTTGAACAAGATTACAGTTGGAAACGGCGGGTGTTCTCCAGTTCTCCAATACATCTAGTTAACTTGCTAATCAAATAGAAAATGGAACCGTATTATGAATCTCTTCTTCCCAGCACCATATGCTCTACTGAAAGCAAAGCAAATGTTTGTGAAAAACAAAAAAACAAAAAAATCAAAAATAAAAATAGAATTCATAACAGATTTGACTCTATGTTTGGACATCTTCAAAACAAGTTCTAGAAAAGCCATGCCTACACCTGTCTCGTTGTTATACATCACTATTTACATCTGTTATATACAACACCACGTTTCGAACCAGTCGTGAATATTCTTAAGAATAAATATGCATCTCACTTACCATATATGCCCTAACCAAAAAGAGTTGCAGTGTGCGTCAAGTTGGAGCTTTATAATTGACAAATGCCAACTTGTCATTGCTTGTAAACTTGAATTTATTTAATCATAATAGCAATTTAAATTTGTTAAACACATAAGTTTATATGTGTTTTTCATATACGTATATATATAGAGAGAGAGAGAACACTGTGGGGGAAACACATAAGTGGTCAATCTTAGTAAAGAAAAGAAATTAAGAAGTATAATGTAATATATATGTTTTTCATATATATATATATAAAGAAAGAGAGAGAGAGAGAGAACGAACACTGTAGGGGAAAAGAAACTTTAAGAAATCTAGAATCCTGTTCAATGAAAAAACCTGTTGTGTTTAAACGTAACAATTAACACTCATTTTAATGTTGAACTAAAATACACTTTGTTACATATATTTTATGTGTACTTTGTACATGCGATAAGATATGGCCATGTGTATGGCAACACTTCCTTGTTGCTCACAAATGTTGCAGGATTCAGATCACCACAGGCCGAGCATTTCCAAGTTCAAATTGAGGTTAGCACAAAGCAGGCATAGACTAATTAGAATTCTACCATCGGCCAGTGTGTTTATCGCAAATGTAGCGAATGCTTCCACACAATCAGAGAGCATATTAGTGGGAGAACTACTGGAGCCACAAGCGGCAAGGGTGCTGCTGAACATTTTGGGGCCGGCATTTGCTTCTTTCAACCTGCTGTTCATAGCGAGGATTGTAATGTCATGGTACCCAAACATTCCTGTGAATAAGCTTCCCTTTCTTATTGCATATGCTCCCACTGAGCCAGTCCTGGCACCTACAAGGAAGGTAATTAAGCCAATTGGTGGTGTGGATATGGCTCCTGTTGCTTGGTTTGCATTTCTTAGCTTTGCTAATGAGGTTCTTCTCGGTAAACAAGGCCTCTTAGTTTTGCTATCTGAAAAGCTCCCTTAATAACTGAGTGTCTTTATGACATAGTCAAATTCAAAATGATTAATAATTACTTTGTTAAAAATATGCATGTTTTGCATGAACGGAAACCCGTAACTGTAAGTTTTTGTCATATGTTACATCCAAATAAGACGTGGCGGGAAACAACTTCAATTTGGTAATCCGTAACAAGTCGGATATGTCATGTCAAACATACTTTCACTGTACATGTCACATTTAAAATATTCAAATTTAAGAATGCTTTCTATCTATAGGAGTTACGGTAGGTAGATCAACTACGAATGACAATCTCACACGTTGCACGCCGTACAATAGGTTCCCGTCCGGTGTGGCCCATGCGACGCCACGACAACCGTTCCATATCGCCCACAGATTGCTTTGTCGTCTCCGTATCGAAATGAGGGTTATAAACCTGTCCACGTCACTCGTCTGATCCGAAGGACGCCTCTCATTGGCCGACACCCATTCGCTGTTGAGCTGGCACCACACAAGTGCCCACGTCAGAGTACGGAATCCGGATATTTGCCTGTAGTCCTTAGCCGCCGGTGGATTCACTTCCGTGGTGGTGCTTATGATACGCATTTGTCCGCCTCACCGTCGATCTTTGGAAGCGGAACGGCCCCGATAACTCCACGTAGACCGAAAAAGTGCATTACTTTTCTTCTTCGGGAAATTTTCTGTATTTTTAATAAAGCTTGGATATATGGTTTCCTCTCTTCGATTTTTGTAGTTTTGTTCATCACTGGCTATGGCGGAGCTGGAGTAGAAATCACACTCCAAGGGATCGTACACATACATCAAACAGTGGAATGCAGTGCATAGAAAAGAGTGAGAAGATCTGCCTATGGATGTGGTGAGACCAAGGTTGAATACGATGTGTGTGAAGAAGGAAGCAGTAAGCACAGATTGCTCGGTAGAACCACAGCAGCCGAGATTGGGAGCTGATAAGGACTTTCAATGTCCAATCTGTATTCAGACAATGAAGGATGCCTTTCTGACTGCCTGTGGCCATAGCTTCTGCTACATGTGCATCATTACGCATCTTAATAACAAGAAGAACTGCCCTTGCTGCGGTGTGTATCTCACCAGCAGTCAACTGTATCCCAATTTCCTGCTGAACAAGGTGAGTAATCCAATGCCTTTTTGTATCGCATTTTTATTAAGATTAGTTAGGACGTTGGCGGGTATGCAGATACTCAAGAAGGTTGCTACTTCACAAATATCGTGTGCTTCACCCACTGAACAGCTTCGTTTTGCACTCCAACAGGTTGGATGTTTTCAACGTGTACACTGTCTCTCTAACAACCGAGTATTATTGTAGGGCATTGATGTTCCGCTCAAGGAGATTGATTCATTGCTCCTGCTGCTGACTGATAAGAAGCGGAAAGTGGAACACGAAGAAGCCGAAGTGAACATGGAAGTGCTGCTGGAGTTCTTGCATATGTCCAGAAAACAGAAGATGGAAGAACTTGCTGAGGTCAGTTCATATCAACATTGACGTATCCATGGAACTTATATGGATTTGTATACAGATACAAGGGGATTTGCAATGTCTAAGGGAGGACATAACAAGTGTGGAGGTGCAGAGGCAGGAGTTAAACAAATCAAGGCAGCAAAACTCATTAAAATGGAGGTACCTGCTGGATTCTCCCCAAGCTGTAAACAGTCTTCTACTACCACATGATATCTCAGACAGCCCAGCCATTCAGATGCATCGAAGTGGCCAATCTGGAGCCGTAGGATTACTCGAACAGAGAAAAGGTAAAAAATGCGCCTATGGGTCCCCACAGAAAAAATGGCAACGTGTTGCCTTCCAACTGTTTTCAAGAGTTTGAAGATGTACCTTCTGCTGCCGTTGGCTTAAATCCGTCAAAAAGAGAAGAATGTTAAGCCAGGTACATGCAAGAACGCACACATATATATTATATGTATATGTGTGCACTCTCTCTCTCTCTCTCTCTCTCTCTCTATATATATATATATATATATATAGAGAGAGAGAGAGAGAGAGAGAGAGAGAGAGAGAATGTATTAAACTAATTCTCGGATTGGCTTGACAGTTTGAGGATTTACAAGATTGTTACTTAGCGAAGAGGAGGCGTGACAGACAGTTGAAGAAGCTGGAGAAGATTGTGAAGAAGGAGAAGGTCGATGACGAATATTCTAGCTTTAGTCAGCCTACAGGGTTAGAAGACTTTAGATCTATACTTGCTGGTTTCACTCGGTACAGGTATGTATTATATATAATACACACACGTGTGTGTTTGCGTGTATTCATTCACTAAGTTGTTGTATGTAGTCGCTTGGAGCTGCTAGCGGAACTACGACATGGAGACCTTTTCCATTCGTCTAACATTGTTTCTAGGTGAGTTTAATCTTCTTTTATTTGTTTGTGTTGCTAATTTTTATGTTTCAGTATCGAGTTCGACAGGGATGATGAGCTCTTTGCAACTGCAGGCGTGTCAAGAAGGATAAGATCTTCAATTTGCGACGGTATGTGTGTATATGTGTGCGTATTGTATAATTGTGTGTATATATATTGTAGGTGGTAAACGAGCTAGCAGACGTTCATTGTCCAGTTGCAGAAATGTCTACACGCTCAAAGCTAAGCTGCTTAAGCTGGAATAAGTACATCAAGGGTCAAATAGCAAGCAGTGATTACGAAGGGACGGTCACAGTCTGGGATGTAAATTCATGCCAGGTGTGTGTGCGCGCGCGTGGTGTGTGTGTCTCACAATGCATAAGCTGCATTCTTATAATAATTGATTATATTTTAGAGTATTATGGAGTATGAGGAGCATGAGAGGAGAGCATGGAGTGTTGATTTTTCGAGAACGGATCCCACAATGTTAGTTTCTGGTAGTGATGATGGAAAGGTTGGTTCTCTCTCTCTCTCTCTCTCTCTCTCTCTCTCTCTCTCTCTCTCTCGATATATATATATATATATATATATATATGAATGGATATGCAGGTGAAGGTATGGTGTACACGTCAAGAAAACAGTGTACTTAACATCGACATGAAGGCAAACATTTGCTGTGTAAAGTATAACCCTGGATCCAGCAATTTTGTTGCTGTAAGTGCTTAATTATTACGTTTAATTATTAAAATTAATATGTTTTTTTTTACCAGGTTGGGTCTGCGGACCATAATATTCATTATTATGATTTGAGAAACTACAAGTCACCTTTACATCGTTTTAGTGGGCACAGGAAGGCTGTCTCCTATGTAAAGTTTGTCTCTCAAAATGAGCTAGCGTCCGCGTCCACAGATAGCACTTTGCGTCTTTGGGATGTTCAAAAAAGCTGTCAGGTGTGTGCGTGTGTGTGTGGTTGGTGTGTGTCTTTAATTCACGTCTCTCTATACAGATAAGGACCATGACCGGGCATGCTAACGAGAAGAACTTTGTGGGATTGACTGTGAATAGTGAATACATTGCATGTGGTAGTGAGACGAACGAAGTCTTTGTATACCACAAGGTAATTTATACACGCACGCTCACGCACACACACACACACACACGTGTATCACAAATATAGATATGTGTTGTACACGTGCAGGAGGTGCCAAAGCCTGCTGCAAGGCACAGATTTACAAACCATGAGACAGAGGAGAGTGACGACGATGCATTTCACTTTATTAGCGCGGTGTGCTGGAAGAGCGAGAGCCCCACAATGCTTGCGGCTAACAGCCAAGGGACCATCAAAGTTCTTGTGCTGGCTCCATGAAGAAAGAAAGACGGGAGCAATTTTGTTTTTATACGCCGAATATTGTAAATAATCAAAGTAATCGCCCAACTAAACATTTTTTTAAAGATTATGCTCTTTATTTGGAGCCTTGATAAGTTATTAGTTGAGACCAATGTTTTGTATTTAGTTTATTCATTATTGTAGCATTCACTATCAATTTGCGTACCTCCCATCAGCTCTGTACAAACCAGTCCTTATTTTTAAGCCGCATGTCGGGCATGTGTCTATAGATCCTGTTCCATTACGTACATGAGCACACACACACACACGTACTTGAGTGTGACGTCTGGAGTTGTAATGGTAACGAGCCAACCACAAGAAAGATTCCAAATCAAATATTATTTTTACGTTCTTTTATGTATAGTTGGTAATTGATTATTAAAATAATATTAGTTTAGACAACTACCATATTAAAGAGCGGAATAAGTGGGGGCACATTCAATGAGATACTTCCAAATCTACTTATATAAAATGTGAGAGTGTAAGGATATTGTACAAGTCAAATAGTTAATGTGCAATAAGAACTCACTCTTAGTTATTATGTTAAACTCGTAATTATTAAGCTACTTAAATTAAGTTTTTAAAATGTTATGTTTAATAATTAATCTTTATTTAAATAATCTATTATAATTAATTTATATATATATATAACCTAAATTTAATTTACATAACATGAAAGTACAGAACCTACAGAACAACACTGTAGCTAGATTAAGGTTATTTTCATAGTGATGTAGATATTATATTAAGTTTGCATTTACATTAACTAATAATGCAAATACACTACTGCATAACATAAAATTTTTAAGAACGGCAAAGGATCTCACCAAGGGTGGCAACCAAGCCAGCACTCTTTAAAATCAATATTTTTATTCAGAAAGGACATAGTGCAAATGTAATGATGATATTGTTTAAGTGGTAGGTGCGAATGATCTAATTTTATTAAACTTTCTTAAGATTAAGAAAGATAATTAGTGCAGAAAGCCTTTAAGTGGTATATACTATGGCAGCACTGCGTATGTATACATAAATAAAACAATGCTTATATCGTTATTATCACGCGCTTATATGGTAACATACCTATATGGTCATTGGCCATTGGAAGTAGACATGCGCACGCACGGACACGCACACAAATACAAAGTACACAAGCACAAGAGAGGGGCGGGGAAGAGAGTGGTAACATGTATTCACTGTTAGAGTTAACTTAATTTTGTTAAACCCACACGCAAGCACGCATATATGTATCAACTTACCTTGAATGAAGACTGAACAGACCATATGCATGTCCGCTTTACCCTCCTCAAATCATCATGATAATGACGCTTCTATCACAGCAACTGTTCACACTCTTGTTCACATCCATCTTTTTCCACACACACATACACACACCATACCTTTTCTATTTAAAACCTTGCAGCCCCATGTATATCTTAGTATTCCTTGCTAAATGGAGGAGGCTCTTTTCTGGAAAGACATGGAGCAGAAGACAAAGAATGCTCCAGAAGTACAGAAGAAGCTCTTGAACCAGATCATGCAGGAGAATGCCAAGACCGAGTACCTACAAAGATACCAGGGAATCTTTAGCAATCTCCCAGTTGTAGAGTACAAGGACATCGAGGCGGACATACTACGCATTGCTGATGGTGATAACTCACCTGTTCTCTGCTCTGAGCGCGTATGTAGAATGTTTACCAGGTATGTAGATACTGTATGTTTGTTGCGATAACAATTCCGTATTCTGAAGCTCGGGAACCACTACTGGGAAGTCAAAGCTCATTCCTGCAACAACAAGGTCCATTGAGCTTCTATTTCGTCGGTAAGTACTATACACACAATACATATACATAATCTAGTGTGTAAGGAGATGATCCTCTCTCTCTGGTAAAGAGAGTATATATCTACGCATGTCTGCTAAGGTACAGACAAATATAGATAGTGTTTATCCATATAGTATAATAGAAAAGTATATACATTACGTAAACAGAAACACGCATCTATCCACTTGTATAGTTTTCACAAACAACACAGACACACACGCACACGTACTTACAAATGAAGGCTTTACAGAGGGTACTACTTCAAGGAATCCGACTTGTGCTTTGGCATCCTATTTACCAAACCCGAATCCACAACAAGCGGCGGCCTCCCACTGTCGACAACCTCGACAACCGTCGTGAGAAGGCGTTACCTGGACAAGATGTTCACGAGCCCACTCGACATTATTCTAGCTCCTGATATCAACCAGTCCATGTACTGCCACCTCCTCTGTGGGCTAGTCCGATCTGCACAAGTCACAAGATTATACACGGCACTCTCTAAGATGCTTGTCGAGGCACTGACTCTCCTCGAGGAAGCCTGGCAGGAGCTTGTCGACGATATTCGAAATGGGACAGTCAGTCCGAGGATAACTGACCCAAATCTACGAGCGGCGGTATCAGATGTTTCACAGAAGCCCCGCCCTCAACTTGCTGCAAGAATAGAAAGAGAGATAAGAAAGAGCAGCTCATGGAGCGGTATTATACCACGCCTGTGGCCGAAGGCAACCTGTATTGTGACTGTGACTACTGGAGCTATGCAGACATATGTACCTATAATAAGGAAGTATGCTGGAGGAGTACCAATCGTCTCGGGAGACTACGTATGTACCGAAAGTGTCATTGGATTCAACATGGATCCCACTCTTCCCCCAGAGAACGTCACTTTCACTGTTCATCCCGATTATGCATTCTATGAGTTCCTTCCCACGAATTCTACTGGTAAGTGTGATCCCTTGGGGATTGCAGATGTCAAAGTTGGTGAAGAATATGAACTTGTTGTGACCACCTGGGCAGGTAAGAGATGCTAGTGCATAGAGCAGATGCATTGTGTGTGCGTGTGCATGTGTCTGTGTGTTTAATATGGACTAGCAGACAACAGTATAATGTATGCAATTGAGAAATCCTATCGTATGATAGTCCAATTTTTATTTATATGCTATTGCATTAGTCTTAATTATTATCTGTCATCTTATATAACCTTATTACCACAAATAAATTTAGAATGACACAGCACACACACACAATATATATATATATATATATATATATATATATATATATAGACACACACACACACACACACACACACACACACACAAATATATTACCATGATATGCAGGACTTTACCGATATAAAGTTGGGGACGTTGTCAAAGTAACCGGCTTCCATAACTCATCCCCGACTATATCGTTCATGCATCGTGTGAGCTCGGTCCTAAACATAGCATCTGAGAAAACTAGCGAAGCCGAGCTGCAGAAAGCCATGCAATCGTCCCTGAGGCTCCTGCCACCTCATGAGCACCTGGTAGACTTCACAAGTCATGTGGATGGCAACCACTATGTCATCTACTGGGAGCTGAAGAGCGGAAATGCACTGAGCACAGTCCTGCTGAAGAACTGCTGCTATGTGTTGGATGTGTCCCTGAATGAGAAGTACCGCCTTGCAAGAGCAAAAGGAGAGATAGGTCCACTTCAGCTCTGCCTCGTTCGTAGTAAGACGTTCAGTGCAGTTCTGAAACACACCATCAGTCAAGGTACAAATGCAACTCAGTATAAGACTCCAAGATGTACAAACAATCCGAATTTGGTGGCCATACTCAGAAATGGGGTCATGCAGCATTGTCAAAGTCCACGTTTTCCTGCAAAATTAGCTTAACACAAAATAAATTAATAAAAGTTAAATAATGAACCTGATATATAAATATGAGAAGAAAGAGCGTACAATTATAACATTTTAATATGTGTCTATAAATCAAAGTGTATAGAATACAAACAGTGTGCAGCTGGTTAGTGTCAAGTTCTGTCATACATCATGTCACATTGAAATATATATACTTGATGTGCGAGTGTGTGTGTGTGTGAGAGAGAGAGACAGCCTTAAATATTACATATACACACAAATATTCTCATTAGTGAGTGTAAAGTACACACGCATTCTCATTAGCATCCTGTACAACATGCGCGTGAAGTTGTTAGTAGAAGTTTATACGTGTTAGTAAGTGAAGGCTCATCAATAGAATATAACTTAATAAAAATCCGATCCTGTCTTCATATAATATAAATTTTCTGTTTAAATGTGGTATTGATTATAATGAAAACCACAAGAAACACGCGGAAATACAAACGTGTAAACCGTATATAAAATAGTAAGCATTACAAAATGTACAGGCAGAAAGAGCATCAGTCAAAGTCTTACTTGCCGAAGTTCATGACCAGTATATAACTTACAATTGAGAATGGGCCGCTGCAAAGCCTTGTGCTCAATCTCCTGCATCAGTATTAAGTACATTAATGAATAGTCTAATATAACATATATGTTTGACATAGATTATCTGAGTACATAAGAGTTAGAAGCATCAAAATATATAATGAAAGATGCATGGTAGGTATATGTCATTAGATGTATCTACAAATAATATAGCAGCTTATCATAAGAAATAAGATCACAACTCATTGCTAATGAATAAACGAGGTGATATATTAGTCTAATGATGCGCACGACAATAAAAATCTCCCGTATAATCTGTAATATTTCTAATTGTATATATATGTACGTTTATAAGCATAATATATATACATATATCATACAGTATACTAGATATGTTATGTCGACGTAGTATAAACTACTAACCTGCTTACTGCTAGACTTTGGTATCTGCATGAAAAAGAGTCCATTCCTGTAACACTGCAGATTGCAAGGCCTTGTGTTCGATCTCTTCAGGAGAGAACGTGGTTAGGGTTGATGGCTCTGCAGGCTGAACACCTGGAAGTAGACTATCATCGTCCTCCTTCGGCGGTGGAGGAGCAAGCGTGATCTTTGGAAGATTTGCTAGCTCGATTGAACGCTTCAGCTTCAATGCCTCTGCCTCTTGTAAATCTTCCTGTAAAGATCACCACAAACGTCATACAGCTGTAGTGTACTAATACACGTAATGCATGGTCAATATATACACATTCTATAAGAAAGCTTCTTAACAATCCCTCAAATAACACAATAACATGCCATGTGAATGTTATTGTTATTATACCATAAACACGCACAAACATATAACACATGGTTTTAGATCGTATCATATATATTGGCATTTGTAAACAATACTATCACTGTATGCCCATGCATAAACTATATATAATGCATACTGAGTTTTGTAAGCATACCTCAGAGACAACTTTCACGGCGCCGTCAGTTAAATCGTCGAGCCATTGCTGGAGGTCTTCAGCAACTTCATCGAGAACGGATGCAGTGGATGCCCTGAGGATGAACTTGCAGACCATGGTGTGCGAATCATCGCCCAGATCCACGTTTGCACTGACTTCACTGGCTCCAAATATTAGCATTCCCACAAAGTCTCCGTACCACGTTTGAGCAGCATAGCAAAGCTGTTAGGTGTGTATAGTAGTAACGTTGAAATCGAGCACACAAGCATACATAGTAGATAATAACATATTATAAATCGTGTAAACTGCAATATATGATTGTACATGCAGTGTGTCGATAGCGTACTTTATACAAAAGCAGAGAGGCAAAGAACGAGTACATACTAGGAAAAATAATCGTGCGTATACGAATATATATAAAAAAGTATAGATATCAGTGTAGATCTACACATGCACAGCGAGAGAGTTCGTTTGTGTGTGTGTGTGTGTGTTGATCTATAGATAGAAAAACATGTTTTGTAACTTGGAAGGTATATGAAACTCATGCAATTGCGACAGACGAAGCAAGCAGTCATAGATATTACGATCCACAAGACACACACAGACAAACACACACACACACCAAAAAAGAATAGTCAATACCATTATAGGACGAGCGTACGCAAACAAACAAACAAACAAACAAAACATAATAATATTGTGAAAGAAAACACATACCTGAAACCCGGCTAAGGTACGAAGAATATGCGAAGCAACTCGGTGAAAAGGCTTCGAAGCCAGAGCCTTTAAACCGGCTAAAAACGGTGATTTCCATGCTGCACCTCCACTGTAATGTGAAAGGATAAGAATAAATGACATCCATACGTATATGCGTATAGTTATATACACATGAACACACCTAACAGTCTTTGGAACACCGCCTTCGTATTTGTAAGCACCGGTGAACTCATAGATAGCAGGAAGGCTGGCCCATAGTCGAAAAAACTCAACAGGTGAACACTTGTATGGGAATAGAAGCTCTACCAGAGGTATGTTGTATGGCTTGCATCGTAGTATTATGGGCTCTCCGTAATCCGGCTTCAGAGTTTTCCTGAGAAACAAAAAGTCTATAACACTCATGTATTTTGCGGGGTATAATTTATATCCTATGAATGTGTTAGATACACTATATAACTCACGCACCCACTGTGTCTGGGACCTTGAGCAGCAGCGTCGTCTTCCCCGAAGTCAATCTCATCAACGCTGGAGCCCGAACTTCCAGCGTACGGATAATACAGAAGCTGTACACACAGAGAGCAGCGCTCGAATCTAGCTACACTGACTGTCACGCTAGATTGAACCGGGTCCTGTGTGTAAAAGCATACTATAATATCACATAGTAAAAGCATAAATCAGACACTAAGTACCCATTCATAGTTACACCACTAAAAGTTAAACAACATTATCATGTAATATTCTTTCTATAAATTCGAAAATCAGAAGCCATTCGCACCTGCGATGATAATTTCAATAACTGTCGAACTGCTTGTAAGTTGCCATCCATGAATCTCAATGCTCCCATTAAGCCAATGCGAACATCGACACGATTGAGCTCTAGTTCAGTCATATTAATCACCTGAAGAACAATGAATGAAACTTATGCATGTGCCACAGAAGCATGACATATACATATATTGCTCGTATGTTTCTGCATGTGTGTGTTGAAGTATTCTACCAGCTATAAACATTAGCATACCTTTATATGGAGTGTCAACCGCTTCTCCTGAGAATCACTGAGATGATATGCTTCGACATAGCAAGGATCACTGCTTCCCGAGAGCGTTTGAGCAGCTGGAGGCGGCTTTGTACTTATCTGTTAATTTATAAGTTGTAGCGCGCGCGCACACACACACACACACACACACACACACAGAGAGAGAGAGAGAGAGAGAGAGAGAGAGAGAGAGGAGAGAGAGAGAGAGAGAGAGAGAGAGAGAGAGATTACCTGTTTGCTGGTTAGCAGTGTTAGCTCACTTCACAGCAGGCTTCCAAAGCTCCTGAACTGCTTTGTGAACAAGATACTCGAGCTTCCTATCTTGTGCAGCAGATTCATCGAAATATTGCACAGACAGCTTATGGTGACTAAATGGGTAATCACCAGTTGTCGCAGCAGTTCCGACCCATCTATTATAATAGTATAAAGAACAAGGAACCTATGTATGTCGTATAGCGAAATTTATATCAATATACAAATACTACAATGACCTACATAACGTACATAGACAACCATTAGTTTCATTACCTGGATTCGGGATGCTTGGAAATGTACTTAAAAATTTGTAAAACAAGTTTGCACTGGTGCTTGTTCACAGAATCGGCAAGACTGCTGCTTCTGAAATCCTCTAGTTCCTTTCCTAAACCCTGGGCAGCTCTTGGATAGCGAGATCCCTGTTCCAAAATCAATTGGCCCTCTAACACACGCACAAACGCACACAATATAAAGTTTATACAGATTATTATTTTACGTACTAGATGTTGAGCACATAGAGCATAGCCTGGACGTCCTGAGGTCGATTCCCAGCTGCACTAAGTGGGCTGTCGACGTTGAAAAGAACCTTGTGCATGCTTCCGATGAGTATATTCAGCGGATCTTCTGGATCATCCGCCAGAAGTGGATCCAGCCCGTTCAAATCGAAGTGTTCGGCTAGTGCCCATATGAGACGGGCTCGTATTCTCGGCGTGGCAACCTGATAAAGCAATAATCACAAATTAAATATATATGACATTCTCGTACTTATTTCGCTATTCGGCCATAAGACAAAAACACGTATTCCGAAATATATTCTCTCCCTCTCCTCTCTCTCTCTCTCTACCTGTGCATGTGCGTGATATCGTATATGTATGCACACTCTATATGCACATACAGCTCACCTCTGGCAAATCCTTCGCTAACTGACGTTGCAAAGTCTGAAGCCTCGTTTCGTTCAACACCTGCTCGGGAGATGCACCATCTTTGACCTTCTTCACGCCACCTCGGGTGTCATAAACATGACAGAGCCTAACTAGCAGCTTCAAGTAGCAGTCCATCGCATAAGTCCGTCCACTGCAATCCCATTTCATACAAGGTCGACACACCTATAAAACTTGATCATAAACAAACAAACAAAATATATACGTATACAGAAGCGAAATACCTCGATGACTTCCAATGCAGACTGGGTCCAACTGTGAGTTTCATGTCCTGTTCCATAGGCCAGAGCTCCAAGCACCCTACTCTCAGACTTGGAGGTCCTATCCTTTAGAAAGGGTAAAGATAGTTGAAAACAGCTCTCAACGAGACATGCAACAAGCTCCTCCCTGAACAGGCTAGCACTATTGACGCTTGTAAGTTCCTCTTTCGTTTTACGATCCTCGAATAATGATGCAATGTCGGTACCTTGTTTCAATAATTCAGTTGCAAGTTTGATAGTTCACATAATTCCATATATACACATGTATATAAAATATGTGTAACGCATGTATGCATGTACAGACTTACATATGGTTATATATATGCCTAGGATTCTAATAATCAAATGTAAAATTTCATAGTTATTGTAAGCAGTGTTATATATTTGCGTATCTTAGTGCATCTGTACAGACCTTGCGGCAGCTTCTGCCCTCTACGAGCACTCTCTTTTGCAAACAGATCCACAGAGAGAGCTGTACGACAAATGCAAGCCAATGCGTGCATACGGTCTGCTTCAGCTCTAAGGTTTCGAACCATTACCAGCAGCCTCTTGAACAATGAAACCTGCATGGACCAGCAAATTCTATAAACGTTCTAAGATCGATAAAATTAAACTGAAGCACATGCATGCCCAGAATGCAAAGTATAAAACATTAAAAGAAGAAGAATGTGTGTATGTGTGTATGTGCGTATGTGCGTGTATAGAGAAGAGGGAGAGAGAGACCTGCATGTGAAGGTCCAGCAACTGAAGATTTTCCACCACTGCACGAACAATGCTCTCCCTTCCCGCATTGAAATCCTGCCGGTCCCAGAGTGTGAGCAGCGTAATGATCGAAGCAGAAGCCCACTCAGGTTTCCCACCAGGAACATCCGCAAGCGAAAGCAGATTAATACCAGCTTCGTACACAAGTGAGGATCGAGCGATGATGAAAGGTAAGGCACGAGGTGCGAGACAACGTCCGACACACCTACAATCCTTTCAGCATCTACGAACCGCTTATCATCTTCGCGATGAATGTTCCCTGTTGTCAATACTATATGTTATACACATGTCCATATGTGATACATAGAAATGCAATGTATTATGTACTCTGAATGTGATACTGTTATTTACCGGAGAGTGCTTCCATTTCTTCTACCATGCCAGTAGCAACAGACTTCACGGCATATACAAGGGGGAATACCGTCGCTCGGAAGCTCTCTAGTGGAAGAACACGAGATCTTGCCGTAAGTAAGTCTCGTTTCTCCCACACGAATCTGCACATTGATGCTACCCAGTGAGCTCGGATTGCGACCGAGGCCTCCGTTGGTACAATTGTATCGCCAGCCAGCGAGCTCATCCGCCTTTAAAATGACAATAATCATGTATTGGTATCGATACACATGCATATATAAATAAATGTAGCTTTACAGCTCTGTGTGTGTGTGCGTGTGTGCGCCTGCATGTGTGTTGTTCATAACCTACATTTTGATGTTAAACTTTGTACTAACCGGGTGGAGAATTCTGAGAAAAGGCGTCCAATTCCTTCAAAGGCATATCGGCAAACAACGTCGGACGGATCAAGCATTTTCTGCCCGATCTGGCTCCACCAAGCCGAGACTCTGTCAAGAACGGGCCCGCTAGACTCACAGAGCGTCACAATGTCGTCTCTCGCAAGCAGACACCCTAGGGTCTCGACGATGGCGTGACGGAGATTCTCGCTCTCGCTACTGATGGAAGCCGTGATCTCCTTGCTACAATCTGTAATAAACTTACCGAGGCGCCATGTCGGAATTGCGGCAAGAAACGAGACGGCAGCCGCGGTGACATCCGGATCCGGGAAATCAAAATCGCTCTTGATACCGCTACAGACTGTCTCCCATTGATCCGCAGTGAGACGCGTGCAGCGGATTAGATCAAAAGCGAGCTTCTTGCATACGGCGCTGGCCGGACTTGCGATAATCTCCTCGCATGCCGCTCTTGAGACCGCCGAGATGTCCTTGCCGGACGCTGCGTGGTGCAGCGCTGTAAGCAGCGCCTGAGCTTGCCGCATTCCATCGTTGGAGCTCAGATCTGTACGGATCTGCGCGAACATATGATCCATCTCGGACAGCGAACTATAAAACCTACGCGCTCAGCGGTTGCATTTCCTTCCGGATTCAGGAACTCCTGTATGAAGCCTTGTGCTATGACCCTCACTGATCTCGAAAAACACTGTTTTTGTTGATCTGCGCTACCTATAGAATCTGCCCAAGAACACCGTTTTGGATCGATTTTGGTGGAATTCCTAGGAAATCTGTGCAGAAAAACTTAGTTTGACTACCGGTTCTTTCAATGACTCAAGAACCCAAAAACTCTCTTTTAGGGTTTAAGAAAATGGCGGAAAATTCTTGTTTTGAGATTGTGGAAGCCGGCCATGGCGTGCAGTTGTCTCCTCCATTTCCCTCATTATCAGTTGTCAAATGCACTGTGACCAAGCCCAGATCGCTTTTCTTCGCAAAAATTGGCCTATCTTCTCCTGCAAGGTGTGTGTGATGTGAGAGAGAAATAAGAGAGGCTGTATGCTAGTATATGTGATTTTCAAAATGTGCAGACAAGCTCCTCCAGCTGCAAAGAAAGTAGAGCACTATACCGTTCAGAGGGTCACTGGTGATGGCCGATGCATGTTTCGAGCTCTAGTAAGTGTGCATATGTGTGTGCGTGTATGTGTCCGTTTGCCTCACATAATTTATTCGACTTGTTTGTTATAATACCTCTGATATATATATATATATATATATATATATATATATATATATATATATGTATGTATGTATGTATGTATGTATGTATATATGCAAGGTTCTTGGACTTTCCGCAAACAAGGGGATGCGTATGAACGCCCAAGAAGAACAAGAAGAAGCAGGTTAGAGAATATGTGTTTGTATATGTATATGTATGTATGTATATAGTTCAAAGGTAGCACATATTCATGTGTGTATACATATATGTGTCTGTTTATTCGGCTTGTTATATATATATGTGTGTGTGTGTGTGCGCGCGCGCGCGCGTGTGTGAGAGTGTGTGTGTATGTAAACTTGTTATAGATCAATTGAGGTTAGCTGTGAGGGAAGTGCTTTGTACAAACGAGAAGGAACGTAGACAGCACGAAGAAGCTCTTATTTCCGTTACGGTTGATGAGTCTCTAAAGAGGTATCTCTCTCTCTCTCTCTCTTTCTCACACACACACACAATCCGTAACTATAATGCATTCCAATCTAGGTATTGTCAGCGGATAGCAAGACAGGACTTTTGGGGCGGGGACTCTGAATTACTGGTAAAACCTCTATGTAATATACATGGACCCAATATGTATATATATACATGTGAAACATAAATATATGACTTTTCTCACGTCTGCAGGTGTTGTCGAGGCTGCTTTCACAACCAATCACGGTGTATATACCAGAGTCAGAGGTACGAAATTCATTCTTCTCTGGCGTGTGTATGTGCATACTATATTTAATTCCTGCCATTGCATTGTAGCTGAAGCAAGGAGGTAGATGGGGAACCGGTTTTATTCCAATAATGGAGTATGGAAGCGAGTATACAAAAGCTACAAAAGAGAGGACAGCAAAAGCCTGTGAGGTTACTGTTTAGCGGAAGTAACCATTACGATCTCCTTGTATGAAACTAAGGAGGTACTCTGTCTAATAATGCGGATATAACAGTTTATATGTTCATTTCACACTGTTAGGACTCCCCCCCCTCTATCTCTCTCTCTCTCACACACACACACACACTTCCGGTGCATGTAGTACCACCTTGAAACATAAGAAGATGTTAAGATGTTTGTTTACCACCATTGAGCACGATGTAAATATATAGCCAATACTTCTAAATATTTAATTTTGTTACTCTTAATATTACAATTGATAATTGTAGTTATTAATTGAATATAGTATTACAGATATTATTACAAGTATACAAGTGTGAAACGATGTCCAGCGCATAAAACAAATATAATAATGCGCTTGATCAGCTGTAAATCCACATTTTAATCTCTAATTTGTTGAATATATTGGATCGGAACAGGAAAAGCAACGCATTTTGTTTCGATAAAAGTTTGCTGGATTATTTGCAGATAAACCGAACGGCTCCCAAGCAACTGCGGCAAGGAATTTACTCTTATATATAGATGTAAGTTTCCTTAATGTATGTATAGATATACATATATGCATTATAGACTATTGTAGTATATATATACGGGTCTGCTCCACACACACCCCTTGCTATATGGACCCTCTGTGGTGTGTTTGTGTGTGGTTGGATGAAGCGTTACTAAATGAAGTGATCTTATATTGTTCAGTTCTCATCGTGAAACTCCATAGCACGTATTTGATATAAATTTACTTCAAGATTTATCTCTCTCTTTCACACACACACGTGTGTGTTGTCTTATTCCACGCCTCTCCGAGATCTAACGATGGAAAAAGTCAGTCTCACTGCACCTGAGCCGCACCGATCCGTTACAGTGCTCGGAAAGACGCAATCCTGAGGTAAATGTAGCCAATATTAATTAAATTTATTTAATTATTTAACTCTGAGTAATGCAGAAAGCTCGGAGGTAAACTTACGAGCTAGTTTATGCAACAACGCTCAGAGGTATGTAGAAAGTCTATAATGTGTATATGTATAGTTTGCTTATATATCTTTTGTTGTAAATGCTTTAATATAAATATTAGCTTGATGCATGTTTTTATGTCTCTATATGTGTCTCTGCGTGTGTTACGTGTTTATTGTTGTGTAAACGGTTGATGTTTCTGAAGAGCTCTCTCTCTCTCTCTTCTCTCACACACACACACACACACACACACACACACAATCCGTTTCATTCTACCAGTGGATTTCAGATAATGAGTCCTAACTTTTATATGCATATATGCACGCAATATACATACAATTATATATATATCGACTATCCATATCCAGGTCTTGTCTAAGGCGATAAACATATGTATATGTTATATAGAACAGAAACACGCATCTCTCTCTCTCTTCTATATATATATCTCGAACTTCACTGTAGATTAGAATCAGAAGTATAACTATTTTTTCTTTCTGTACATATATTTATTTGTAATGTATTATTATTACTGTCGTTAATATTATATTATTCTCTGTGCAGTTTAATATTTACTTTAATTCATTACATTGCTTAATTAGAAGTTCATGAAACCTGCATGTAGACCGAGCTGCTTAGTTCGTCCTTACTGTAATGTTTTAGATGTTACCTGGACATCAGGTAGGTAACAGTCCTCAAAGTCGGAAGTCAACACACATGCATCGTGCACAGGCGGGTGTGTGCGTGGGTGGGATGCTTGTGCGTGCGTACGTGCGAGTGTGTGTGTGAAAGAGGGATGCATATGTGTTTGTGTGTTATGGAATTGTGTGTGACTCACAGACCTGCCAGTATTTAAGCATTTTCTTACAGATAAAGATGATATATTAAAGTATATAAACATTCAAAAAATACATTTACATTACTTCCATATACTTACATTCATCTTGTAAGTATATAAAATTACTTACACTGAATATACTGTTCTCTCTCTCTCTCTCTCTCTCTCTCTCTCCATATATATAATATATATATATATATATATATATTTATTTATTTATTTTAATTTTTTTTTTCTACATGTTTTTTGAATAGTTGAGATGCCAGCGAATGTTACGCCATTGTGTGTGCGGGGGTAATAAGTATTTGATGACTTTTGCTCTCTTATTTATTATAGTACTCTTTTGTTATTTATTTCGTTTTAAGTACTTTTTATTTTCTTTCTGCAGGTATCCGACGATGGGAAAGTTCAGTTTCACTGCATCTGAGCCACATGATCCGGCAATATACTTAACAAACACAATACTAAGGCAATCTTAATCAAGTTTAATCAAGCTTAACTGTTATGTGATTAATGCTGAAGGTTACGTATAACTGCTTAAGATCTCTCAGATGTAGTATATACATTGAAGTATATATACATATATGTCATTTTCAATTAATACCATATCCCATCTCAATATACTTCACTCTGTGTATGCATGTATATAAGTATATGTTTTCCATTATATAGCTTATTAATACGAGATTTGTCAGAGGTATATACACAGAGGGTTCAGTATATACGGTTCAAGAAAAGGTCCATAGCTACATTATATATATATATATATATATATATATAGCATAGGAGTTAGCAACATGTAGTCAAACGTTATCAGTGACGTGGATAGAGTATAGAATAGGTGTATCCGAATGTACATATAGACATACAGACGTATGTTAAGCTTCAGCTTAATTGACGTTAGACCCCATGCATATGTATACATGTACGTATACGTTTCACCAGTGTACGGAAGTGCCACTTGGGCGTATTGTCCACGTTTGAGTTGACGTGGACAGGGAGTGTTTATGGCTGGCTTCCTAGAGCATTTGGTGCGTAGGTAGTAGGAAGGGAGTCCGTTGAATCTCGAAAATGAAGAAAAGAGAGATTGTCGTTGCAAAGCAAGAACAGAGGATGTCCTTGCCTCCTTCTAGTGTACTTGGTAGGAGCTGCAAGGGGGTTAATAACAATACTAGGCATTTGATCAACGCAGGTCCAATTAGTGTGGCTCAAAGGAACAGGGGTAGCAAGTTTCTTAGCATGAGCCCCTTGCAGTTAGATGCAGGCGCTCCTGCTCATAGTTTCCAGAAGAAAGGACAAGCATGGTAATCTTGTATGCACATTCTTACATAGTTTGTAAATGTTTCATCTTCTTTTCATATGTTGTTCATTCATATTCCAATGCTTGTGTAGCATTTTGCTGTATATTACAATTGCACTACATTCTTTGATAGATTGTTGCATATTCTTATGTTGGTTTTCAATTACATTGGAGTTTTGATGTTGGTCATCGTATTTTGCATTTCTCGTGCCGATTTCTTAATACATTCTTGTTGATATCCCCAATGTTCTTTCAGGTTTGTAGCTACAGAGCTTCAAAGCGATTTAGTTGTGGAAGTGGACGAGTTGAAGTTCCATCTCCATAAGGTAATGTAACGTTTTCTTTTCTGTTATTGTGATTAGTGTATGAGTTTGAAATTCACATATATGATTGTTGTTTTAGTTTCCCCTTCTTTCAAGGAGTGGTAGACTCAACAGGCTTGTATTCGAGTCCCGTGATACAGAGACTGATCGAATAAAGCTCACAGAAGTTCCTGGAGGCCCGGAAGCATTCGAACTAGCCGCGAGGTTCTGCTATGGCATGCCCATTGATCTCAATCCTGTAATGTTGCGCACTACGGTGTGCTGCCGAGCACCTGGAGATGGTGGAAGAGCTCGAGGAAGGGAACCTGATTGCCAAGACAGAGGCATTTCTCACACTTGTGGTACTTGCCTCCTGGAAAGACACACTCACTGTGCTCCTCAGCTGTGAAAAACTCTGTCCCTGGGCCGAAGAGTTGCAGATTGTCAGGTAAGACTACATACTTTCTATAGTATATACATCCCAACTAACAAACCGTAACAGACAAGACTCATAAAAACACCGAATCATTACAGCATATCATTAAAATATAAACTAAAACAGGAGGTGTTGCGAGTCACTAGCATGGAAGGCATGCACCAACAACTGGCCAATGATAAGCTCGAAGAGAACCATGGTCAGCCAGGACGTTCGAACGTCGGCACTGAAACAGGTACCGCAGGATTGGTGGCTCGAGGACATCTCTATGCTGTGCATAGACCATTTTACAAAGGTCATGCAGGCTGTCAAGGCGAAGGGGATGAAAGCTGAGCTGGTCGGAGCAGCTGTCACTTGTTATGCACTCAAGTGGATTCCCACACTCTCAGGTGATATGAAGGATGTGAACGCTCGGTTGGTTGTGGAGAGTATGGTCGGGTTGCTGCCCTCCCAGAGGAACTCTGTAAGCTGCTGCTTTCTTCTTCAGATGCTCAGGATTGCTATGATGCAGAATGCAAGCAGCTCCTGTAGAATGGAGCTCGAGAAACGGATTGGTATGCAGCTGGAACAGGCAAGCCTCGGTGACCTGCTTATTCCCTCGTACTCTGTCTCTGAAACCATTTATGACGTAGAGCTTGTTCAGAGGCTCCTTGAGCACTTCCTTGTGCACGATGACGAGACAAGTTCTGAACAAAGTCCCACAGAAACACCCTCCAGGTTCGTGCGTGCGTGCGTGCGTGCGTGCGCTAAAACTCTCTATGACTGCAGTGTGGAGAAGGCAAAACAGAGTTTTGAGAATAAGAGTTTCAGGAGCGAGAAAGTTGGGCGTAAGGCAAGGGTTGCAAAGCTTCTCGATGGTTATCTCGCGGAGATTGCACATGATCCTCACTTGACGGTGTCTAAGTTTCAAGCTCTTGCTGAAGCTTTGCCGGTTTATTCAAGGGCTTGCCACGACGGGCTCTACAGGCTATTGACATGTACCTTAAGGTTGTGTTTCATATATATATTATATATATATATATGTACTATCATATACAAGACACGTGTGTGTTTATATACGGAGGAGGTCATTTTCAGAAATATATGTAACTATTTGAATATAATGATTTAATGTATGATTAATAGGTGGGATTACAGGCACATCCGACAGCGACTGAGCAGGAAAGGAAGAGACTGTGCAAGATAATGGACTGTCAAAGGCTGTCTTCCGAGGCTCGTCTGCATGCATCCCAGAATGAACGCCTTCCGTTGCGTACAGTGGTTCAGGTACTCTTCAGCGAGCATGTTAAGTTCAAGAGTATCTACGGGTATGTTACGTATAACACTTGACTTTCTTTCTTACTACACAGTCATTTTCAAATCATCTGTCTCCCTTTCAAGTGGTGAAAACTCTCTCTCTCTCTCTCATATATACACGTGTGTACTTATAGTGTGGCTCGTTTGGGGGAACGCAAGTTACACCTACATACTCGGAAGGGAGTTGGGAGAATGCATCACAAGAGTTAAGGGCATTAAGGAAGGATGTGGAGAAGATTAAGGAGCAGTTTCTAGAGCTTAGAACAGGATATAACTACATTAAGCAGGACCTTCAAAGATACTGAGGTCCGGTAAACGGAGCCCTTCTTCGACTTCTTCTTCCTGGGGATGCGGATTGAAAAGGCTCGGTTCTATTGCGAGTCCGAGGTTCTTTCACAGGGATGGTCCGTCCTCCACTCCAGATATCTTTAGATCAAGGCGATGGAGGTAAACTAACGTAAGCTGAGTTATTTGTTTAGATTGACTTCCTTGTCTTAATGTTTCTACTTCATTAACAATTAATGAATTGATGTTGTATGTCATGTATGTATGTTAGATAGATGGTTTTGTTTCTTCTTAACTGAGCTGTGTTTAAACAAGTTAAGACGAAACGCTTAATATAAACACATATAACTCTCATATATTTTAAATATACGTTAATAACGTGCGCACACACAAGTGAAAACTGGTTTATGTCTCTCTCTCACACACACGCAAGTTACCGGTGTATAATGGGGTTTCTGACGTGCTTAAGATACGTGACGGTGTTGGAACAATGATTTGAAACAGTGTATCTTTTACTGCACCTGAGAAAATATGACTGAAAAGGTTGGTGTGAAATTTATATATATTTGTGTATACTGCTTTCAGCACGAATATAGGACGTCTGATGTAGAGATACTGATTGATATATGTATAATATATTTATATACATTTATTGTATACATACATCGCTTTCATATTGTATGAATATAATATCATAAATGTTTTACCAACTAACAGATAGATTTTGAATTTTTGAGAGTGCGAGGACAGCTATTTATTTATTCATTAATTATAGCTTTATATTTAATAAAAATTCTTTATGTGTTTAATACTGAAAATATAAGTAAGTTCAATATTGAAATTATACTTCGGATGTCTTCAGGTTTTGTTATTATATTAACTCTAGTTCATTCGCTTAAGATAATTGTGTGTGAAATAGAGAGGTGCACGTGTGTGTGTGTGTGTGTGAGTGATATTCTCAGTGAAAGTGATATATGTATATGCGCAAAGGGGGAAGAATTTAAAGGGGTACGAATCAAAGAATTTATTTTGGTGGTGATTAAAAGATTGGTATTAACTTGAGAAGGTAACATTGTCATGATTCAGATGGTTACCGCCATTTATAAATGTGGATTTAATTCAAAGTCTTTACAGGTAGCTTATGACATGAACATATCTTTAGCAGCTAATATTATATATTTGTTTATGAATAGTGTGTATTTATCATAGTTATGTGTGGCAAGAAGAGATTGTTTTGTCCCATTCAACCTTTTTAAATACATTTATGTAGTATGTGTAATACATATAGTGTAACATTTTCATAACATTTATCTTTGTGAGAAACAATATATGATTGAGTTGTATCATTACTAAAGTATACATGTATAATGAAGCACATTGTATAGAAGTGGCTTATATTAACTAAAGTAGATATTATTTGAGTTAACCCGTATCTACGTTGATACAGTAGACACTATGAAAATTCTTGATCTATCAAATTTTTATAATACTTATATCCTTTATTTAAAAACACAAAATATTCTGTGTAAAGATTTTGTTTTGGTACATTGAATATCTACCATAGATAACAATAAAGCTTGTGTTCTTTAATTATTTATTTTATAAAGTTAGTGACATTATAATTCTCTTACATTTGAATAAAATTTATACCATCCAATATATATATATATATATATATATAATGTTTTTAAATTAAGTTGATTTAAAGAGGGTGTTACGCGTTGCCGTGTATCTGTTGGTATAGTTCTTAGGTGTTGTTATGAAATGGAAAGTAAAATCTTAAATATTTGTATAAAATGTCATTTTTGGAGCCTAGTATATTGTCTTCAACATCAAAGACATGTTCATACGTATAAATATTTGTTTATTCGTGTTTTATTTATTTATTTATTTTAAATGCTTATATAGAATGATTCTTGAATAATGAAATAAGTTATGCTTTATGTTATTACTATTTTCATTTCTTATTTAAATAAATATTTGTATTCTAAATTGAGTATAATGGATGTACCTATTTAAAATTTATTTTCGACTTCATAAAACTAATTGACCATCCTCAACACAAATGTGAAATGTACCTAAATTTTATATTTTATAAAGTAATACTCCATTCTTAACACTAAGGAAAATAAGGTTGCAAGTTTAAATCTCTTTAGAGGTATACACTGTCTTCAACACCGAGAATGGAACATGGCTAACAAGTTCACACTTTTATGGGGCCATGCACCATCCTCGATGTTGAGGATGAAGTAAAACTCATAGTCCTCTAGAGTCACACACCATCCTTAGCAATGAGAATGGGGCAAAACTTGTAGATTTCTAAGGTTATGCACCATCCTTAATTTCGAAGATGGGACATGCACAAGATGGAACTTGTAACCTTATGAAGCTATGCATTATCTTGGGGGTATAGCTTGTAACCTTATGGACCCATGCATCATTTTCAGTGCCTAAGATGGTACATAGACCTAAAGAGTTGTGAGTTCACAAAGGTTGTGAATTCATTCTTTTTTAATATATAATATTAACCTCATTTAAAGAGTAATGAGTTCGTGACTACTATGAGTTCAATTCCTTTTCAACATATAATATTAATCTTGCTCTAGAAAATAATTGAACTCGTACACTTTTGGGTCATGCACCAACACGATCCTTGGTGCTAAGGACTATGCATAACCTTGAAGCATTAAGAGTTTAACTTCTTCTTAACATATAATATTAATCACCTATGATTTGATTTCTTTTCATTGTATAATATTAAACTTACTCTAAAAAGTAATCGAACTCACAACCTTCTAATATGGCCCTAGGTTGGGAGTTAGAATCATTTTCAAGGTATAATATTAACTTCATCTTAGCAAAATTCAAGGTTAATATTGTACATTGAAAAGAATTGGATGGTATCGAAGATGGTGCATGCTCAAGAAGGTTGTGTTGTGAATTCAATTCATTTTCAATATAAAATATTAATCTTACCCTAATGAAATTTGAACTTACAACCTTTTGAGGTATGCACTATTCTCAATGTTGAGGATGGTGCATGCCTAAAAGATTGCCAGTTCATTTCTTTTTGTAAGTACAATACGCCCCAAACTCACAACCTTCTCACCATGCCCGATGCATACAAAAGGTTGTCCGTTTTATTCCTTATCAATGTAATATATTAACTTTGCTCAATGAGGTTCAAACTCACAACCTTTTGGCCCATGCATCATCCTCAACATCGCTTTTTTAAAGTACCATATCAACCTTTTGGGTCACATTATTAGAATTTTAACCCAAAGGTTAATACATGGTTGTTGAGTGGCCTTTCAATGTCAACACCCTAAATAACATAAATTTTCCAAGATGACCCCGAGAATCTAATTCAAATGTTCAAATAGACATAAAACTTAGGGTCCTACCTTAAGTCCCCTTAAAATGACACTTTAAGATTCTGCCCCAAGAGACCTAGGTAGGTTTCATGCCCTAAAGACATCTCTCACACATGCCCCCATAACAGGTTAAGGCATCATCACTTACCCCTTAAGGAATCACCTTCATTGGGGGGTATAACCCCTTTTAGGGTGGCGAGGGGTACCTAACTCGTAAGGGTTAATGAGGCTAGGTATACCTACCTAGGGTTAATATTTAGTGGCAACTTGACTGTGCACTGTAGGTGAACACGAATGTTCTATTAAGCAAACTCATAAGGCTAGGTTTGGAGAACCCTAAGCATGCAACCATGTGAATGCCTCATAAAAAGGCCCATGCTAATGAGCTTAGATTGTTCAACTTCTGAACATGTTCACACACACACACCCTAGAAAAAACACCCCCATGCAAGTGTTAACACGCATAATTACAAGATCTAATCTCCCTTGAGTAGATGCTCAAAGCTTAGCACCCTAATGTGAGCTCAAGCATACCTACTTACTAGAGTACCTAACCCCTTGGCATCAAACTCATGACACAAGCCCTAAAGGTTGTGGCTTGGGCATTATACCATGCACTTCTAGTCCAATGTCATATGTTCATGCGACATTATTTTTCAAAATGTGGGCTTTCTTGTTATAGCCCCTTAAATTCAAAAGTTACATCTGGTGCCACGAACATGGCTTGTAAATGTCAACCCTAGAACCCCTCTATGTAAATCTTCAAGAACATGATAAAAAGAACATGTTAGTTACAATGCTACATCCACAATTAAATAAGGACAGAATGTGCCTTGCTTAGTTAAGTTAGCAAGAAATAAAGCTTTACTTTATTCCTTGACATTAAATGAAGTTGAAAACCTATTGTTAAGCACACAACAAACAATTTAAGTTCATCTTAAATGCTTAACCCAACATCTTTTGCATTTCTTTTATTTTCTACATTTCCACCTAATAAAGTATTCTCATTGCCTCCCTCAATGTTTTATCAAAATAGCATTTCTTCAAAAAGGGTATACTACCATACCTACCTGCACTTGTCATAAGTTCCCCCACATTCTCTCAGGTTAATGTATAGCTACGCCAAACAAGGTGTGAAACTTACATCGAGTACACATGTATACGAGACATAATGCTAGCTTCTTCACAATGTTATCAAAAGCTTTATCCTATAGGGAACAAAACTAGGTCGTCTTTTAATATCAAGTGCCATAACACTATCTCTCATTTTGTATTTTTTTTGCATCACTAGCCAATTCAGGGAACAACATAAGAGAATAATTTTTGGGATGTTCCACATTTTGTGGAATAGTTTATACAATTAACATGAAATTACAACTTATAACTAGTGCCTTTATCGATAATCTCTAAATATCACGTATCAATTGACACATTCCCAAAGAGCACAACAATTAGCTCTAACTCCTTAAATCACTAAGTTTAAAATATTAAATTTCAAAATTTAGTTCTTACAATAAGAATCTCCTTGAACATGTATACTGCACACCTACAACATTATCTCCATTTTCAACTCTCAAACTAATCACATAAGCCTTTCACTAATTTAGTAATTCGTGTTTAACAAACACATTTAAGCTAATCCATATTTCAAACATTTGCACTTTCAATATTGATATATTCAAACTAATAACGGTCACATAACTTTTAAAATCTAAGTTCACTAACAAGTTATTAGATTAGTAGACATGACTTTATAATTATGAAATATAATAATTGTATTGTGAACATGGACTTAATCGATATTGATAGACTTCTAATTCTAAGATGGACATATAATACTACTTTTAATATTTTAAGGAATCGTTAATGGACTAAAAGAAATTATAAATTAACAACTGGTTTATTTAACTAATTTAGTAAGATACTATAACTTCCACACTAATATTATCATGATATCGAAGTGTCGTACTAATCTCATGTTTTAGTTATATTTCATAAGTCAACAAAATTCCACAAACATAAAAAAGATATCTAATTTAATACATTGAACTAAGATACACCACTCATTTTGGACACTTAACAATCTCATAAAATATCCCATTGTTTCCCAAGTAATGTATTAAGAAACTCTTTCTTATTTTTAAACTAACTTAAATATGTATTTCAAGTTTCAACACTAAAATACCAAAGTGTTGAATTCAAATTATTTGAGTATTGTTAATTCAACTAACTTAGATGTAGTTATATCTCATATGAGATCATGAGGGAGACTTGGGATAATAACTTGTGGATTTTACATTTTTATTGTTACAATTTTAGGGTGGATAACATGATCTACTAGGAACAAAAATGTTGAAAACATATGTTTACATTTCTTGTTTATTAAATATAGAACTTACATAATGAATGCATTTAATGCACACTTGTGCATTTCATTTTTAACTCTTTAAGTTTGAAATTTGTAAGGTTATTTGCACTATGGAGATAATCTCTTAAAGAAGGATGATTCCTTGGTTAACAAGAGCATTAAGTTGAGAATCTTCACTTTGCTAAAAAACTAAGAAATTTACTAATTTTATCAAGTATGTTAAGAACGTCCATGATGCAAAATGTTTGAGTATATGGAGGTTTTGGTGCATTTGCCTCTTAGAAGTTAATATCTAGTAAGATTTAAAAGTTAATGCTGATTTTTAGTATTGATTCCATTTTGGAGTCAAATACAATTATTCAAAAGGTCGGTTTCTTGGCTTTACATCATGATTGCAAATATTTTATCTCAATGGTTGATGGTTTTATCTATGTCTGAGTCGGTGTCCATGAAAGTACAATGATAAGTTGTTAAATTAACTCAAAAAGATTAGCTCTTGGAGTTGTGAGTATAAAAGCTCTAATTATTGTATAATCAATTACTATCAACACCAGTCATTATACGATCATTCTTGTTTATTTTTGTCTTACTCCTTACTTTCTGTTCTTGGTCTTGTTCCTAATTCTTGTCCTGCTCTTGAGTTGAGCCTTCTTGCTCTTGGATCATGGCTTGACATGTCCACTAATTGCCTCCTTACTTATATAGTGGTTTTGGGTGTGCACGTGAACCTTTGGCCTCCATGTAGTGTCTTATTGTTGGGTTCCTCATAATGACCTCATACCTGGTCAATTGTGCTTGCTCATGCATGCCATCCTTTGGTACCTTGGTGGTTAGTTGGATCATCTAACACCCTGCCACACTAACTAAAAATCGATCCTTGCCTGTCAATGCCACTAGCACCCTATTGTCCTCCTGTCAATGTAGTCTATCCCTCAAGTACTACTAGTCCATAGGTGTTACATCTGTAGTCTTGTTGTCCCATTGTTGCCATCACACTAGTCTTGGTCAATGGTAGATTGTCTACTAGCCTATCACCTAAGAATGTGCCATAGTCTGGAGCTCTACATGGCTGAACACTTGTTGTTGGTAGGTGATCGCTTCATTGTCCAGACTTAATCATTGGCATGTCCTGGGGCCAAGGCCTACTATTGGTCTCCTTCGAACTCCCAGGTACTTCTTGTAAGACACAACCTCTGTCTCTACTGGCCCCAAGTGTGAAAATGCTCAGGTCCTTGAGCTCGATGGCAACCTAAAGCTTGGTTGCCTCACCTTCTGATTGTTGTTGGGCCTCTATTAGCTAGGCCTTGAGCTCCTCCACCTGCTCTTGTGCATGTTGTAATTCGGCCACCCTTGTTGGAGGCACTTGCAAACATGTTGCAACTTGAGGTCCTTCAATTGCGGGTTGGCTATCACAACTGTGTGCGTCCTCTTGTAGCTCCACGATCATGATTAGTAGTTACTCCACCCTAAATTTGACCACCTGCGCTCGCTCAACCACGACCTCTAGCTTGGATGGACCCTCTATGGATCTTGGGACTTCCACTTGTTAAGATGGGTCTCTTGTCCATACAACAAGGCTCCATTGTATTGATGCATCCGCCTCCTTGAGGGTGCTAAGCTTCTTTTGGAGTTGGTTGAGCTCCTGTTCTTGTTAGATGAGCCACTTGTCCTTAGCCTACAATGAGTCCTTTGCCTTGCTTGCCCATTGGGATGCATGTTGTAGTTCCCTCACACCTATGGAGTCGAGTGCCAAGCACCTTGAGTCATTAACTCTCGGTTGCTGCTACTTGGTCCCTTTCACGCTGGCACTCCCCTCATATGTCTTATAGCTTCTCAAAGTCTATTGCCATGACAACACGTCTTTTGCAAGTCCTCATGGTCATTGCTAGCTTCTTCCTCTCCTCATGTAGCTAATGAATCTCCTAAATCCATGTTCTAGAGTTTCGCCATCGCATTGTGTTCCCTAGCTGCTACATCAAGCTGGAGCCACCTAAGCAACTCAACTCATGTCCTAAGCCACTGACTCATGGTGGGCATCAGTCTCTCAATGCCCATGCTGAGAAAGGTGGGTGTATTACCCCCCAATCGGAATGGTGATACACTCAAACCATTGAGGGTGGTGGTAGAGCAGCATTGTTGATGGTGTTGAGCTACTACTGCTGATGTTGGTGGTGGTGTTGAGTTGTTTTTTGGTCATGGTGGTGGCAATGCCAAGCTACTCCCTAGTGCTCTATGCTAGTGAGGTGAGGGTGGTGGCAAGAGGGACTGCCTTGATGGGCTCTAGTTGGATTGTTTGTTGCTCCTCTCTCTTTCATATTAGCCACAATTCTCCTCTTGTCATGGGTTTTTGTGTAGGGGCTGGTCTTTCCAGAGGTTCTTCTATAGCCTCTTAGGTCCTGTCGCTATCCTCCTCTTGTCGTTTACCCTTGCTGACTCTAGTTTGGGCCTCCGTTCATTCCCAAGGTTCTCACGGGTCTTCCCTCGGGAATGAACTTCTTATGGTTTGAAAGTTGGGGTTTGTTGGAGCACCCACATGATGATCATCAGGATGTGCCCTATGATTGGCAACCTACTTTTTGAGCAAGACCGTGCTCCCTTGATGTTGCGAGTGAGGGATGGGATCATGAAGTGCCGAAGGTAGTCACTCATGTTCACTTTAAATGTTCACTTTAAAGCCCCTAGTGTGTTTTGCCATTTGTGTTGTGAGTCGATTTGACTCCTACCCAACATGTAACCAATTAATGCGATGAAGTCATCCATCTCCTCCCATCTTCACATGCTAATTTGACATGGGCACTTCTCCCTTATCCAACATGAACCATCACCCATCAGGTTCATGGAGATGTTTAAGGTGGAATCTATCGTCGGGCAATTGAAGATCTCCACTAAATCATTGAGATGCACACATTACTAGTGTTTATGCTAAGACCAAAGATTGTGGTACTTTGTCTAGCCCATGTCCAACCATATTGTGTCCACAAATGGCATCTAGTGATTCACTTCCACTTGTGCCCACAAGAGTCCAAAGAATTCTTCCAACTGAATTTCTTAATGGTGTCATGACCCACCATTATGTCAAGCAACCCTAAGTACTTGGGAAAGACAAGGTCAACTTTTCGTGTCCACCTCACCCAAGGGAACTCTATCTACCGAATCACTGCATCCTTCACTATATCAAACCATGGCGACCTCATAGTTGTGAGAGGGAAGGGTGAGAGTAAAGAGAAGTGAAGAGTGAGTGAAAAGGTAAGTAAACCTAAGTGATCCTAGCTGCTCTTGTTTATGCCAATCAATCAAAGATTTGGTGATGTCAGTCAAATTTGTGAGTGCACCTTCTCAAGTGCCTTGAATTTGCAATAATGATACCTTATGTGTGCAGGAATTCGTATAGGGAATATAATTAACTTAAAACTCTCATAAGATACCTTAGCAAGGACTAATAATTGTT